>CM062804.1:86363103-86845603 GCA_031772625.1 Pinus tabuliformis
GTATCATGTCTTAGGTACTTGCGCAGTTTCGCCAGCGCGGGGTATGATTGGTCAAGTCTGTTGCTCAAATCTGTTTGCGCGTTTTCGTAGCGGCTTGTTTGTCAGCGATTTCGTAGCGCATTCCCTTAAATTTGAACTGCCCGCGCTACGAAATCGGGGTTTCGGGTTTTTATGCAGCGTTTTTCCTTAACTGTCTAATCCGAGAGGTGATGAGTCACGTGTCCGGTCATGATTGTTTCCTCACACCATTTGTCTGTCATGATTAGCCATTACTTTACCATCAGGTTTGATCTCATTGAGTTAGGTGTCAGTTTGGGGGACGTTATAGAAAGTGGTCGTGTCATAATTTGTTTTCATAACAAATGAATGTCCTCTGCTTGATGAAAGCTTGAGCTTTATCCTAAATAGACTTCTGCAAGCGAGCCTGATTTCTACAGCGTAAAATCTGTTATTGTGCTGCAAACCATTGTCATTCCCTCGTGAAGAATTGTGCTAAGAAATATGGAGAAAAAAGAGCATCGTTCAGGGAGATGTGTGAGAACAGAACCGGAGGGATTAGATGTAACCCTCAGGGATGAGGAAATAGCAAAGGCATTCAGAGCTACTGGTTGTTGGCGGTTTTGTGAAAAGCTCAAAGGTGGACATGCAGAAGTTACCAAGGCATTTGCAGTGAATTTTACGGGATTAAATTCAAAAGTGGCCATGCTGGAGTTCCCGGTTTCACCTGAAGTTATTTCTAAAGTCACAGAAATCCCAAGAGGTGGTCAAGAGTGGTTCAAGAATTTCAAGTTTGATATGGGTCCGTGTAAGGAGTTCTTAAAGGCACCATATGTGAATGAAGATCTCTCCAGAGCTGTCCCAGGAGTTATCTTAAGGAGAATTATGCTACATTATTGTCATGCATTCAGAAGTATTTGACGTGTGAAGGCCGATACAACAAAGTTTACTCATATCATTTCAAGCTGTTGCTACACTTTACTGGTAAGAGCTCCATAGACATACCCTTTTACTTATTCAGGAGTATTTCTAAGATGTGTGATAAAATTCAGTTGAAGAAGGAAGCCTATGAAACTTCTCTTTTCCATCATGGTCTGGTTAAATTACTGGTGTTGGATAGCCTACATAAAATTGGTAAGGACTGGGACTCGTTTGTATTCATGGCCGGTTTCCCTAGTAAAACGGGCCTAACTCCTTTACCTGTAAGAGAAAAAGAAGATAGGAGTGAGGGTACTACTTTGGCTGAGTTAAGAAAAGAAATAACAGACCATAGCAAGTCCAAGCTAAAACAAAGAAGCCAGAGAGGTCTGCAACAGTCAAAGACACACCTGAAGCTAAAACAAAGAAGACTCCTAAGTTAGCAGTTGAAAAAGCTCCTGAAGCATCAATAATCAAAACTTCAAAGTCATCCAAAGTATCTGAAAAGGAAGCTTCTAAGTTATCTCTTAAAGAAACACCAGAATCATCTAAACAGAAGACTCACAAAGGAAAAGATGAATTTGAGTCTAGTAAAGTGGAAAGGGTTTCAAGAGTAAGAACTAGAGGACAGCTAAATAAAGAAAAGGGAAAGTTAGCTCCTGTGGAAGAAAGTCCTGTGTCTAGGGGTAGTTTAAATGATTTGTTGGAAGCTATTGAATTAGAACAAGAGCACCCAATTCAAGTTGAACCCCTTGAAATTGAACAAGATCAATTGGTATCGCCAATGCATATTGATTTAACACTGTCTTCTCCTGAAAGTTCAAAGAAGTCAAAGGCTTCTAAAAAATTAAAGTTTGAAGAACCAGGGGTAGAGTATGCTTTTTAAACCCCGTAGACCAATGACTAGGAGGCAAATGAAGGAAGCAGAAAAGGTTCCAAAAGAGAAAGTCTCTTCAGACTTGCCTAGGACAGAGGCACTTGAAATTTTCTCTGAAATGGTCCAAGCAGCTAAAAACAAGAGTAAGGACAAAAAGGTGGTTATAAGTCAAAGTGGCAATGTGATTGCCATCAAAAAACAAGCTGGAGTAAGTAAGGAGATACCTCAGGTCTCAAATGTTTTTAAAGAGAAGGCAGTAAGGTATACCAATTATAGGAAAGCTGTGATGGAAAGGTAAAGCAAGAATGATCAGTCAAGCTAGTTCGGTGTCTGATGCCTATGTATGGACAGTACCAGCTTTAAAACAAGCAAAAACTATGAAACAAGTGAATATAAGTCTGAAAGCAGAGAATAAGAAGTTGAAGAAGGAGGTCATCAGTCTGAGAGAAAAGCTAGACAGGCTAGCTAAATGATTCAAGAAGGATTGTGTATTCTCAAATTTTGATATATTTTGGGTCATTATCTTGTCAAAAGTTTTTGAGACTTTTTGTGTCTTTTTGCTTGTATGGAATGACTGAAGAATTATAAATTTGAAGTGATACTGTTTTGAGGTTCATAAAATTGATTTTAATGACCTACAGCAGTTTCGTAGCGCGCTACGAAACTGCTGTAGATGACTGGTTATGATTAAAGCTTGAAATGGAATGCTGAGGTCAGCATATATTTTAACAAATGGTCAAATACTAAGCCTGGGGAGTATAGAAGATCAGTCAGATATTTTGTTAAAGAGGCCAAGGGTAAATATTAAAAAAAAGGGCGAAGTTTTGTTTTTTTGCTAAAAAGTCACTTTATCTCCGAGAATTTAGGGTTTGGATAGAGCTGCTGAGGTGTAAGATAATACACTTGTCTAGCTCTGGGATGGCTGGTTTCATGAATTCTTTTCAATCAGACGAGGTTATCCAAGGTGTAAGAGGCTCAAATATGGATCATTAATATGTGGACACCGAGGGGGGCAACAACCAAGAATATAGGCTTCATTTTCTTTTCGGTTGTTTGAATCATCTCTGCATCAAGAATCCGAAGCTGTATATACATTGAACATGCTCTGGTTTGGATATGGTTGTTATGGCAATGATACAGGAGGTGAGCTTTGAAGAACATAGCAGGGTATACAAGGAAGGAGACTTAAAGGGCCAGTATGATGGAATCCCCTGTTTTCGTACCATCATAACTTTTGTAATTAATCAGTTGGTTTATGTCATAGTTAAGGTCATTTATGTAAAAAACACGAGCTCCCTTCATGCTCGTTGAGGAGCCTCGTACAGTAGTTTTTGATAGGCTATATATAGGAAGAATTGATATGTAAAAAAGGTGGGATACTTAATAGAAAAAGTGTGTTGTTTTGGGCCACTGTAAGACCTTTTTGACAGTAATAGTAAAAACAGAGTTATACTCTTCTCAAGATTCTCGAAGTGTGTTATCATGGTCAAATGAAGTAATGATGGTTTATGTTTTATGTTATTT
Organism: Pinus tabuliformis; assembly: GCA_031772625.1. Taxonomy (NCBI): domain Eukaryota; kingdom Viridiplantae; phylum Streptophyta; class Pinopsida; order Pinales; family Pinaceae; genus Pinus; species Pinus tabuliformis. The sequence goes on from CM062804.1 coordinate 86,366,420, forward strand.
TATGGTTTTGTTGTATGCAATCACTCAGAACTCATGATTATATGCTCTGATTTCCTGTGTATACAGCCGACTATATGTGGTGGAATTTGTTTGACTTGTGATGTTTAGAGCCTTGATTTCTATGAGATCACTGTGTTTTTTTCTTGTTCACTGGATATTGTAGACTCCATAGCCCAATGGATTCATTTTGGTGTGTTTCCAACCATTTATGTTTTCATAAAAAGACAAAGAGTTAACCCTCTAGTGTGTGAAGAATTTCATTAAGAGTTTTGAGAGAGCCCTCTCTGATCAAAGAGGCTGATCTTTGGTCTAAAGATAGGTTGAAATAGTTACATGAGATCATGCTTAGTTGCAACCCTCTGTGATGGTTTTGTGATAACAGAGTGATTTTTGGATTACCCTTCAAGGATGGGTTTAAACTCCTTAGAAGGGTTAGGAAGGGTTCAATTTTGATCATCAGGTGCTACTAAGGTGTCCACGAAGCAACATTCAAATTAAACCATTGCAAAAGCATGGCTTAACAATTTTTCTATTTCACAATGATAGAATTACGAGGTTATAAGAGAGAGATTAACAAGGGAGGATATGTAGTAACATTCCATAGGCACAAAAATAAATGTAGTTGTCAAAGGAGGGAAGACTTAGGAGTGTACATATTGTTAAATCAATTAACAAAAAGATATCTAAGGTGAAAATGAGGTTTCGGAGAGGTTGATCAGGATGAAGTGTTAGCAAATCATTTGATGAGAATGGGATCAATGGTTCAGGACTATTGTGATATCATGATGAGATAAGTTCAAATTAGAGACTCTTAGCCTTAGACAACATCAATGAAATTAGAGTGTTAATCAATATTATCTACATAAAATATTTAAGAAAGTTTTGTTACCAAATGCACATGAGGCTCTCACCATTGATGATTATATATCCTTAAAAATTGAAACAATTGCAACAGTCCATACTCATAAGACAATGTATAAACTATAGCTTTGAGAATGAAGACAAGCTTTTGGCTCCTTAAAGAACTATAGTATAAATAATATACTTTTATGGGTTTTGAAATAACAAAAGAGTATACACTAGCTCTATAATTATAATAAGGTCTTATGTTTGCCTTGTCAATTAAACTTATCTTGAATGGTTGGGAAGAAAGATTGTTATCCTTCTTACCCAAATTCTACTTCCACAAATAACATAATAAATTTTGTTGTAATAACTTAAAATATTATTAATTAAAAATATATATATATATATATATATATATATATATATATTATATATATATATATATAGATATATATATATATATTATAAATATAATGTATTTAATTAATATATTAAATGATATATATATATATATATCTATATATATATATATATATATATATATATATATATATATATATATATATATTGTAATGCTTGGCAGGACCATCCATTTTCTATTATATGTATAAGGCAAATTTACACCACACAGTTTTACCAGGTGGCCTCAACTCACCCCAAGGGGAAACTGAGTCTGTTGGCCACCGGTCAGCATTATACGCCATCCAAAAACAAAATTGCTTCAGTCTTTCTAGCAAGGCTAGGTAAGTTTCAGTCTCATGTCCAAATATTGTATAACTATGACAACTGACATAAACAACTGGAAATTTAAATGCTATCCACATAAACAAAAACTAAGCATAGGAAAACTAATCTTTCTAGACATTCTTCTCCTCAGAGTCTGAGGCTACAGGGGCAGGATCTTCAGTAGTTGCTTCTGGCATTCCATATAGCTCCACGATGCAAGGGATGTGATGATCAATATGGTCCATCCTAATGTCCTGTTTGTGCAACTGAAATAGGATTTTCTCCGTGTCTTTTTTGTAATTGGGTAGGCCCTGCATTGTAACTTCCATCCCCACAGAAATTTGCTCCATTGCTTTACCAAGCAGACTTTTCATCAGGAAATACAGATACAAGGTGTGTTTGAATTGCGTAATTCTACCTCGTGTATTCCCCGGGTCAGGAACCATCGTCCTCCAGACTTCTATCTCATCATCCAGTTCCATTTCGTGTTTTATCTGATCTTCCCAGTCATCAATCAGCTTACGAATACCCTCATCTGTTTCATCCTTGTATGTTGTGGCTGCCTCTACTATGAAGTGCTCAGCAGGCTTACGGCCTTTCGTCTTGCTTGGTCTTTTAGCTGCCCAGGGGTCCGGGCCCTTGTTACCACGGCCACGTCCACGTTTTGTTGGAGCCATGCCCTATTCCTTTGTGCCCTGTAGACATTCCAACATCATTAGCTTCATCGTTCCATTCACCTCAGCCCGACGCGACTGCTCATGCCTTGCTTCTCTGCCCTGCCTAGCCTGTGACAGGTTAAGGTATCCCTGTGCCCACAAGTGGCCAGGGGAATTGGGTTCCGAGCAAGGTTCACCCAGCTTTTCACCATGCCTCTCCCCCTTACCAAGGTGCAGTGGTTGGTCATCCCCTTGCGGCCGTAGCTAGGCCTTCAGACCCATCTGGAGCCAAGCGTTGCAAGTGTTGTCATACCCGCATGCCCCTCCCTCTGCCAGCAATATCCTGCCCAGGTTCTGCTCACCCCTCTGCCACTCATGCCACCCAGGGTCCCTAACTGCAATCTCACTACCCTGCATATCCAAATGCCAGGGTTCGCTCGGCAAATTTCCCACACTGCTAGTGTCCCATCCCCCTGCCTGCAGCTCTTCCTTGCCTCGCTCGGCTACACTCAGCCCCCCCGGCGTGACTTGCCCTTTAGCCCCAATACCCCCGGTCTAAGCATACAGGTAGGGTCCTGTATCTCGGCTCAGCTCCATATTGTTCATGCCAATGCCAAAACTTTTTCTTGAAAGCAATATAAATATGACACAGAGCCGAGCCATGGCCCCCCCTTGCCTCCCCTGGTTTCTCCCTGGCTGAGCTAAGCCCCATTGGGGCGGCCTCTCACCTCTCCCTCCCCCCAGTGGAACTCCCACCAGTGCATGGAATTACCACATGAACCCGACTAGAACATATGAATTAAATGAGGGTGAGACCAGACTACATACCAGAGAGTTGTCGCGAGCCCACAGACGTAGTTTCTCCGCCTCTCTTCCGTTGTGCACTGCCTTCCGTCTCCACTGCAAAATTCACCTACCCAGCACGTCGAATACCCTTCCCATCTCTGCCACCCTTCCTTATTCCTCCCTCTGCCACCTTGCCAGCCCACCTCCCATGCATTCAAGGCAAAGGACACCGCACTCCCTGCCTTGAGCATGTGGGGGGGGGCTGTAATAATCACGACTGTACTAACCATGAGTTGGGAACGGGTTCCCCTAAGGACAATTTTGGGGCTAAAAGCCCATGTTTTGGATCAATTTTGTAATAAAGTTTTAAAGTCTCCATATTTTGTGGTCGTGGAGCGCGAAGGTGTCAAGTGTCATAAAGGGTTGTCCGCCCTTATTTTGTAAAGTGAAAAATCAGTTGTAAAGATCCACCCATGGTCCGCGGACCATGGGATTGTATAAAAGGAGCTAAGTAAGTAAGCTCTAAGTAGTTTTTGGAGAAGATAGCGAAGAATGAAGTGAAGAGTCTTGGTAGAAAAGTCTAAGTGTTTCGGGTCTTAGCGTAGGTAGAGGCTCTGCAACTGAGTGCGCAGAGGCCTAGGGTGGAAGTCCACAGCTGAGTGCGCGGACCCCTGCAAGCTGTGTGCACAGGGTGGATAAATTGTATTACACTGAAGATATCAATAAAGAGAAGTATTCTGCAAATTCTGTGTATTTATTTCCTGTTAATGCATCTGGTTATATTGCGTTTTGGGTTTAATTTACAATGTTTATGTGATGCGCGAATATATGTGATTATATTGGTTAATTGAACACAAGTAAGAATATCAGTTTACGCGGCGCTAACTGTGATTGTTTAGTAAGATAAGTAAAACTTTTTAGATAACTTAGGAACCTATACAATAGGTTGTCATAGCATCGCGAAAATATCTGGACCGTGGCTTAGGGCTGAGTGAAGGTCAATCATACACCTTCGTGGAGGTACTAAAGGGCAGAATAAAGGGCTAGACTAACAAAGCCCTAAAACTTAGTGACTTGCGTGAAAGTAGGAATAGAGGGTATAAACCGACATCACGACCATCTCAGGGTGTGGAAACTTGGTTCCAGCATCCCCCCATACTGCTTCAGGTGAGACTTCGGTCTGCGCTCCGCGGCTGATGCCAAAAGGGCCAGTAGTGTAGGGATTTTTTTGGCTAACTAACGTTGAACCTAGGTCAGGCCCCACACAACCAAAAAATGGTTCCGTTGTCGGGACCAGAATCTGCATGAGAGATGTGTGATGTCGTATCACTGGAATCCAACTAAGAAAGAGATCGAAGACTAGTTGGACAGGAAGATCCACGAATTCGCAGTGCAGGAGAACAGAAATTCATGACTGACAAAGGAATAGTGGCTGGATAGGTACCTATATACATAAATCCACGAGATATTTTTATGTTCCTTTCCAGTTGAGTTATACGAGTGGATCGCGAAGCTAGCAGATAGCCAAGGAAGGTGGAGACTTGATGGTCCTATTGTTTGGACCCCGGAGTTAGTACAAATACTGGAAGCCTCTGAGGATAAGATCGCTCGTGTTGTCGATCATTGGCTCGATCACATCATAGGGGGCTTTGTGACAAAATTTGTGGTTGATACCTCAGTTATTTATAGCGAGGCAGAGTGGTGTTTTCTTCAAAGGTCCACGAGGTAAGTACTTGAAGTCTTTGAATACCTGGATTAAGATGTTATTGTGCGAAAAATGGGTTATGCAACTACCTTGATGTTCGGAGCTACGCAAAGTGGAAAGACTTACAGAAATGAAGGAAGAAAGGGTCTTGAATATAGCCCACTGATTTCACCGCTGTTAGGTGACGAAGAGGGAGTAGCACAGGCTTCTCCGTGAAGTGCAGTTCAGTTAATAAAACAAGGATTCCCGCGATTGCCACCTCCACCTACACCACCTCCCACTTCACCACCGTCACCTACGACTTCACCCATACCACCACCACCTCCACCGCAGTTCAGCATGGAAAATTCAGTAAAGTTGCCTTTGTTTAAAGGCCTAGGAAATGAGGACCCAGACTAGTTTTGGTTCGTCATGAAAGCTGTATGGGAAGCTCAAGGCATTACAGATGATCACATGAAGAAGGCAACATTGGTTAGTGCTTTGCAGGATCGCACACTAACTTGGTACATCAATTACTCTAATGATAACCCAAACGTTGGATTAGCAGATATCCAGACCACGCTGAATAGAGAATTCAATAGGCCTAAATCCGAGGCACAGTCGATTGTGGGGTTCAAGGAAATCGCGATGAAACCAGGTGAGATGCCTTGGGAATTGGATCAAAGGTTGAAGTGTAAAATCCACAAAGCTAATATGAACTTAACAGATGGATAGCACCGCGAGTGGTTCGTGGCTTCGCTCTTGCCACACCTAAGGGTTGCACTGTCACAACAGAATATTACGACTCAGGCAGAGGCCTTGGAGATTGCAATGAGACTGCATGAAACACCAATGCAAGATCCGAATCTAGGGGTTCAGCAGATCCATGCGCAGTTGCAAAATATTTTCCTTGAAATGCAAAGTTTGAAGTAGGACAGAATAGTTCGACCGGAGGTGCGCGAAGAGGTATGGTGCCTGAAATGTAAATGTTAGGGGCATGACAAAGACCATTGATCAGTCTTTGCGAACTATATTGCAAGAGGAGGACCGATGCCTTTAAGGTCGGAAGCCCAAACACGACCAAGCGCGGGCTTGTATTGTGGTGCGCTATATGTCAGGTAGCAGGAAAACATGCGATGGATAACTATCATTTGCTGCAGAAGTTTGTACAAACACTGCAACAACTGTTCTGCAACTTCTGCAGGTCAGTAGGGCATGATGAGCACAACTGTCAAAGTTATGAATTGATGATGGACAGAATGCCCGCCTATAGGGTCCAGGCAGAAACGTGGCCCCCTAACTAGAGCGTTGGGATGACGCGAACATGATTTCAAGGGTGCAGACGAGGCCGAGGCAGAGGAGGACCTGGCAGAGGTCAGGGACAGCTAATCTGCTACAATTGTGGAGGACCAGGACACTATGCCTATGAATGCACTAACCCAACGCGACCATTGTGTAAATATTGTACTCAGTTTGATCATGAGACAGAAGATTGTCCTACACTAATAGCGAGGATACGTAACAAAGGGGTGCTACCACCGCAGTCGACTCAGAACCTACAGATGATGAGGTTTGAGCCTCGCGAAGAGTATCCGAATGTGAATATAGTGCTCCGAAGTGGAATTGAAATGGGTGATGATAAAGGGAAACATCCCGAAGACAGTGCATGGGTTCGCAAAGCTCTGACGAAGGAGGCTAAATTTGATTTGGAGCGTGCACGCGAAACGTTCATGGAAGCAAAGAAGAGCTTCACTGAGGCCTCTACCTTAGGGAGCAGGGATAATCCTGATCAAGAAGTGGAACCTTTTATGCTTACAACCTTTCTAGAAACCTGCATGAAGATGCTACGCAATAGCAGGGATATGAAGGGGTTACAGGAACTTGTAAATAGATGCGTCGGAAACACTCCAGGTGAACCGTACGTGGTACAGAAGATTGGTAAGCATAAAGCAAGGACAAGGCGTGAGATGAGACTGACCGTGCAGATAGGAGAATATGAAATGGATCAGGTAATTTTGGATCTGGGGTCAGACATGAACGTGTTACCAGAGAAAACTTGGGAGCGAATGAGAAGACTCGCATTGCAGTGGTCTCTGATTCAGTTAAGGATGGAAAATCAGCAGAAGATCATCCCCATGGGGTGGCTGTAAGGAGTGACTGTAAATATTGAAGGCGCGAGTGCACTGGCTGACTTTGAAGTGATAGAAATTGTGGATGACAGCAACCCCTACCCTATGATCCTTGGCATTGATTGGGCTACTAACATGAACGGGGTAATCAACCTAAAGAAGCGAAAGATGATATTTGAGAAGAAATCGCTCTGCATAATAGTACCCCTAGATCCTGCTGAAGGATCGCACTATACTGAACTAGCCCACGATTATAAGAGCGATGATGATTTGGATTGCATATATAAGATAACTGCGCGAGATCAAGATTGGGTGAATCCGACAATGGTTGGACGAATTACATGGGATCACAAGAGTTCTGACACCTCAGACTCTGATGAAGAATAAGAGCGCTGGCAGAATCGGCTACAGGAAGTAACCACGCTAAGCTGTAACATGATGACCTGGTCGTTGCACTGTGTATCATCAGAGGTAAGAGATCTGCCCACTTACGATGGCCTAAGTGATGTAGATGTATTTTTGGATGAATTTGAGAGGGAGGTACCAGAAAAGCAGCGTTTCTAGGCTTTGGAATGGGCACTACGCGCTATGCCCGCAAGATGGTGGGGTACGCACAAGGGTATCTTTGATGATTGGCACGAGTGCAGGAGGATGATGAGAACACGCTTTGGGAAGCTGACGATACGAATGACAGAAAAGTATGACGGGAAGGACGATCTGTGCGCACACTTGGGCAAATGGGCTAAGGCTTATGGAGCGAAGCCCCAACCTGAATGGGTGCACTTGTTTTGTCATAACTTGGATGTCATCCTAATGAACTGGTACTTGGAAACAGAGCTTTTCCATGGCACAGGTGAATGGGATATTCTACGCGAAGGATTCATAATGACGTTCGGCTTCGAAGACGGGTTTCACTGTATTGACGAAGCACTACAAGAAGTTAAAGCATCGATTTTTAGGATACCGCAGAATCCTTTGGATCTGATTCAGCCCGATTGGACTACCCAGTTGAGCCACGCACTGGAATTCTATAACGTGACTACTGAAGAAGAAGACGAGGATCTACGAAAGATTAATATCCCTAAAACCGTGGGTCACCGCGAGGTCGAGGGACCGTAGATCAAGAATCTTGATATAACGCGCAACTGAAAATGAAACAGGTGAATATTGGTACGGAGGCGGAATGGGATGATGTGACGGTAGATAAGGTCGCCAAATTTCTCTGCGAATACCAGGATTTGTTCCCTACCAAGTTTACGGAGCTAAAGGGGATAATAGGAGACCTGGGTGTTATGAAGATCACGTTAAAGCCTGACGTGAAACCGGTTAAGCAAAGACCTTACTGTCTCAATCCAAAGTATAAGGAGAAGGTCCACATAGAACTAGACAAGATGCTCACGGCAGGCATCATTGAGCCCATAGAAGAATCTGATTGGGTAAGCCCAATGGTGGTACAGGAAAAGAAGCAAAAGGATGAAATAAGGATATGCGTAGATCTCAGGAAGTTGAATGACGCTTGCGTACATGATCCTTTCCCGACTTTGTTCACTGATGAGGTATTGGATAATGTAGGTGGCCAGGAAGCGTACTCCTTCACTGATGGGTTCTCTGGGTACCATCAGATCAAAATCGCGTCGGAGGATAGAAGCAAGACGACCTTCGCAACTGAGTGGGGATGTTTTCAGTACATTGTAATGCCTTTAAGATTAAAGAATGCGCCTACGATTTTTTCGCGCGTAGTCATTGCTACATTCAAAGAATTCATTCATAAGTTTCTGGAGGTGTAATTTGATGACTGGACTGTGTTTGGGTTGGTGAAACGCCATGTGGAAAGTTTGCGCCTGATGCTAGATACTTGTCAAAGGTACCATATTGCGCTCAATCTGAAGAAATGCATGTTTTGTGTTCCTTTTGGGACTCTGCTAGGTCATGTGGTTTGTAGACAGGGATTGATGGTAGATCCCGTGAAGATCGCAGTGATACTTAACTTGGAGGCGCCGAGGAGTGTGAAACAACTGCGCGCAACCTTAGGACATACTGGGTATTATAGGAAGTTTATCAAGGGCTATGCCCAGATCACCGCGCCTATGGAGAAGTTGTTGAAAAAGGATGTCACGTTCTGTTGGAACGAGGACTGTCAGAAGAGCTTGGATGTATTGAAAGGAAAAATGGTCACCGCGCTAATTTTAGTCTTCCCAGATTGGAAGAAGGAGTTTCATGTACATGTAGATGCGTCATGTATAGCACTGGGAGCAGTATTGACACAGGCTGGCGGAGGAGAATTGGACCATCCTATAGCATTTGCAAGCAGGAGGTTATCCAAGGCTGAGAAGAACTATTCCACCACCGAGCGTGAAGGGTTAGCCATGGTATACACGCTCCAGAAGTTTAGACACTATTTGCTAGGTGGAAATTTTAAGATGTATAAGGATCATTCCGCGTTGAAATACCTTGTGAATAAGTCTGTGTTGGGAGGGAGAAGTTGGAGGTGGTTGTTATTGTTCCAGGAGTATGATTTTTAGGTTATTGTGAGGCCTAGACGATTGAACGTGGGACCAGACCATCTGTCGCGCATCGAAACAGGGGAAGAGCCCTTTAATTTGGAGGAGGGATTGCCTGACGCGCAACTATTTGCAGTGCGCGTCGCAGATGGTCACTTTGAAGACATCATACACTTCCTAATGACAGGGACCGCCCCGGAAGGTTACACCATCCAGCAAAAGAAGGAGTTAGTGGTGCACGCGGCATACTTTTCTGTCATTGCTGGTCGTCTGTACAAAATGGGATCTGATGAAGTATTACTACGATATGCACCAGAGTTTGAAAGGAGCAGTATCCTCACAGACGCTCATGGGGGCGTCGCGGGAGGCCATTATGTAGGAAGGGCGACCGTGTAGAAGATTCTACGTGTAGGGTTGTGGTGGCCAACCCTCCATCAGGATTCAAAAGCTTACTGCAAGGCATGTGATGTGTGTCAAAGGACTAGCAGGCCATCGCGGAGAGATGAGCTACCTCTGAACCCACAGATGACATTACAACCTTTTGAGAAATGGGCGATAGATTTTGTGGGACCCATTCATCCCCAAGGGAAGAAGACAGGAGTGCGGTACATTATCACCACGATTGAGTATTTGACTCGATGGGCGGAGGCATAGCCTGTGAAGGACTGCACAGGCGCGACCACTGTGAAGTTCCTCTTTGAGTATGTACTGATGTGATTTGGGTGTCCAAAGATTTTAATGAACGATTATGGTACGCACTTTCTGAACAAGACGATCAGCGCAGTGATGGAGGAATTTCAGGTATATCACCAGAAAAGCATGCCTTATCACCCACAGTCTAACGGGACAGTGGAAGCATTCAATAAGGTACTGGAGAACACGCTAACCAAGGTTTGCAACGCTCAGCAAAGTGATTGGGACCTACGCATACCCGCAATTCTATGGGCCTATCAGATGACCTACAAAAAGTTGACTTAGACAAACACCCTTTAGGCTAGTATATGGCATTGAAGCAGTGATGCCCATGGAATACATTGTGCCTAGTCTGCGCATAGCGGCACTCACAGGTATGATGGATCACGGAGCCCTGGAAGAGAGGCTCATGCAACTCGCTAAGATTAAGGAAGAGAGATTTCTAAGTGGGTTTCACCAACATGTCCAAAAGTAGCGCGAAAAAGTATGGCATGATCTGCACATTAAGCTGCGTATCTTTAAGGTAAATGATCTGGTTCTGTTATATGACAGCAAGTTTGAAAAAATTCTAGGGAAATTAAGAATGCACTGGTTAGGGCCCTATGTCATTAAGGAGATTACCGATGGTGGAGCAGTTCAGTTGGTTTAATTGAATGGGGATCCCTTTCGCAACCAATTGAAGCCATACACCGGTGATCCAACGAGGTGACTATATGAGGGTAGCATAGTCTTAGCGCTCCAGGCCGCTGAAAGGAGGCACGGGACTATAAACTACACTGCCCGGATTGGGGAACTGCGCGATTGGAGGATTGTGCGGAGGAAGGAAATGTCACAGGGTCCGCGAAAGCGCAAAGGGAGATGCGCTACCTAAGGAGAAATTGTGTAGGTCAGCAGAAAGTGACCGTTAAAGTCACTGTTCATGATTTGATGGTAGAAATGCGGCCAAATGGAGCGGGCAGTCGGCATTTAAGACAAACTTTATGGGTAAGATCCTTGGAAATTTGTCGCCAATCCGAAATTAATGAACCGAATGTGGGGGGAACGGTTGGATTTGAATTCAAAATGCCCTATAAATTACAAGTGGCTGCCCAATGAAAAACACTTGGCATTTTGAGAACTGAGTTGTTGAGCTCTCAGGCACACATGAACCGTGAATTCTTTGAAGCTCTGATAGCAAGTTTGGCATTTGAGAAATTACCAAAGGAGACACAAGAACTGTTGAATAGCGTCATGTCGACACCCGCAGAATCTATGGACACTGAAGCAGTGACAGCCGAGGGGGCTGTGCTAGAAGTTGTTAGGGAGGTAGAGGAAGTTGCTCCAGAGGTTGTCGAGGTATTAGCTGAAGTTCCCAAATCACCACGGACACCTAGACCAAAGTCAACCCCAACCAAGGAGAGTGTGAAGGATAAGAAGGGAAAGCAGGCTGCGATACCGGTGCGCACATCGCCGAGAAGAAACCCACCGAAGGACAAGCCCACCGCACAGGAAAAGGGCAAAGCCATCAACCTGGAGTCAGAGGAGGAAGAAATTGAAGACATCCCGATGGATGATGAGGACTTGGGGGTAGAAGTGGAGGAAGTTGAAGTCCAGGGTGCTGACCCTATCACTAAGTTGCCCGAGTACGTCCCTCCGCGCAAGGGCAAGACCAAGGTGCCAAAAGACATTGACGAGAGCAAGGTCCCCTTGCAAACCCCTCTGTTGTCGGACGAGATTGTCTTTGAAGGATTGCGCTTGGGGCAGGTTCCTCTATTAAAACTGGAAGATTGGGACTTAGTTGACCATGAGAAGTTCCCGCACTTAGTGACTAAGCAGCTAATGCGTTGTATTATTGACACAACCACCGGGATGACTACATTGGAACCACGGAGGTGGCTCAGAGGAGTATACAAGGCAGGTCTGCTCAACCTACTATGGGTGCCGCACTACAACCGCACCCCCATTACAATATTGGTCATCAAGAAGCTGCTATGCTTGGTGCACGATGGGTGTCTATGGCTAGAGGAGCCAATACCCATCACCGACAGATTGATCCATAGGATCATGCGGCTGCCCTACACAGGGGAAAATCTGGCCATGATATTTGGCGGAAAAGGTGGCGAGCTAGCCCTCACAGAGGCCATGAAGGAGAAATTCAAGCTCGTGAAGAAGCCGCGAGGCTATGCTATCTCAAGTATCAGTGACCCTGCAGTCAAGGTGGCCATGCAGATTTTGGCAGGAAAGGTTATGAGGAAGTGTCACGCAGATGAAGTGTCGGCACCAGTCATTGCTCTTACAGCCCAATGCACTGAAGGAGTCCAATTCAATTGGGTGCACTATCTTTGTGGTGAGTTCCTTGCGAACTGTTGCGAGGCACAGGAGCTCAGCAAGACTTTCCACTATGCATGGCTCTTGCTATCTATTGTGCTAGTAGCCTGGGAGCTGCTGGAAGATAGTCAATTCCCCTCGGTCGCGCCGAACCTGCCAGAAGCAGTGAAGTATTCTTCACTATGGGCGACCAAGGATGCTCAACGCATCAAGGATAGCAAGATCTTCTGGATCTTGATGGAGATGAACATCCGCATGGCTATCAATTACAAACCGCAGTTATCGCCTACTGTGTTTGCCAACCTACAGGGGTACGCAGAGTTCAAGGCATATTTTCACCATGTGTCGATCAGGGCGTGGAATGACCCTGCGCAGACATGGTATGACTTGCCTTACTTGGCAACGGACGACGCCATTGATGCAGTCCTTGATCGCTGGCCAGCAGAGTGGTGCACTACCTCAAACTTGGCGGTGGGGGCGAGCAAGTCCACCGCGCAGAGCAAGAAGGAGGAGGCCAAGCTCAAGATGGCGCAGCTAGTCGAGAAGAGGAAGAAGGAGGTCATTGACAAGGCCCAGGCGGAGCGCGATGCTGCCCAGCAGACAGGTGAAATAGAGCGGGCCTCTGAAAATGGCGCGAGATCACCTTCGCCCGAGACAAAGGAAGAAACAGACAAGCAAATAGAGCATCACGGTGCAGACCCGCAGGCGACATCCGCCCGCATCAAGTGTCCAAGGGAACAAGGGAAAGGAGGGTCGAGGAACAAATCCAAGGCCACTAAGGCATCGCTGGACCCAACCACCCTCACAGAGGGAAATTTGCATGAAATTGGAGACACGGTGTGGGATGTCACCGCGGAGGCACTACAACAATTCAAGTAGCAGCAACAACTACTCTTGGACCATATAGACAAGTCTGCAAGAGCTATAGACCCGCACATCACAGGCTGGCACGGTGTCTACCAACCTCACTATCAGCACTTCAAAAGCTGTCGAGATGTTGCATGCGAAGGTCTCCAGCGTGATAGTGCTGCCGGATGGAGCATTGACCACAGAGAATGAAGCTGACAGGCCCATTGTCAGTGCCCTCAAGGGAGTAGGGTTGAACTTGGCAGCACTCCCTGGCAAGGTGCTCCACCTATTGCAAGATGGAGTGATCGCGGAGCTGAGGGCCCATGAACACCGCGCTTTACAGGTGATCAGCGAGCAGAGGATTAATAATGAATAGATGGCCCTACAACAAGACTCCGTTATCGCCATCATGACCAAGGTAACCGACCGAAAAAAAGTGCCTAGTTCAGGTCGTGGAGGAGGCATGCCAAATGGTCCCAAAGTTGGCCATTCTTGAGGAAGAACCGGTCAAGGTGCGCATCTGCAAGCTTGCTACAGGGGTGCATGACGCTCGCACAGAGTTGGCTAGGGTTCAACTGGAGTTGAACCTACAGATTACAGAATTACAGTTGAAGGCCCAGCCTTCAACTCTGCCAGAAGTAAAGGAGCAGCATGCAACCACTATCACAGAAGCGATAACGGCGGTAGACAGTGCAGTAGCAGACTGCACACAACTTTTTGAACAATCGTTCGAGGTCCTGACGAGCCTGCAAGAGGACCCTAATGTACAGCGGCTGGAGACAGAAGCGCGAGAACTACAGTAGCACTATGATGAAGTAAAAGGTACAGCGCAAACCATCGCTCTCACGTAGAGACTGGCAAAGCTGCAGGAGGCCAAGCAGTTGAAAGAACAGGTAGATGCAGTGCAGCACAAGGAGGTAGTGTTGAAGGCGCGATTGAAGCCCTGGCTGGATGAGGTTTATTCGGTCATGGCCTCTATTGAAGGAAAGCTTTTGAATCTACAAGCAACTCAGCAGAAGCTTCAGGCTAACAGTTCAGGACCAACGACCGAGCAGTTGGTTGAAGAAGCGAAGCAGGCGGCCGCACAGTGCACTGCCGAGGTTGCGGTCATACAGGTCGAGTTGGGAGGTCTTCGTGCCTACAGAGTAAGTCAAGGGCGAGTCACCATGTTTGTGTTGGGGGCTTGTTGGGAACGGGTTCCCTTAAGGACAGTTTTGGGGCTAAAAGCCCATGTTTTGTGTCAATTTTGTAATAAAGTTGTAAAGTCTCTGCATTTTGTGGTCGCGGAGCATGAAGGTGTCAAGTGTCATAAAGGGTTGTCTGCCCTTATTTTGTAAAGTGAAAAGTCGGTTGTAAAGATCCACCCATGGTCCGCGAACCATGGGATTGTATAAAAGGAGCTAAGTAAGTAAGCTCTAAGTAGTTTCTGGGGAAGATAGCAAAGAATGAAGTAAAGAGTCTTGGTAGAGAAGTCTAAGTGTTTCGGGTCTTTGTATAGGTAGAGGCTCTGCAGCTGAGTACGCAGAGGCCTAGGGTGGAAGTCTAAAGCTGAGTGTGTGGACCCCTGCAAGCTGTGTGCACAGGGCGGATAGAGTCTGTATTACACTGAAGATATCAATAAAGAGAAGTATTCTGCAAATTCTGTGTATTTATTTCTTGTTAATGCATCTGGTTATGTTGTGTTTTGGGTTTAATTTACAATGTTTATGTGATGTGCGAATATATGTGATTATATTGGTTAATTGAACGCAAGTAAGAATATCAGTTTACGTGGCGCTAACTGTGATTGTTTAGTAAGATAAGTAAAACACTTAAGATAACTTGGGAACCTATACAATACGTTGTCATAGCAGCGCGAAAGTATCTGGATCGCGGGTTGGGGCTGCACGAAGGTCAATCATACACCTTCACGGAGGTACTTAAGGGCGGAATAAATGGCTAGACTAACAGAGCCCTAAAACTTAGTGACCTGCACGAAAGTAGGAACAGAGGGTATAAACTGACATCACGACCATCTCAGAGTGCGAAAACTTGGTTCCAACATCCCCCGATACTGCCTCGGATGACACTTCGATACGCGCTCCGCGGGCTGATTCCGAAAGGGCTAGTAGTATAGGGATTTGTTTGGCTAACTAACGTTGAACCTGGGTCAGGCCTCACACAGCCAACACCATGTCACCTCTGACACCCTCCCTCATCCCAATCAAAAAAAATTAAAAATATTTTTAAATACTATATAATTTTATTTTATTTTGCATTTTGTTTCTTTCAATAATATTTGAAACAAAAAGTTGATATTATATGTTCGAACTTTGCACGACCATTATGCCATTATAGTTATCCTTTGACATAATATGCAAACGATAGCTTTAAGTTTAATTGTGTATTTGATATAGGGTATTATTTATTAAATTAGTTATTACTTATATTCATTTTAAATTACATAGTTACCATATTTTAATAAAAACTGTGAGTTATTATCATTATAGATTAAATTACATGGTTATCAGATTTTAATAAAAACTGTGAGTTATTATCATTATAGATGTATCTTTATAGGACATCTATTAAGCATAGATAAGTTCAAATACAAATTTCTTTATTTTTAAAAAAATCAAAATTACGATTATTTATATTGATATTATTTTCTTTATTTTATATATTTGCATTAATGATTTTTTAGTATTTTATATTTTGATATAAGGGTGTGGTTTTATATTATTATTATTATTATTATATTTTTAATGTTAGTTATAGATATTAGCTTATGCGGTGTAGAATAGATGGTGATGGGGTGTATTGTTAAGGCACATCGTGATGTGAACATCACTAGTTTAAAACTCTATGGAAAAAAATCTAATCATGTTAAGTGTTGGTGTGGCCCAGGTCGGGTGTGATTCTTAGGTGATTTTGATAGCTTAAATGCCCCTGGTCATGGTTTCTCAAACCAAAAATTAGACATACAGTCCTCTCAAAACTCACACAATTTAGCAAACAACAAAATTGTTAATTATAAATATTACACATTTTTTTAAGAAAAAAGTTAAATGCTTTATAAATTTGATCATAATTTTGTTATTAAAATTGTAATTTTTAATTGTTAAACTCATTTTTTTGTTGAAAATGCAACAAGATGATGAAGCTTAGTGAAAAGAAGTGGCCTTCACTAAGTGGGCCCGCAGGCTATTTTTGGCGCAAAGTCTATTTTTAGACTATGTCTATTTTTAGACATATGGATCATGGTCTATGAGTTGCAGGATGCTATTTGTGGATGATTGGTCATGTTGGTAAAAATAGATGGACTTCTATTTTTAGACATATGGGCAGTTTCTATTTTTAGACTGCCGGGCTAAAAATAGATCAGTCGAATATTATTAGCTCTTAATAATATTTGGACTATAAACATTATCTTATCCTCTTGGAGCACTTCAGTTCGAGCTACGGATGTGGCACATGCAGCTGTCAGAAGGAAATATGATTTTCTTATGAGTTAGTTGAGCTATTGCATGCAGGACTTCAGTTAGAACTCATGTGGTTGAGTTTGGTGGAGTTGATTGAGGAGTTGATGCAGTTGTGTTCAGTTTGACTTAGTTGAACTAGTTGTATTTAGTCTAACTGCACAATACACTAGTGATGAGTGATGTGAATTAATTATTAATTAATTCACTAATTATTAACTCATAAAGCAACTAAAGAATACATCAGTTAACTCAGTGCATGGACAATTCAGTGGAAGGGCAAGACAGCTGTCAGTTGTGACTATAGTTGTGCATGAGATTTGCACAATCAATGGGATTGAGTAATGCCAATGAGGATTGTGTGGTTCAGCCAAGAAAATACGAGTTTGGTTCAGCCATTCATCATTTATTCTCATGCAGGATTGCGCAGTGGAGGCAGGCAAACAGTGAAGGAGATATGAGGCATCAGATCTGAGCTAGTTTGTGTGTAACAGGTGGAGATAGTACTGAGTACTTGTGAGGAGTATTGTACTATGTATTGTTACATGTTGTCAATCATTATAATATATAGATAGTGTGGGGTTTTCAGCTGTATGCTTTCCCCGGGTTACATACTGTGTTAATGTGCGCATGCGATTGATGTTTCATTGTTTTTAATTCCGCAAAATTGATGATCAAAGTAGAGCAGGTTATGTACTATGCATGCATTCCGAAATAGTGTATAATTAGGATACTCTCTGTGAATAAGTGTTTATTATTCAAAATTTCTAATTTTTAATAAAAAAAATGCATTTAATACCTTTAAATACCCTTTTCAAATTGATTTTACAATATTAATAATTGACATTTTCATTTCCATCCTTTCAAAATGATTATTATCATATTTTTTTGGTAAAAAAAATGTAGATTTCATTTCCCATTACCATTCTCATTAATTTGAAAAGTCAAAATAAAGCCCATCCTTATCATGTTTAGACCATTACATATTTCTTATTCTAATTTATAAACTATACTTTGACTTTTAATACAACCTCCATCTTTACTACTAAACTATGACCATATTAACATAAAACATGTATAGATAAAATAAAATTTATTTTATATTATACTCAAGAACCGTTTAAAAATTTATTAAAAACTATACTTTGACTTTTAATACAACCTCAATCTTTACTACTAAACTATGACCATATTAACATAAAACATGTATAGATAAAATAAAAGTTATTTTATATTATACTCAATAACCGTTTAAAAATTTATTTTTTTGTAATGCTTGGTATGACCGTCTATTTTCTATTATGAATATAAGGAAAATTTACACCACACAGTTTTACCCGGTGGCCTCAACTCGCCCCGAGGGGAAACTGAGTCTGTTGGCCATTGGTCAGCATTATACGCCATCCAAAAACATAACTTCTTCAGTCTTTCTAGCAGAGCTAGGTATGTTTCAGTCTCATGATAACAAACTATATAACTATAACAGCTAACATAGACAACTGGAAATTTAAATGCTATCTACATAAACAAAACTAAGCATAGGTAGACTAATCTTGCTTGTCGTTCTGCTCCTCAGTGTCTGAGGCTACTGGGGCAGGATCATCAGCAGTTGCTTCTGGCATTCCAAAGATCTCCCCAATGCAAGGGATGCGTCGGTCAATATAGTCCATCCTAACATCCTGTTTATGCAGCTGGAATAGGATCTTCTCCATGTCTCTCTTATAGTTGGGAAGGCCCTGCATGGTAACTGCCATCCCCATAGAAATTTGCTCAATTGCTTTGCCTAGCAGACTTTTCATCAGAAAATACAGGTATAGGGTGTGCTTGAACTGTGTAATTCGCCCTCTTGTGGTTCCTGGATCAGGCACCATTGTTCTCCAGACTTCAATTTCATCATCCGGTTCCAGCTCATTCTTCACCTGGTCTTCCCATCCATCTATCAATTTTCGGATTCCCTCATCTACTTCCTCTTTGTATGTCTTGGCTGCCTCAGCTATGATGCTCTCGGCGGCCTTGCGACCCCTGCGGCCATCCGTCCTGCTTGGTCGTTTGGTTGCCCGGGGTTCCAGGCCTTTGTTACCCCGGCCACGACCACGTCTTGCTGGAGCCATACCCTGCTGACTTATAACCTGTATGCATTTCGACATCGTTAGATTCTCTACATCATTCATCTCAATGCAGTGCAAATGTAATAGCCATACTTCACTACCATGCATGTCCTGCGTCGGGCAGAGGTACCCCTGTGCCCACAGGTGGCCAGTGGTGATGGAATTCAAGCAGGAGTCCCCAGGCTTATCTCCCTGCCTCATGCCCTTACCCTGGTTCAGGTATTGGTCCCCCTCTTGCGGCCATATCCTGGCTCGCAGACCCATCTGGAGCCAGGTGCTGCTAGTGCTCCCATACCCGCAAACCTTTGCCTCTGCCTGCCATTTCCCGTCCGCTTTCGGCTCACCTCTCTGCCTCTCAGGCCCCCAGGGTCCCTGGCTATTCCCATATGGTCCTGCCTTGCCATTTGCTCGGGTTCGCTCAGCCCATTGCCCACCCTGCTAGCATCCCAACCCCCTGCTTGCAACTCCCCCTTACCTCACTCAGTTGCATTCAGGTGGCCAAGCGGGGCTGGCCCTTGATACCCTTTACCCGCAGGTTGGTCACTCCGGTTCGGCCTTGTTTCCAGGCTCCTCATGGTGCCAACCATGCCATAGCCCCAGTTTTTGCTTGAGAGCAGAATAAAAATAGCACAGAGCCAAGCGATATTTCCCCCTTGCCTACCCTGGTTTCTCCCTGGCTGAGCTAAGCCTCTCTGGGGTGGCCTCATGCCTCTCCCTCCTTCCCAGCAACTCTCCCACTGACTCATGGGATTTCCCTTGGAACCCGACCAGAGCTTATGAATTAAACAAGGCCAGGGCCAGTCTACATACCCGATAGTTGACGGTTGCCCGTGGCCTTCGTTGCTTCCCCTCCCTTCCGCTTTGCAGCTCCTTCCTTCCCCGCTATACCTTCCACCTTCCCTGCACATCCAATACACCTTCCCACTTCACCACCTTCCCTTATGTCCCCCTCTGCCTCCTTGCCAGCCCACCTCCCATGCAATCAAGGCAGAGGACACCGCACTCCCTGCCTTGAGCATGTGGGGTGCGGCTGCAATGAATTTCACTGTACTGCCCATGTCAACTCAGGCCTGGCGCCTCTGACACCGCCCTCATCCTGATCGGGGGAAAAAAATCTTTGATTTAAAAAAAAATCATTTTTCTTTAAAAAATGTTATATTTTTTAAGTTTGATATAGAAAGTAATATATATATATATATATATTCAGTAAGATGTTAAATTATAAGTAGTATTATTTGATTTCATGTATGAGATTAAGGTTAGATGTTATTAAAAAAGCATATGATCCAACTAAAAATAATCTTGGTGATTACCCAAGGGGTATTGGCTTTCTTGTGAATATTATCTAGGCTGAAATCATATTTTGGTTTGGAATAAGACCTAAAACTACTTCTGATTATTTGATAAATCTTCTTCAAACATAGAGAAATTGGTTAATGGTTTAAAACTTAAAGTTATCTAGCAAAAGTGAAAGTCTGCCCCTTATGAACTACCAACTGGTTATTTTGAATGATCTCGTTTTCCTTAAATAAAAATAATAAATTAGCCACATTCATTAATAGTAAACAATAGTAATTATGTCTATTGTTGGCTAACAATTAAATTATTGTCATATATAACTCTTATGAATTTCAATATATACTACTTAATCAATAAATCAATACAAACATATTGGTAACGTGGTTGATCCCGAAGCTAATGAGATGTCTCTGAGACCATGGAAATCAGCTAATAGTATGGGACCCTCAAGGAATATAGCATGAGAATGGTCACAATTTGTCTTGTCACTCACACATAATGAAATTAGATTGAGTAGAGACCCATGCAAACTCATGTCGAAAATGAATAAGGAGTGTGGAATGGTGACAACAAAACTAGCTTATGAAGTGATGGTGACACAAGAAGTAGAGTTAGACCCTTTTTAGTGGTATAAAGTTGTTTGGAAGTGGCGTTGTCCTTTAAATATCCACCTCTTTCTTTGGATGGTGCTAATTAACAAGAACCTCATGTGATATAATCTTTAGATACATGGTTGGGAAGGGCCTATAAGATGCCCACTTTGTTGTGATAATCAAGAGTCAGTGATACACTTGTTTGTGGATTGTGTTTTTTCATAGGCAGTGTGGAGAACGATCTTATTTGAGGAGGCCTGTGTAGGGTTGTGGTCAGGTAGATCATTAGGGGAATGCCTCACAGAGTGGAAAAAAAAACCCAACCTTAGAGCATTTTTCCATCCTTCCAAGATTGGTCCTTTGGCATATTTGGTTACACTAGAATAGAACCATATTTGATAGTCAAGTCCCAAATATATGACATGTGTTGTAGAAAATAAAAATAGCAATGAAGGAACTCAACACATAAGGTGTAAAGAAGAAGAACAAAACTCCAATTGGGCCCCAGATTGATACTTAGAAAGCTTGGGATTTCTTTGATGGAGTTAAGAGTCATGTCAAGGATTTTTGTAGAATAGAAGTAGCATTTCATGTTAATAACCATCTTTCTTTCCTTCTTAGCTTGGGGTTAGGGGTCGGATCTAATAATAAATCAGAATTAATTAGGATTTGGCTCATCCTTGACTTTTCCATGTCCATGCATGTGAAGTGCCTGCAAATCTTTGGTAATTCTCGAGTGGTTATTGATTGGTTCTTGGGATTGGCACATTACGTAATTTGGCCCTAAATCCTAGGCAACAAAGAATTCACCAACTACGAGAATTTTTGAGGACCTGGAGGTATCACATATCTACAGGGAACATAATTTTGATGCGAACAGAATATCAAAGGAAGCATTGCTCTAGTCTGTTAGACATTTAGTGATAATAGAAAAAGTCATTGAATTGAAGCAACATTTTTTGAATTGAAGTCGCTGTAATTGTTGGGATCTTATTTGTGTAACACCCTCCTACCACATCTACCCAAGCAACCGATTAGTCAGGGTAAGCATGCAATGATAGGCTACTATGATATGATTCAACCTTGTAGGAAACCTTAAGGAAATGGAATTGATGGAAACACAACACACAGACCTCCCTCAGGTGCTTCAGGACCCCCAGGAGCTAATCCACCACTCCAGGTACCCAACCCCTGAGTTAACCTAACATTTACATGAATTAAACCCAGAGTCGCTCCCATGACAAGTCATGCATGTGACTGTAAACCTATAGTCACTCCCACAATTCCTACAAGGGAGAGATTGCAGTCTCTATTAGCTAGTTTTGTGCCAAAGACTGTGATATTTAAGCCACTTTTTCAGGGCTAGTCTCCAAACCAATGCCTAGAACTTGATGAGACTCTCCAAGACATTAAATGACACCAAGGAAAAGCCTCTAACACAAAACTTGATCAAGGGCTTGACCTAACCAATCCTAACCATGACATACATTTTGTCAAACACTTAGTAAATATGAAACCTACAGGTGTAAATAACAGATCTAAGCATAGGGGTCTCATACTTGTCTGAGATTCACTATGAAGCATTGTATCCTTATCACATTAGTTGCCATTTCATCCATTAGGTCATAGATACATTGATCATTCAATAACAAGTAATAACATGATGAGATCCATACATAATTGTTGTCATAAAATACATACATAACCAGCATAGTAGGGACAGAAATACCAATGAAATCACAGCCATATAAACCACATATAATCCATCATAATGCTCATAGAGATACAAGGAGAAATAACCTTTCATTAATGATGCAAAATCCAAACCCGGGATGGGACTTCCATGTTCCACCCGACCGTAGAATGGCTGAGCCAAATCTCTCTTCAGCCATTCACCCCTGTGCCATATTCCAAGCATGAATGTGGGATCTCATAGAACACATCAATCAAAACTCATCTAGGGATTCCAAAGGCCATCCACCTCAACCCATCAAACAGTGATTCCACCTCATGGTTGGAAATCACAAAACCAACATCAGATCGGTCTCTATCCCAACCTTCCAAGGCTCCAAAGTGTTTGTTCCAACCCGTCTCCCAGGACTAGTAACTCAACCCACCGTTGTTGTCGGGCTCCATAGCGTTTGTATAACCAATGCTTCCAGGAATAGTAACTCAACCCACAACATTTTTAGGGCTTCCAGAGCGTTTGTCCAACCAGGGCTTCCAAAGCGTTTGTCCAACCAAGGCTTCCAAGAATAGTAACTCAACCCAAGTTGTTACAGGGCTTCCAAAGCGTTTGTCCAACCAGGGCTTCCAGAGCGTTTGTCCAACCAAGGCTTCCGAGACTAGTAACTCAACCCAAGTTGTTATAGGGCTTTTAGAGCGTTTGTCCAACCAGGGCTTCCAAGACTAGTAACTCAACCCAAGTTGTTACAGGGCTTCCAGGACTAGTAATTCAACCCAAGTCGTTATAGGGCTTCCAAAGTGTTTTTCCAACCAAGGCTTCCAATAACTAATAACTCAACCCAAGCTAAGGAAACTTGAGAACCAACCAAAACAAGCACTGAAAGTAAACCCACGATCACCATGGTTATCCAAGAAATGAAAAGGCTAGGTAAATCCACTGTCAATCCAGGCAATCCTCCATGCCAGTGACAGATCATAACCAAGAAATCAAATGCATGTGTCATGCATGCTAAAACTATTGAGGAAAACACACATGCAACTCGGTACCTGCAAGAAAAAAATGTTGTAGTTGTTGATCTCGATGCGCTCGCGTGCTTTCCTGCTCTTCCTTTGCCTTCTTGCTCCAAAACTCTAAGTATGCCACACCCTCCAAGGGTGCTCTAAGAAAACTCTAAGTATCCAAGAGTATGAGAGAGAGAGAGAATAATGAAAGAGCTCCAAAATTGAACTGACCAAGTCCTGCCCACTGATCCTCAAAAGCCTTTTTATTAATGAGGCCTCTATTTTATTCATTTTCCTCCTCACATGCAACCCGTGACCTTTCACCTTCCTTTTCTCCCAATTTCCATTATTTTCATAGATAAAATGTCAATAAATTCCTCATTCCTTTCCAAGGCCTTTGCCATTGTCTTTGCCAATTTCCTTAGCCATAATAAACCGAAACAACACCCCCTAGGATGTTCCCCCCACCACTCAGCTTGGAATATGAGTCCCATCATCATGGCCTTATATATATTTTTACATGGACTTTTCACTAGGGTTGTTACAGTTTGTTTTTATGTCTCATTTTTTTTGTTCTCGTTTGGTAAACATGTTTGAGATTATGTAATTGAACAATAATATGTATACTTTGATTTCAATAAAATAAAAAATATGTTATTTTTTCATGGCCAAAAATTAAAATGAAAATAAAGAAATAAAAGAGAGGTAAAAAAATAAATAAAAGAAAAAGAAAAAGAGTTTTAAGTCAAACAAACATTATTGATGATAAAGTCAATGTAATTAATTGATGATATTATTTGTGGATAGAATCGAGGGCCTATTCCTCAAGTGAATCTCTTTTAAAATTTGTGTTTTATAACCCAATGCATCTGACCTCGCATTAAAATTTTCATTAATGTGTTCAACAACATTGTATTTAAGTGATCAGAGACTTCCATAGTTATTCATATTGTTGGAAATTTCCAGAAGTGAACTATGTAATGTTTTCTATCCATCCAACGTTTCAAATGGTTACTCCATCCATCATAAGGGACCAAAGAGGTTTAGGAGTAAACGAGTGTTGAAGAGGCTATTTATAGAAGGAAGCTAAGCATCTGTTGGGATAAATATTAGAAAGGAATAACTTTGATCAAGGTTAAATTGATATTTAGGAACATAAAATAGAATTATTAGAAATAAATGTTAAATTAGAAAAAGTAATTAATGATTAAAACGGTAATTTGACTCCTCGATGGGGGTGAGTTCTGAGGCCAATCGTACGACAAGGGGTATTACTCTCCCCACACATGGCAGTAATAATGTAGGAGAGGGATAGTAGGTGGGCTTTTGGAAAAGGCTCGTTGAAAATTTTCGTTGCGGGGCTTGGTATTTTGGAAGCGCAATCAGAATGATGGCAAGGGTGGCGAGATGGGAAATGAACATAGAATTTGTAGGGACAATGTCACCTATTGTGGAGAGCCTCCTCGGAACCGATTTCAAATTCTCTAGGGGAGGGGAGACTCTAGCCATTGCAATAATAAATACTTGATTTGACAACACTCCAAGAATTCGAATAATTCCCATCATTTGGGACCTTGGAGCAAAGCATCTTAGGAGCCAAGAGGAGCTGGAAGGTTCTCAGGAAGTCATCCTCTCTTCATGGTCTATATGGTGGTGGTAGAGCGAAGCTATGACAAAATGTTGGGGTGAGCAACCGTCACAGTTGGTCCTACAGGTAATTGAAATCTCTCTATTATGTTCTATTTAGGCAATTCAGATTTATGTTCACCATACTAATTCCTCTCTTAGAAGCCCAACAAGCTTCCCATATTCATCGTTGGCTCCTGGAAGGCAGGGACGATGGTGAACTCGACATTTTGTCTATTCAGGATGGTGGGGATTGAAAGAAAATTCATCATAGGTGTCGACAGGGTCGCATCTCTAAAGTTGTGCAGCCTTCGTAGATCTAGGGTGGCATTGGTCTTAGAAACCACAGAAACCACTCCTCTCAACATGTTAAGAGGAGGGTCGCATAGTCACAGGACAAAGAGCTTGAGGTATTATTGTTTTCTCTATGGGGAGAAATAATTGGAGAATTGTGTTGAGTTGTCTACAGTCTTACAATGGTGTACCAACGAGGTCGCCCCCAACGAGGAGGTGGCCACCAGGGTAGAGGAAACCAAGAGGAGGAAGGGGATTTGGTAGCCCCTCGCAGAGACTCACCTGGTCGTGTTGACCTTCCATCCCCCTTTGACTCCATTGAGGCTCAAATTCGTCTTCTCCAACATTCAGTAGACCATCTTGCTAAAACGCAGCAAGAGGACCACGTTGACCTGATTAGTTTTCTCGCAGATATCTTGCATAACCAGAGACGCATTCTCGACCGTCAAGTATCCCTTAAAAGAAACCAGTAGCAACTACAAGATCGCATGGATGGAATCTAGGCCTACGTGGCTCATGTGGAGTCACACATTCATGATGTTATTTGATCCGAACTTAAACACGAACGCAACAACTTACAGATCTAATCATAAACATAGAGATGCAACAAAAAAAAGAAAAAAGCAAAAAACAAACAAAACAAACAACAACAAAAAAATAAACAAAACAAACAAAAAAGGAAACAACAAAAACGAAACAACAAGAAAAAAACAAAACAACAAAAAAACAAAAAACAAAAGAACAAAAGAACAAAACAAAACAAAAAACAAAAACAAAAACAAAAAACAAAAGCAAAAAAAAAATCGTCATTTCATTAATAGAAAAATATTAAACTATGCTTACAAACAGAATGGAAATAAGATAGCTCGAGCGATGGTAGCTTATCTCTGAGAAGAGATGTGGCAGCTACATGCCTCTGAATTGTGTTACAATGAGGCTCAAGGTTCTATTTATTATTGGAAAACATGAGAAAACTGTAAACAACCAAAACTATAACCCCGGGAGATGTAACACCAAGAGTTTGTGTGCCCTGTTGTGGTTAGTTGGGTAGCCAACTTCTCGGGGTCGTAACTTGGTCATATTATCTCTGTTTGACGCGTACGATACCTTGTTGGAAAGGTCTCACCGAGTACTACAAGTTTCGCCACAAGGCCCTAGTTGAGGCTATGGGCCTGCCACGAACCCCAAAAAAATGTCGTTTAGGGGGTCAAAAATGCTCCGGAAGTTTAGGACCCGAAAAACTGCTAAAAAGAGTAAATATTGAAATGAACAAGGAAACAGATGAAACCGACAGGGGGGTTTAGGTGGAATAGGCGGGTGGCCACCAATATCCACTTGGATCATTCCTCCCCCCTTAGGAAGCAATGGTCCCCATTGCATGCTGAGCCTCCATGAGGTGAGGAAATTTATGTTGAACCTGGTCCCTCATGAAAGAGTTGGCCTGCTTTGACAACTTGATATAACTGTATCCTTCGTTGGCGAGTGTTCTTGATTTATGTGGCCATGATCTGATTAGTTGTGGCTTGTTCCATGCAATCCGGGTTGAGCTCTATTGGTGTTAGTTGTTCTGTAATATCAGATGTGTCCAACAATGGTGGAAAGTATGGCCGAAGGCGATCTACATTGAACATTGGGTGCATACCAAGGAATGGTGGGATGTTGAGCTCAAAAGAATTATCACCGATGGCCTTGGTGATGGTGTATGGCCCATATCGAAGTGGGTGAAGCTTGCGTTGGGGTCTGGCAAAGCGTTCCTTCTAAAAATGTAGCCAAATTTTATCGCCCACCGAGAACTTGTGCGGCACTAGATGTTGATCATGGCGCTGCTTGTACTTAGCATTAGCTTTGTCCAATATATCATGGACATGTTGGCGAATGTGTTGAATGCACTCGATGAAGTTGTTAGCCCTTTCAGCTTTGGACTAAACGTGAGCTAAATCTACCTGAGTGGCTGCAAATAGTATGGCCACATCAATGGAGCATAACGGCTGAAATCCCAGCCCTACCTAAAATGGGTTATGGCCTATTGATCTGTGGAGAGCTCTGTTGTAGTTGTGTTGGATATAGGGGAGACTTTCATCCCACATGTGTGGATGCTTCGAGTTGTACATGCGCAGAAGGTGTACGATCATCTTGTTGACAACCTTTGTTTGGCCATTACTTTAGGGTTGGAAAGTCATGGACTTAGTAAGTTTTGTATCCAGCATCGACCAGAGACTTGACCAAAATGCACTCATGAATCTGTTATCCCGATCTGAGACAATGGACTGTGGGATCCGAAAGTGTACCCACACTCACTCAAAGAAGAGCTTAGCAGTGGCCTCTATTATGATACTCTTCTTGTAGGCCACCCTGATGGCCATCTTAGAGAATCTATCGATGACCATGAAAATGCAATCATTGTCATGCTTAGTCGAAGGAAAGCCCGACATGTAATCCATCAAGATAGATTCCCAAGGCCGGTTAGGAGTAGGTAGAGGAGTATATAGGTCTTGCTTCTTTATGGTTGATTTGGCAATGGCACAGGTGGTGCAAGACCTAATGTACTTCCCAACATCCTGATGAAGTTTCGGCCAATAAAAATACTTATGAAATACCGCCACTATTTTCTCTACTCTGAAATGCCCAGTGACCCGACTATAGTATGCCTCCGAAATCATCTTGGCATGCTCACTTGAAGGAACACAGATGTGTCCCAGGTGCCATAACAGTGCATCATGAAGGTGAAAATTTGGAACTTGCTTCCCATCCAGGGGTGTCTGGTATATGTTGCCAAATTCTGGATTTCTCTTGTAAAGATGCGGCCATCCCAATGTCTCGTGCCCACAAGATTCGAGCACAGTGATCAACGCCATGACCGGTGGTCGGCTGAGGCAATCAGTGATGTTATTAGTGCTTCCCTTCTTATACTTAATGTTCAAATGGAACTGCTGCAGATAGGTGGACCATTTCTGATGATGATCGTTCTGCAACTTCCCTTGTGTCTGTATGAACTATAGAGGTTGGTGGTCTGTGTGGATGACCGTTTCCTTCCCCATAATGTAATGCTTCCATTGACAGCAGGCCTGCACAATGGAATACATTTCTTTGTCATAGGTGGGGTACTTTCGAACTGTGTCTGAAACTGTCTCACTGTGGTAAGCCACTGGATGCCCATGTTGAGTAAGAACTGCACCAATAGCATAGTCAGAGGCATTTGTCTCAATCTCAAATGGTTGTTGCAGGTTTGGTAATGTGAGCACTGGTGCAGAGCAGAGGTGATTCTTCAACTCGGAGAACGCTTGTTGTTGGGTTTCCGACCAAAAAAACTTTTCTTTTGCTCTACCCTTGGTGACTTGACTTAAAGGCCAAGTGATATGAGAGAACCCCAACACGAACCTACGGTAGAAATTGGTAAGACCCAAAAAGATGTGGAGCTTTGTTAGAGTGGTTGGGGCTAGCCAATCCCGAATTACTTGTATATTGGATGGGTCCACATGTACACCCTACTCATCAATGATGTATCCCAAATATTTAACCTGGGTCAGACCAAAGGTGCATTTCTCCAAGTTAGCACATAACTTGTGTTATCACAGGGTTTGAAGGACCTGTTGAATATGGTGGAGGTGCTTTTCCCCACTCTAGATGAAGATCAATATGTCATCTAAATACACCACCAAGAATGCATTGGTGAAGGTTCGCAAGATGTCGTCCATTAGTCTCATGAAGGTTTGCAGGGGCATTCGTCAATCTGAATGGCATGACCAACCATTCGAAAAGGCCCTCCTTGGATTTGAAGGCAGTCTTCCACACATCGGAGGGTTCGATAAGCACCTAGTGATAACATGACTTCAAGTCAATCTTGCGGAAATATTTGGCCCCTTTGATCTGGTCCGGAAGGTCATCAATCCACGGGATTGGGTACCTATTCATGAAAATCATCTTGTTCAGCTCCCAATAGTTAATACAAAGCCTCCAGGTCCCATCCTTCTTCTGTACCAATACAATCGGGCTCCCACAAGGTGATGAGCTTGGTCTGATGTGCCCTTTATGCAACAGTTCCTGAATTTTCCTCTTGATCTCATCATTCTCCAAAATAGAGGGTCGATAGATCGGTCCATTGGGCAGCGGCGTGCCTCGATTGAGTGCTTGACCTGACAGTGCATAGGTACCCCTGTGGGTGAGGCAAAAATATCCTTGTACTCCTCCACGACCTTCTCCACCTGTTGTTGTTGTGCAGAGGAGCCCTGCCTGGAAGTCGTGGCCACAACCTTCTTCTTGCCCTGGGGGCGAATCATAAGGAAAACAAATTTCATGTTCTGGGAAATGATCTTACTTCATTGCTTTGCAGTGATCAAAGAGACGGCGGTAGGCGGGGCTACCTCAGTGTCATGTACAACTTATTAGCCAAATAAATAATCACAGAGAGAGGTCGAAGCTCATATACAGCATGTCGCTTCCACAAGTATGGTTTTCCTAACAATACATCACAAACTTCAAGAGGAGCAACGTCACACAGTACCTCATCTGTGAAGGGCTTGATGTTGTAGGGAAGGCGACACTGTTGGCTGACGCGAAGATCTCGTCCTTGGTGAAGCCACCCAACGGTGTACGGTTATGGATGTGTTGTAGTCTTTAGGCTCAGCCGCTTCACGACCTCTGCTGAAATGAGCTTCTTTTGGCTCCTGTTGTCGACAATGAATTGTAGCGGAGAACCCTTCACCCACATCTATGAGTGGAAGAGGCGTTCCCCCTCCTCTGGATCTTTATTCTCAATCTTCTGGATCTTGGTGGTGGCCACGGTGGCACTGGGCTTTGCATCGATGATTTTCTTCCCTTTTTCAGTTCCCTTATCGGGTTCTGATAAAGTCAGAACCTACATCTAATTCAGAAGCCTTCGTCTCTGCCACTAGTGACTGCTTGGCACGACACTCACTGGTATTGTGAGTGGATCTCTTATGGAACTCACACCATTTTCACATGTCCTTCTTCGTCTTTGTGGTGTTTTTCTTTGCTTGTGGCTTCGGCGGGCTGTCCTAGGTAGCCCCGCCTTGGCTTGGTCCTTTGTTATGTGTTTTGAGGGTGCCTTTTCCTTAATTTGGATCTGCATATCAAAAGTCTTACTTCTTCTACTCAATCTTGACAGTGTAACGATACGACGTGCCGAGCGAGGAAATGTCTAGGAAATCCATCTCGTCCTAGATGTACTTGTGTAGAGAGTCGTCATACTTAAGCACCAAATATCGCTCAATATCCTTGATACCCAGCTTCATGCGAAGGGTACGGAAACTATTTGTGAACTCTCGCACATCTTGGTCCCTTCCTTGTCCTAGCATGGTCCATTTTATGTATTTGTCTTAATAACTCCTGACAAGGTAATATTGTTCCTTTATAGCGTCTTAGAAAGAATTCTAAGTGGGTGCGACTAAAAATAGCGAGGGTTCACTCTCTTCCTTTTGTTCACAGTAGGTTTCCCTCCAGTCCTTGACGTGTGGGGCGGCTTTGAGAACTGAAAAAGTAATCTTTTCCCGATTGGAAAAGTCTTGAACTGAAAAATGTCCTTCCAACAAATTTAACCATTTATCTATGATGTATGCATCTATCAGGCCTTTGAATATGGGAATATCGAAGTTAAATTGTACCTTAAAATGACTGACGCCTCCAGAGTGGCTGATGGATGAAGATGCATCACCTTTGGGTAACCATCGAAGGATCTGGGAAAAGTTATCCATCATCGCATCCATTTGTCACTGGAGGGATTCCTCGAGCAACATTTTGAAAGGATCTCTTGCCCCCTTGTCTTTCTTTTCTTATGCCATGGGAGGTCGTTAGGTTTTGTGAGGCTGATCTTGCAATGGTCCAATCAAATCAAGCCCTAACTCCTTATACCCTGACCTCGTTGGGGACATGCGAAGAAAAACAAAGGAAGAGTAGACTGCTCTGATACCACCGATATGAACTTAAACAAGAATGCAACAACTTACAGATATAATCATAAGCACAGAGATGCAGCAGAAAAACACTTCATTTCATTAATAGAAAAATATTGAACTATGCTTACAAACAGAATGGAAATAAGATAGCTTGGGCGATGGTAACTTATAACTGAGAAGAGATGTGGTGGATACATGCCTCTGAACTATGTTACAATGAGGCTCAAGGGCCTATTTATTATTGGAAAACATGAGAAAATCCTAAACAACCAAAACCAACCCGACGAGATGTAGCACTGATCAGGGATCAATGTTTTAGCTAAAAAAATGAAAGTGCTCAGAATTGCTTGAGACCTAAATGACCGGATAGATTTCGTCACCAGGATCCCAATGTCGTGAACAGTTCAAAAAACTGACATCGTATGCAAAATTTAGAGCTTCTGAAAGTTTGGTCGAAAAAAAAAGTCAAAGTCAAAGTTTGATTGCATGCCTAGTCAAAATGTAGAGAACATTCTCCAGTTTCAGCCAGTGACATTGTGACAAGTGTCATCTTCAAATTCGCCAGATGGTTTGTTAAGAGGTGATTTTGCCAATGTATTAAATATTAATTATATAATTTTTAAACCGAAATTTCCAAATGCGCATATTTCGTTGGCACATATCAAACTTTCGACGCATATAATATCTGGTATTAAAAATATGATGGGGAAGGGCAATTTGAACCCGTGACCTCCCCCTCATAACTCTTGTGGCTTACCATTCCACCAAAAATGCACATGTTGAGAGGGAGGCCCACGATATTTTATTTAAGTTCGCATTAATTGCCGGCGGCGGGGGTGGTGGGAGCCAGCCCTGCGGGCCAACGCCCACCCCATGTGACCATGCGCCTGAACTAGGAGCTAGGAGCCAGCACTAAGCGAGATTAGTGCACCACTAATCAATTTAGAATTTAATTAATCCATGATTAAGTTAGCGTAAATTATGGCGGAGCCACCAAATCTGGAATTGCCACCAAACTTGGCGGACTTAACTGGAGTCTCTCCAGATTTAGCGGAGGTTTTCTAGGAAAAACTGTTTGAGCCATAACTCACTCAATTCTCAGCCAAATTTCGAAAATGAATAGTCATTTTTGGCTAATTGACATGCTAGGAACTCATTGGAGTAGGTTTTAGAGGCATAAGAGGTCATATACAAGTGTTTTTTGTCACTTGAAAAATTTTGAAGCCTAGGGCCACCAGGTGTTGGAGGCCATTGCTAGAGCAGATGGTAACCAAATTGAGTAAAAAAATAGTCATTTATGACAGTTTTGAATGTTTTAAAATCATTGGAATAGGTTGCAAGAGCATTGGATGCATGTAGCAGAAATTTGAGCACTATTGAAGCTAATACAAAGGCCCACACTATGAAGCTGGAACAAGGAGATGTAGCCCAGGAGGGGTGAATTATTTCAACAAAAATTTGTGTATTGAGCTCTGTTATTTGTGCTTGATGTGTTTTTATATGCTGTTGTTCAGCCATTTAAATTCATGTTTTTATGTTCATGCAAAATACTAAATTTCACCAAGTTAGATGAATTGACAATCACATGCCCATGGATAAACTCTTTATGGCTAAGCAAACCAAAGCAAAGAAAAATTTATATCTAGAAATGATACTAACACAACATTAACTAGCAATCAATTTCAGATCAAGTTGGTATCGGAGCATAGGGTTTCTTGCTTGATTTTCTTGAAGAGTTTATTAGTTGCAATTGTTGTTATGATTACAAGGTTAAAGTTGCAGAGACGAGAAGGGAAGCTACTGATAGCTAGTCCTGAGATTAGGACAAGAAGGAAGAAGGGTGAGAAAGCATCATCCTCACCCAAAGGACCACCCAAGGCAGCACCTGAATCACCTCAAGTTCCATCTCCATCAGTTGAGATAGAAGAGGCATAGATTGCACAAGAGGTTGAAGTGATTGAAGAGGTACAATCAGTACAAATTTCTGAGCCTGAATCCATAGCCATTATGTCTAGAGAAAGAGAGCCTAGAGGTCCCTCTTCAGAAGAGGAAGAATTCAAGAAATCTTTCTATACTTTGACTGAGATGGTTAAAGTCCTCTATGAAGAGAGGAACACTAGAATGGTTGGAGAGAGTTCTAAACCTCCACATGGAGAAGGAAGCTCAGAGGACAAAAAAGATGAGAAGAAGGATTCCAAAGGGAATGGTGGAAAGCCACCTCCATCTCCACCATCCTCATCATCTTCACCATCTCACATAGCATCATCTTCCACTACCACCACTAGCCATACTCATTCCAAAACCCCAAAAGGAAAAACTCCATTAATGAAATTGGACATAAAATTTGAACTTCTAATGTACAAGGGAGAAGTGAATGCAGAAAAGTTGGACAATTGGATTCGACAATTGGAGGTATACTGCAAAATTCAGAACCTTCAAGAAGATGACATAAAGATCCAGTTGGCTTCACTGAGGCTAGAAGGAGCTGCACTAGTTTGGTGGGAAGCAAAGACTCAAGAGGAAATGCGAATCCATGGTAAGATATCCATTTCTTGGGTTGAATTTGTTTCTACAATTAAAATGCAGTTTTATCCTTTAGCCTATATGCAAAAAGCCATTATGAGTTGGTAGAATTTTAGACAGTTTAAAGGCCAAACAGTCCAAGATTATACACAGGAGTTTAGGAAGAGGGCTTTATTGTTGGGAGTAAACTTGAATTCACAAGACACACTCTTGAAATATATTGGAGGTTTACATTCCTATTTGCAGCATACTATCCTTATGTTTAACCCAAGCAACTTAGATGAAGTATGTGTGCAAGCCACACATCTTGAGGCAAGGGGAAAACAAAACATAGAGGAGAAAGGTGAAAGTGAGGGTAAGGGAAAAGAGAAGGGAGGAAAGGGAAAGAAGAATGCAAGTATCAAAAAAGAGAAGGAAAAACTCACATGCAAAAACTGTTCAAAGACTAGCCATGATGAAGACCATTGTTGGCAACTTCATCCAGAATTAAAACCAGATAGATTGAAAGCCAAAGAGAAGGGCAAAATTGTTGCTATAGCTGAAAACGACTTTAGGTCAGCTATGGGTTTGAAAGTTCAACATGTTGAAAGTACTAGTTCCTCAAATAGTCACAACAACACTCCAAATGAAGACAAAACGGAAGAGTTGTTCACTGTCAGAGTAATCTCAAATCATACCAAGATTGATGCACTCTTTGATAGTGGATCACAAGCAAACCTAATTTCAGAAGACTTAGTTAAAGAGATTAAACTTGAAACCATACCACATCATAAACCATACCCTTTGGAATGGATAGTTAAGGATGCCAATTTACAAGTTTCAAGGAAATGCATTTTTAGATTTGTTATTACTGCAAACTTTGTTGATGAAGTCGAGTTAGACGTGGTTCCACTTGACATTTCTAGAAGTATCTTGGGAAGTCCATATTTGTATGACAGGAAAGCTGTGTTTCATCGCTATGAGCACAAATATCATTTGCTTAAAGACGGGGTGAAGTATATTGTGAGAGCTCATCACAAGAAACTGAACATTTCTTTAGTTAATGAAGGGCAAATGAAGAGGCTAGTGAATGCAAGTCAGAACTTGACATTGTTGATGATCGAACAAAGAAATGTTTTGAATCATACTTTTCATAAAGATGCTTATATTTGTAATGAGTTGTTTCGGAATGATAACAGGTTACCTTTGAAATAAGGTGAAAAACATTTGCAACAACCAACATTGGTGTTGAGCGGTGTTGAAAACAAGGTGCCGGTGCAAGAAGTTGCAAAGGTCAAAGAGACAAGGACAAAGCAGCTTGGCAAAGAAGGCATGGGTTTCACAAATGTTCATTTCTGGTTTCCAAAAGGCAAATTACAATGGCGGAGAAACTTGGGCAAGAGTCGACTCAAGTACAAGGCAAAAGAAGCTAAAAATATCCATAGAGACAAAGTGCAAGGTGAGAAAGATTCCAAGTTTCCTTTGATTGTTGACCAAGGTAGAAACAAGATGTTTTCTACAAAATTAGATTGTTGTTTTTCAAATTCAGAAATATTATAGCGTGACGGTGTCAAAGACAGCAATAGATGGTCGTCGGAATCAAGGAAAAAATTAACTTTTTATGAAAAGCTCCAAATGATGAAATTAGGAAAATTTCAATGGATAAAGACTGGAAGGATGAGGGAACAGTCCCCTCATCAACATAATCAGTGATCAAGAGAGATTTTGGGGTCCAAAAGGTTTCTAGTGGGGAGGAATGATCAGGGATCGGTATTTTAGCTAAAAAAATGAAAGTGCTCAGAATTGCTTCAGAACTGAATGACCAAATAGAGTTAGTCACCAGGATCCCAACACTATGAACATTTAAAAA
This sequence comes from Pinus tabuliformis, assembly GCA_031772625.1. Lineage (NCBI taxonomy): Eukaryota > Viridiplantae > Streptophyta > Pinopsida > Pinales > Pinaceae > Pinus > Pinus tabuliformis. The sequence goes on from CM062804.1 coordinate 86,401,947, forward strand.
AGCCGACATCGTATGCAAAAGTTAGAGCTTCTGAAAGTTTGGTAAAAAAAATTCAAAGCCAAAGTCTGATTGGATGCCCAATCAACATGCAGAGAATATTCTCCAGTTTCAGCCAGTGACACTGTGACAAGTGTCATCTTCAAATTTGTGAGATGGTTTTTGAAGAGGTGATTTTTCCATATATTTCACAATATATAAAATTTCCAAACGAACTTTCCAAATGCACATATTTCGGTGGCACATATCAAAGTTTCGGCGCATATAATATATGGTATTAAAAATATGATGGGGGAGGGCGAGTTTGAACCCATGACCTCCCCCTCATAACTCTTGTGGCTTACCATTCCACCAACAGTGCACATGTTGAAAGGGAGGCCCACGATATTTTATTTAAGTTCGCATTAATTGCCGGCGGTGGGGGTGGTGGGAGCCAACCCTGTGGGCCAGCCCCCACCCCATGTAACCATGCGCCCGAACCAGGAGCCAGGGGCCAACACTAAGCGCGATTAGTGTACCACTAATCAGTTTAGCATTTAATTAATCCATGATTAAGTTAGCGTAAATTATGGCGGAGCCACCAAATCCGAAACTGCCACCAAACTTGGCGGACTTAACTGGAGTCTCTCCAAATTTAGCGGAGGTTTTCTAGGAAAAAATGTTTGAGCCATAACTTACTCAATTCTCAGCTGAATTTTGAAAATGAATAGTCATTTTTGGCTAATTGACATGCTAGGAACTCATTGGAGCAGGTTGTAGAGGCAGAAGATGTCATCTACATGTGTTTTTGGTCACTTGAATATTTTTTAAGCCTAGGGCCACCAGGTGTTGGAGGCCATTCCCAGAGCAGTTGGTAACCAAATTGAGTAAAAACATCGTCATTTTTGATAGATTTGAATGTTTTAAACTCATTGGAACAAGTTCCAAGAGAATTGGATGCATGTAACATCAATTTGAGCACTATTGAAGCTAATACAAAGGCCCACGCTATGAAGTTGGACCAAGGAGATGTAACCTAGGAGGGGTGAACTTCAACAAAATTTTGTGTATTGAGCTTTGTTATTTGTGCTTGTTGTGTTTTTATATGCTAATGTTCAGCCGTTTAAATTCATGCTTTTAAGTTCATGCAAAACACTAAATTTCACCAAGTTAGATGAATTGACAATCACATGCCCATGGATAAACTCTTTATGCATAAGCAAACCAAAATAAAGAAAATTTTATATCTAGAAATGGTACTAGTACAGCATTAACTAGCAACCAATTTCAGGTCAAACACCAAGAGTTTGTGGGTCTCGTCGGGGTTAGTTGGGCAGCCAACTTCCCGAGGTCATAACTTGGTCATATTATCTTCGTTTAGCGCGTACGATACCTTTTGGAAAGGTCTTGTCGAGTACTACAGGTTTCGCCGCAGGCCCCTACCTATGACTATGGGCCTGCCACGGACCCAAAGAAAACGTTGTTTAGGGGGTCAAAACTGCTCTAGAAGTTCAGGGCCCGAAAAACTGCTAAAAATAGTAAATGTTGAAATGAACAAGGAAACATATGAAACTGACTAGGGGGTCTAGGTGGAATAGGCGGGTGGCCACTAATATCCACCTAAATCATTTTCCATTATCCATATGCTAGAGGCAGAGCTACAGAGGAAAATGACCCCAATCTAACTCAGATGTAAGGATGAAAATAAGATTTATGTACTTTTTTGATAGATTTTGTGTCTCGTGGGCTATGGATATAAAAAGACCTAGTTTCACTCAGTTACTTTCAAATTATTATTTTCTTATACTTAAAGGCCAACAAATCAGGTCGAAATGAGGCCATTTTTTCTTATCAGAGGAGTCTCCCATGTTGTATATTTTTCATGATTTAATACAAAATTGTTGACTTATAAAAAAAATGGTAATTTGACCAAAAATAGAGTATACGAAATAAATTAATTAGTAATAAATATTAAAATAGATAAAATAAAGAATATAAACTAAATAATTAGTAATAAATGTTAAAATAGATAAAAATAAATAATGATTAAAACAGTTATTTGACCAAAATTACAAAGAAAAAATAAATAAATTAAGAATTAATTGTCTGAAGAATAGACCAAATTCTAATAAGCCCAATTCTAATAAGGTCACATTGAAACTTTAGAAAGTAAATTAAGAATTAATTAAATAATGGAGTAACTTTTGTTTAGAACTTAATAATAAAACTAATATTACTAAACCGATTTTAAATAAATTTAATCAAGTTTGATTAAGGAGGGGGAGGTTGAAAGATCAGGGTCAAATTAATTAAATAGGGAATATAATCTAAGGAATAATGTTAAAGAAGACAGAATGAGGTTTCAATTTGGAATGATGATAAGGTTTATGAAAGAGGGGGGAGGTTGAAGAAGTGGAGAAAAGGCCACTAAGGGAGGGAGAGAGGCCAAAGGGGGGGGGGGGGGAATCAATGGGTGAGATGGCAGATGATAGGTTTCTAGGATTGGCTATGTCTGTATCCATCCTCCCTATTAAAGATATTAGGGTTCTTCCCCGTTTCGAGGGCTTCTCAAATAATTCAAGAGTTATAGAAAAGAATAGAGGCTAGGATTTTTTATTGATTGAAACAAATTAAGTGCTTAGATTTGAATGAGTGCTCACTGACCATTAACTCCATGCCCTTTCACATCACCACCCATCCCAAAAGTCAGGCATTCTTAAAACCCTCATCACCAAAGCTCTAAAAATCTCTAATCCCCAGTTTCTTTCAACTGAAAAATCCCATATGTTGCAAGCTTTCAAAGATGATGGTTATTCCTCTACTCATATCATTAAAGCCTTTCAATCTATTGCTCTCCCTAGGTCCTCCAATTATGATCCCTCTCCCTCTTATGGCATGCCTGTGGCCAAGTTACTCTCCCACACATTAAATGAACCATTGATCTTATAGCAAAGATCTTGGCCAAAAAGAACATTAAAACCATATTTAAGCCCCATCAAAACTCTCAAGCAATTATTCCAGTCAACCAAATACAATTCAGACCGCATGCTAGGATCAAGGGTCTATTAGATTCCCTATGCTTGAGGTAAATCATATACTAGAAAAATTGGTCGTCCTTTCAAAGCTCGCCTCAAAGAACACATAGTTGATACCAACCATAACTTCAAAGTCTGTCATCAATGAGCACTCATTTAAGTCCAAGCACTTAATTTGTCTCAATCAATAAAAAATACTAGCCTTTGTTCATTTCTATAACTCTTGAATTATTCGAGAAGCCCTCAAAGTCAAGAAGAACCTCGATAACTTTAATAGGGAGGATGAATACAAACTTAGCCAATCCTGGAAACCTTTCATATACAATCACACCCATTGATTCTCACCCCCACCCGCCTTGGCGGCCTCTCTCCCGCCCTTAGTGACCTTTGCTCAACTTCATCAACCACCCCGCTCCCCCACCCCCCTCTTTCATGAATCTTATCATCATTTCCAATTAGACCCAATTGGACCCTCATTTTGTATTCTTTAACCTTATTCCTTAGATTATATTCCCTATTTAATTAATTTGATCCTAGCCTTTCAACCTCCCCCTCCTTAATCAAACTTGATTAAATTTATTTAAAATTGGTTTAGTAATATTAGTTTTCTCGTTAATTTCTAAACCATTTTTACTTCATTATTTAATTAATTCTTAATTTACTTTCTAATGTTTCAATATAACCTTATTAGAACTCGGCTTATTAGAACTTAGTCTTTCTTCAATCAATTATTACTTAATTTAATTAAATTATTTAAATTTTCTTTGTAATTTTGGTCAAATAACCGTTTTAATCACTATTTATTTTTTTTAAATTTATTACTAATTATTTAGTTTATCTATTTTAACATTTATTACTAATTATTTTATTTTATATTTTTTAATTTTGGCCAAATTACGGTTTTAATCATTAATTACTTTTTCTAATTTAATATTTATTTCTAATAATTATTTTATATCCCTAAATATCAATTTAACCTTGACCAAAGTTATTCCTCTCTAATCTTTATCCCAACACATACTTAGTTTCCTTCTATAAATAGCCTCTTCAACACTCGCTTACTCTTAAAGCTCTTTGGTCCTTGATGATGGATGGACTAACCACCCGAAACGTTGGACTGATAAAAAACATTACACAGTTCACTTCCGGAAATCTCCAACAACATTGCATTTATCATTGTTCAAACATTATGTTAAGATTTACATAAGTATTATGATATTTATGCTTTGTGAACTCCTACATATATTGTATCATATTTCATATGGGTTCGTAATCAAAAAATTTAGTTATTGAAATTTAATAATATGAAAGTTTTTTTTTATTAACTTATAATTTGAATTGAGTTTTTTTATTAATTAGATAAAATTGAGTAAAAATTTTAAAATTAATTTTTTTATTATGTATAGAGCTTAAATTGCAATAAAATTTTGTTTTTGTATTGATTTAAAATTGGATAAATTTTCTAAGATTATTGTTTCACCATGAAAAAAATTTGAATCATGAATTAATAGGCCTCAAAGAAAAAGCAAACCTTAACAATCCTACAACCAAGGTTCATTTTCCTTATATTTAAGGAACATCTACAAGCTTGCTTGTATTTTAAGGAAAATTAACATTAGTGCAACCTTCAAACCCCTTCGCACCTTGTGATCCTCCCTGAGGTCCGTCAAAGACCCCATTGACCCCTCTAACTTGAAAGGTGTCTATTTGATCCCATACTCATGCAAGAAATATTATGTGGGTGAAAAGTGGTCATTCTATTAAACATAGAATTTAGGAACACTTTGTGGACATCAAACACAATCATTCTCATTCCCCAGCCCTTGCTGAGCATTTTGATAAAACTAAACATCACATTTGTATTGAGGCCTTCAGTGTCCTCGAAAAAATCGATCATTATCACTTTTTGACAGGACAAAATGTACCGCCAACTTAAAGGGGATCTCCTTGGTGTAAAATGCCCATTATACTTTACACCATTTGGGATAAGAGTCCCATCCAGTTTATGGGCTTGTTATGAAACCAGCTCAATAAAAGATAGAAAAGATAGATCAACGCCTTAGAATTCAGCCTCTTCGAGGGGGCAACCTCCTTTACATTACATAAATGAACAATTCTTGGATGATTCAAATGAGAAAACCTCCTTTCTATATATAGGAGTCTAAGGAGTCACAATATAATCCAACCGACCTAACAATAATAATATAAAGCCACAAAAATAACAATAGAGGGATTCTATGGGGCACAGTAGTAACAATATGGGGGCAATAGGGGCACAACAATATTAATAAGGGGTATAACTACAATAGTAATGGGGTAATCACTAGTATTATAGGGACCCAACATGCCCATCTCCTTCAAAAAAGTGTTGTCCTCAACGCTTGAGTAGTTCTGGATACTTCTGCATAAAATTCTCATCCTCCCATGTGGAATCTTCAGCGGATAAGTTCTTCCACTTGATAAGATACTCTGAAATTGAACGATTCCGTAGCTGTCGAGTTCTTGTTTCTATGACTGCTTCCGGTTCCAATATAATCTTTCCTTCCTCGTCAAGTTCTGGAAATATTGTTTGAACTGGGAGCTTGTCGCCTATAACCTTCTTTAAACATGAAACATGGAAAACTGGGTGCAATCGAGAAGCTGCAGGAAGCTCCAATTTGTATGCCATAGTACCAATCTTTTGCAACACCTTGTACGGACCATAATACTTTGGTGATAATTTATTATCCTTCTTGGCTTTCTTGAGGGACATTTGCTTATATGGTTGTAGCCGTAGGAATACCCAATCACCTACATCAAAACTTCTTTCACTGCGATGTTGATCTGCCTGTTGTTTCATTCTATTCTGTGCCAACACGAGGTTATCCTTTAAGAGTTGGAGGACTTGTTGTTGATGTTCGATGTGATGTTCCACTGCCTGAACCTTAGAATTTTCTCTTAAATATGATGTGATGGATGGTGGTTGATACCCATAAAGTGCCATAAATGGGGTCATTTTTGTTGTTGTATGGAAGGAAGTGTTATACCACCATTCAGCCAGAGGCAACCATTTGACCCATTGTGTCTGTTTATCAGATACAAAGCAACGAAGATATCCTTCCAAACATTTGTTTACTATATCAGTTTTCCCATCAGATTGAGGATGATAAGATGAGCTATGAGCTAACTGAGTACCAAGACAAGAAAATAATTCTATCCAAAAATTTCCAGTGAAAATGGGATCTCTATCACTTACAATAATCTTTGGGTTTCCATGTAGCTTTTGAATTGTTTCCATAAATGCAGTAGAAACTGTACTGGCTTTAAATGGATGTGATAATGCACAAAAGTGTGCATACTTGGTAAGTCTGTCAACTACCACCATGATGACACTTTTTCACTCAGACTTGGGTAAACCTGTGATAAAATCCATTGAAACCTCCTCCCAACGTTGGCTTGGAATGGATAAAGGTTGTAATAGACCCGGTGTCTTAATTGTTTCCACTTTATTTTGTTGGAAAACCAAACATTCCGCCACAAATTTTTGAATATCTGATTTAAGGCCATCCCAAAAAAATTCCTTCTTAACCCTGTGGTAAGTTTTTAGAAATCCTGAGTGCCCTCCTAAGGGAGAAGTGTGCAATTCCATAAGAATATTTTGTTTTAGCTGGGAATTCTTACAGAGGTATAAGCGATCTTTGTACCATAACGAATCATTTTGCCAGCTAAATGTATCAAACGTACTGGAATCTTGTTGTAGCTTTCGAATAAGTGCCCACACTTCTTCGTCATTCTTCCATTCCTCCCTTGCTTCGTTTATCCAATTTGGTTGGATAATAGAAATGGCACACAACAATGCTTCCACATCCTCATCCTTTCTTGAGAGTGCATCTGCCACCACATTTTGCTTTCCTTTTTTGTAGATGATTTCAAAGTCATAACCCAACATCTTTGTGACCCACTTTTGCTGCTCTTCAGAGGATAATCTTTGTTCTAAAAAGTATTTAAGACTATCATGATCCGTTTTTACCTTGAAGTGTCTTCCCATTAGGTAGGGTCGCCATTTCTTAAGTGCATGGAGTATTGCCAACATTTCCTTCTCATAAATAGCTTTGCTTAAAAACTTTCCCTTGATTGGACGACTTTCAAAAGCAATGGGTCTTTCATCTTGCATTAGAACAGCACAATTCCATTTCCTGAAGCATCACATTCCACAATAAAGGTTTTTGTGAAGTCTGGTGTAGCTAAGACCGGTGCTTGGCACATTGCCTCTTTAAGATGTTCAAAGGCCTTTGTTGCTTCCGGAGTCCATGAAAATGCATCTTTCTTCAATAATGTTGTTATAGGTGCTGCTATTCTCCCATAATTCTTAACAAACTTTCGATAATACCCTGTCAACCCAAGAAATCCTTGCAGATGCTTTATGGACGTGGGGATCTTCCATTCCTTAATGGCTTTAATTTTGCTAGGGTCTACCTTAACTCCTTCATGAGATACAATATGACCCAAATATTCCACCTCCTGGACTCCAAAGAAACATTTGGATCTTTTTGCATATAATTGTTTCTCCTCCAATAGTTGTAGCACCCTGTCAACATGTTCAACATGATCCTTCCAAGACTTGTTGTAGATTAGTATATCATCAAAAAATACTAACACAAATTTTCTAAGGAATGGTTTGAAAATTGAATTCATTAAACCTTGAAATGTTGAAGGTGCATTGGTAAGGCCAAAAGGCATGACCAAAAATTCATAATGACCCTCATGAGTTCTAAATGTTGTTCTCGGAATGTCTTCAATCTTCATTCTGATTTGATGATATCCTAAACGAAGATCCAACTTGGTGAAGTAAATTGATCCATGCAATTCATCCAGTAATTCATCAATGACAGGAATGGGGAACTTGTCTTTAATAGTGAGCTTGTTGAGCTCCCTATAATCCGGACACATGCGTCATGATCCATCCTTCTTGTGCACCAATACTACTGGAGCAGAGAAAGAACTTTGACTCGGTTGAATTATACCAGCCTCTAGCATTTCTGCAACCATACGTTCAATTTCACTCTTTTGGACGTAGGGATATCTGTACGACCTGATGTTTGGAGGAACACTTCCTGGAATCAGATGAATAGCATGATCATGATCACGCATAGGTGGGAGACCTTTGGGGGTCTCAAATACCTTGGAATGATTGTCGAGGACTTTTTGGAGATCTGGAGAAATAGATGATTCCGATGTGGAAACATCTAGCGAACATAATTGTGCAATTACACCTCTTTGCTCCTTTTTTAGAAGCTTTGTCATACCATTAGAGCTGATTATCTTTCCTGGTTTCCCTGCAATACCCCTCAATTCAACTTCCTTTCCTTCCGCGGAAAATTTGATGAAAAGTTCTTGAAAATTAAAATCTATTGTACCCAAGGATTGTAGCCATTGGACTCCTAGTACAACATCAACACCTCCCATTGGAATGGAAATCATTGGGCTAGTCAATACATATTCTCCCATGGATAGCTTGATATTATGGCACTTTCCAGAGCAATTTATTGTTCCTCCATTTGCAATCATCACTTGACACTCTGGTGCTGGATATAGGAAGCAATTCAATTCTTTTGCTACCCTACAATGAACAAAATTGTGGGTGCTTCCTGAATCAATCAACACTATTACCTTTTTCTTCTTGATTTGTCCTTCTATCTTGATGGTTTGAGGAGTGGTAATTCCCGCCAATGCATTACAAGATATGGTCGGATTTATTTGTTCTTCATCTAGGCTTTGTTCTTGGAGTATATCCTCTTCCTTTGACCTTTCTTGCTCCTTTTCTTCTTCCTCTTCACAATCTATGTAGAATAATTTCTTCTCAGCACACTTATGACCTTTAGTGTATTTGCTATCACAACTGTAACAAAGCCCTTTTGCTCTTTTTTCTTCCAATTGTTGTGGTGTCAACCTTATAGGTTGTGGAAGACTAGGGGCAACAACGCTTCCGTTGGTTGAGGGGAAAGTACCCCTAGGGTCCTTTGGGTTAAGACTCTACCAGACTGAAAATTGCTTATTCAAAGAAACACACACACAACCATTATCTTTACTTTAAGCAAATTCTAATGTTGAGGGTACGTACCTAAGGTCCTATGTTCGAGAAGGCCTTTAGGGTCCAAACCCTTCTTGGAGTTCCCTTCTTCCTCTTTGACCTGTAAGACAAACAAATCAAAGCACACAACAGTACATGGACAAATACTTATATGAAAACCATCTTCATGCTATAAAGTTAGTTATAAAAATCTTTAAGTAACTACTTGCATAAGAATCCAAAACATGAATCTCATAAGCATAAAGAAAGATTGTTTCGGGAACAAAGACGTGTTTCTTTATATAAAGGCAAGTAAAGTACATATAACGGAAAGATATCACCTGAAACACCTTCAGCAGGCTCCAAGCGAAGCTTCCTCCCGGATTCGTTCCAGCCTCAAGCCTCCAACAAGAGCTCCTTACAAGTCTTACTCAATGATGACATAAAGGATATATGATCACCAATACACATGGAAACAAGGGTTTCCTATGCAAAATGGGGGAAGTGCAGAATGCACCAAGGACTTCAGACCTGGTCTAAGGGGAAAATCTCAGCATAATAATCTTGCTCTTCTTTTCTCTCTCCCTTTGGCCTTCCCTTTGATGTCTTTTTATACCATCTACAAAGTAGTTTTTTAGTTAAGAGTTGGTTGGGAACAGTTGGGCCACGGGCACTAACAGGTGATCCAGCAGGTAAAACCCGCGATCTCCGCCCGAAAATGAGGAATTTATTATTTTTTTTAAGTGTTTTAATACATACACGCGGGTTGGGTATAACAGACCCACGTGTACACGCGTTTAACTCAGGGCAATGTCGCGTATAGGGAATAAAACACTGTTTTTTAAATTTTAGGACCAGGTCTGGAAGGAGGGGTTGCCCTAGGCCATGAGTGCAGCATAACAAACCATAAGAGTGAGATTTGGAGCTATAACAGATGCCCCCTAATGTATGAGGTCAGAAGGGGAACATGATGGCCGAAATATATTAAGTAAGTACAAGGAAAGGAACTTTGCCAAAAAACCGAGGAGGACTTCACCAGAATTCAGCCTGCCAAGCCACCGAAAGGAGATCAGAAAGAAACACTGTCTGAGGCGGGCATACCCATGCTCAGGAAAAGTAAAGCATGTCCGCATATCAAGTACAAGCGGATCCACTAAGTATACAAGTATAAATGACTGGAAAATACATAATGGATCATCTGATCATAATGAGTAAGTACATGTCTGAATATCACATATAACACTGTCAATGATGCTGAAAGATGTAACGGATCACTGATAGCAAAGACTGATCCCAAAAGGTACCAACTGAACATGATGGAATAGGATGGTACTACACTGCAAACTCAGGTGCCAGCATATAGAATGTCGCCGTGACTGACTGCAACATATAAGGTGGAGTGGTATCAACTAGCAGCAACAGGAGCAACTGTCAAGTGAACCAATGAATGCTGACACAACCTGAGGTCTTCACCGACCGCCGTGGTACATTTATACACCATGGGAATAAATGATCTGAAGTCGACCATGTGAGAAATCGTTTGATTACCGGTCATTGATGTATACCGTTAACAAACGCGAGACTACTCACCGATAATGATAATGAGCGTCAAGGTACCCAGTACAATCTAACAAGTGTGAATAGATGAGCTGAAGTCGAACACCTGTAAGAATCTATCAATCAGGAGACAATGATGGTTTCCCACTGTCGATAGCGAGGAATCTGCCACTAATGACTGCAAACCCCAAGGTACTGCCAAATGGACTCTAGATCTTTGCCCCAGAGAAATGAGTCGGAGTCGATAGGGAAAGATCCGCTAGAAGGAAGGCATTAAGGCATCCTCCATCAATCTAGCGCGAGTGTAACCCGTAGGCCAATAATGTGGAAGGAATCGGACGAAAAAAGATGTAGTAACCCAACCGAAGTACGTTTCCGGCGTACACAAGATGTGGCTAGCGCACGGCAGAAACCCTCTGAACCAACCAATAATGAAAGCTGACACAGAGGCGAGGTATCCACCAATAAGGTCAAATGGAAACCAAGGTACTGCACGAATCCCAATGTGTGATAATGTATGCTGACGTTGAACACAAGGGAAACCACTCAGTCAAAGACCCATGATACTGATCGATGCTGAGCACAAGGTGACCTATCAATAATGAAAATAGGGCCAGGGTGCGGCTCTAGGCCTGTCCTCAGAGCAATGTGTCGTCGTCGATAAGGACAAGACCCGCCAGCAAGAAGTCAATGGGGACCTTCTCAAACCGGCACGAGTAAAGGACCAATATAACTGATGTGATGAGAGACATGATACTAACAACCGGGGATGGCCGACTGAAAAATGAGTCAAGAGACACCGCAGAAAGGCCGACTCAGGCTAACTTCCCTTGAACAAAAGCATGACTCAATGTGACTATGTGGCAACATACGATGACTCTGTATAAGTTCGCCATGCAGGAGGCACGAACGAACCCTCCATATGATTGGAAGAGATAACCAATCGGGGGAGAACTGACTCAACAACAAGGTTATGGCGTACCTAAGTCAAACTAAATCCCACCCATGCGGAGGAGACTTTGTTTTGAGTGCTTTGTTCAAGGGCGACACAACTGACTCTAGCTGCCAACAATAGATGGAAATAATGTCCCTGTTCCCGCTCTTTTTTGGAATATTTAATTTTTTTGTCTTTTTCTGATAAGCCGGAAAAAGAATAAAAGAATGCTATGGTACAGTGGAAAGAACGAGTGTCGGTGAAACAGATGGTCTAGTTCCTGGGAAGGGAACGTTCCTATGCTCAATGCAGGGAGGTGAAAACTGGTCGGTGACACTCAGAGGTATGTTCCTTCCACGGATCAGGGTATGTCAAGCTGCAGAAGTCAAAGGTATGCAAGGTTGATTTTGCAGACGTCATGGTCAAAAGTTGGCTTAAACATGAGTCCAAGTGAAGCCGGCTCTAGGCCAAGAGGTGCAAATAGTCAACATGCAATGCAGAAGTACAACTCAACACACGTAGGAGCCTCTAGGGTATAAAGCCAGAACGAAGCGGAGAGGAACAGAGGAATGAGTCTTCAACGCATAAGTCATGGCGGGACTACAGAGGACTCCCGAGCCTACTCAAAACAAAGCAGCATGGGCAACAAATGTCAGTGAGGTGCTAACTACGATGCCCATGTAAAGGGATGGCTCTACCATCGTGTCATGGTTTAAAGAATCGGCGAGTGAAAATGGTTTACGAACCATAATACGATGGGATCGACCCTATGGCAAATGTATCGGTCAAATGGAGGCTAGTATGCATAATGCAACGGAAAAAATGGTGTCCCTAACCTATATGCCAGTGAGAACACGATACCTGCCATGACGGGTCAGCAGTCATGGAACCGCCTCGAACTGTCGAAAAATGTCCAAAATGTCCTGAAAAACAACCCGATCTTGACATTCCAAGCTCCCAAGTTAAAAGTGACATGAAACCAAACAAAATAAAATTTTGAAAAAATTTGACATTTTCAAAACTTATAAAAAGCATTTTTGACTTACCATTTTCACCATTTGACTTGGAGAGCAAAAATTGTGGAGCAAAAGGAGCAAACTTCCCCGTGACCAGTTCAACTGTTCAAACTTGCTGAAAACTTCTAGGTAAGCCTCAAACTTGTCTTGCAATTAATTGTGATAGTTTTTAGGATTTTTAATTGATGTTTTACCGTTGGATTTTTGCAAAAAATTCTTTCGCGGCGTACACGCGGGTTGGGTATATTGAACTCGCGTATACGACGGCCCTACACGCGACTGTATTTAAAGGAACCCGCGTGTGCGCAACGAACTAATTTTATAAACAAAACTAACGGATGAAAATGATTTTTTCTTCCAGGATGACTCTCACATGGCGTGAAAGAGAGCACTCAGCCGTGGATAATGAAGTTATGAACAATGATGAGGCATTAGATGCCCTACGGGGATGCGGATTGCTAAAGTTCTTCAAGTTACCAAATATGAAAGCAAACGTGCGTCTGCTCGAGAGACTCATTGATTATTGGGATGTCGAGGAGGAAGCTTTTGTGATTGATCAAATGCCACTCAGGATAGAAGTGGAAGATATATATTTTATCACGGGCCTTTCCCGAAGGGGAGAGGTAGTACATTCCCGGGGCAGGACCCGGAATAGCCTCAGCGTGGACGACTATGTACAAATTTACTGCCCAGGTCATCGGAAGGTCGGGAGCCAGATCTCTATCCCACACGTGGCGAGTTTGTCACTCCGGATAATCTTGTTCACCATAGCTCGAGTGAACGGATCATCCTCACTACATCAGGCGTCACGGGTAAACATGAGCGTGGCAGTGGACTGTCTCACCACGGTGTTTGACTGGTGTACTCCTCTACTTGCCAACATGAAGGAACATCTTGCTTCTATCAAGAGGGGACAGACCAAGAACTTTGGGTACGGAACCATTTTGTGCACTTTCTTCTTCGAGAAGGTTCCCGCACTCCGCCCCAGGGTAGCAGTTCCCATCAGTAGTCCACGTGATCCACGCATGGGCCGGTGGGCTGACTTGATGAAACGTCTGGGGGGTGGGGAAGTCCCTAGGAATGCATTCGACGATGACTTTTTTGCTTGGTGGGAGCAACAAATCATCGCCATAGACGACTACCCCTATGCTGGACTGGATTTCCGAGGAGATCCTGATCTAGTGTTACCACCGAATGCAGCATGGGGCGAGATAGGTAAGATTTTTGATTTTTATGATTTTTTTTGGATTTTTCAAATATAATGACAAATTTTGAAAAATATTTTTTGATGAGATTCAAATGACTAATATGATGATCGTGTTCCAGACATTGGGCCAGTACGACCAGATGGATTCCCACGGCATGGACGGCGTGGCCGAGGAGCCGAAGAGGCGGCTGCGGATACGGAACGGACCTTAAACAACGTCCAGCGGCACTTGGCGAGACTGAGTCACCGAGTACCGATGGCCGAGATAGAGGACCTTCCTCCAGATATGCAGCGTCATGTGGTTGGCATGCCACGTGACTGGGTTCGCATCTTTCGGCGCGTGGCCAATGCTATAGTGACATACTTAGACGCTCATCCTGAGCCGAGGCATTAGATATGCCTGACACGATTATGGGCATTTGAGTCCCAATTTTTGTATATTTTTGGACACACATATGTACACTCGAGACGCTTTATGATATATATATATATATACAGTTTGACTTTTTGATGTATGATTTTATGATGATGAATGATTGATATGCTAGTCTAATGCTTGATTAGCGATAGAATCAGCTAACCAATTTTGAGATCTTGGTATGTGCAAATAATTAATGTAAATAAATGATCTTTGCAACAACCTCACCCTTAAATATTGGCGATATAATGATGGATCCCTAACCCGATAAATGTTATTCAAATGAGACACTATCAATTGAGAATCAAGATATACTACCAACGAGTCGATCCCATAAGAGATTGCCTCGGATAATAAATTGATAACAGCTGTATACTCGGCCATATTGTTTGAAGCGGGACCGATACACACGCCTCTCGATACCATCAATTGACCAGTTGGATAATAAAGTACCCAAGCTGCGGAAGCAAGATTCCGAGTGTGCCGACTAGCACCATCGGCGAACCCATAGTAGACCAAATCATCCATCAGCACCTGCCACAGCAGACCAAAAAAGCACTGATATCAGAAAACGCTCGACGATCTATGTATAAAATATATACATAAAATACAAAGAAGTCATTGCCCAGCCTGAACTATGCAAAGTACTTCTTTAGGTAGAGCCCATTTCTGGGCTCCGCCAGCTTGTTCCCTTCAAAGTCGATTAACTCATACGACCCTTTTTCTAATACTCGTTTGATAATGAAAGGACCGTACCACATAGGCTTGAATTTGCCTGCCCCCAAGGCGTCCTTATCTTGGTCGTAGACCAAGACAAGGTCACCTTCAGAAAAGACTCGAGGACGGACAGACTTATCATACTGCGTTTTCACCCTTTTCTTATGGGCCTCGTTCATCGTGGCGGCGTCTCGACGCTGCTCATCGAGATGTTCCAAGTGAACTAAGTGCTCTTCGAGACTCGAAGTCTCTGGAAGGAGTTCCACAGCCAACTTAAGGGATGGAATTTCACATTCGACCGGGAAGATGGATTCCATCCCAAAAACCAGCTGGAAAGGTGTAAAACCAGTAGCCGTTTTGATGGAGGTTCGGTATGCCCATAGAGCCGGATACAACATAATGTGCCAATTGGACCGATTTTTATCAATTGTCCGTTGGAGTATCGTCTTAAGAGTTTTATTAACTGCCTCGACTTGCCCATTGGCCTGAGGATAATAAGGAGACGAATGCTCCTGACGGAAGCCTAATTTACGAGCCAATTCAGACATTAGTTGATTTTGGAAATGACTGCCATGGTCAGTGACAATCTCCCTTGGGATACCGAATCTTGAGATAACCTGATTGAAAAGAAACAAGGCTGCCGTGTCACTATCGTTCTTATAAGTAGGCATGGCTTCAGCCCACTTCGTGAAGTAGTCTACAGCCACGATAATGTACTTGTGATTCGCCGCTGAAGGCGGATTACAAGTCGTAAAGTCAATGCCCCACTTAGTAAAGGGACCAACAGTGACAACGGGAAAAAGAGGAGCTGGATGAGCACGCATCTTGCGCGTAAAGATTTGACATGGGTGGCAGCGTTTGACCGCTTCCACACAGTCTTTAAAAAGAGAAGGCCAAAAATAGCCGGCACGTAAGATGCGCTGGGCTGTAGCAAGCCCTGATAGATGACCGCCACAAGCTCCACTGTGGCAATCATTGAGCACGGACTCTGCTTCCTCTAAGGTTAAACAACGTCGGAGGATTGAATCAACCCCTCGACGATATAATGTGTCACCAACAATAACATAGTTTTTTGCCAGGTGACGTAATTTGCGACGTTCATCCTTGGAGAAAGTAGAGGGGCACTTCGAAGTCTGGAGATAAACAATGATATCTCCATACCAAGGGTCTTGTGAAGAGATGAGGAATATATGTTCGTCGGGTAAACTTTCCTCATAAACAATATCATCTCCACAAGGTAGCTCCGAGATAAGTTCCGCAAAAACCATGGATTTCTTAGATTTGGCAGACAAGAACTCGAGATCGAATTCTTGTAAAATGACTATCCATCTATTATATTTGCCCCCAATCACTCGCCTACTGAGGACAAATTGAAATGGATTGACTGCCGCTAAGACAAAAGTTTTACGTAGCAGAATATAATGACGGAGCCGTTGGACAGCATGGACAGCTGCCAAGGCCAACTTCTCGACCGGAGAATAGCGAAGCTCAGGGCCTATTAAGCCTCGGCTCAAATAATAAATGACGTGCTCGGTGAGAGCATCGTCCTCCTGAACTAGAACCATACCAATGGTTGATTCTGCTGCTGCGAGATATAAAAGGAAGTCTCTACCATAATCCGGTGGACTCAAAAGCGGGGCAGAGACTAATGCTTTTTTCAAAGCATCAAACGACCGCTGCGCAAAGTCGTCCCATACAAATGGAACTCCTTTGCGAAGTAAACGCATGAACCCTTTAGTGATCTCGGCGTAATTTGCTATAAACCGTCTCAAGAAGTTAGCCTTCCCTTGAAGACTTTGAAGTTGCCGAAGTGAAGACGGGGGAGGCAACTGAATTATTGCCTCAACCTTGAAGGGATCAACCCGAATCCCTTCATTGGACACAATAAACCCTAACAGCCGACCGGATGTAACTGCGAAAACGCATTTATTGGGATTCAACCGGATTTTATAGAAACGACATCGCTCAAAGACTAATCGAAGATGACTGGGATGATCAGTTCTCTTTCGAGAACGAGCAGCGAGATCATCTAAGTATGCCTCGATGACATGTTTGATGTCGTGGAAAGCGTATGACATGGCCCGCTGAAACGTAGCTCCAGCGTTTTTAAGACCAAAAGGCATCTTTCGATATGCAAAGGTACCCCAGGGACATATAAAGGCAGTCTTATGCTGATCCTCAGGACGGATAGAGATTTGATTATAACCTGAGAAACCATCCATGAAGGAGAAAATTTCATTACCCGCACACTCGTCAATAATTTGATCAATAAATGGCGTGGGGTAATTGTCTTTTGGACAAGCCTTATTTAAGTCCCTAAAATCGATGCATACCCGGATTGTTCCTTGCTTTTTATCTACAGGGACTGGATTAGAAACCCAATCCGTAAGAGGAACAGGGTATATAAAACCCGCCCTTAGCAGCTTCTCAACCTCAGCTTTGATAGCCGCTGCTTTCCTAGGGTTAACCGGCCGAAGCCTTTGACGAATCGGTTTTGCGTTTTCGTACGTCTTGATCTCATGTTGGACTATAGAAGGATCAATGCCGGGCATTTCCTCATAAGACCAAGCAAACACATCACGATATTCCTTGAATAGGTCGGTGTAAATTTGAATTTCTTCAGGGGAACACTCGATTCCGATGAAGATATTCTCAATGATGTTAGGGTCCCTAGAGATGTTGATAGGTATCGTTTTTGAAATTACCGACATATTACCTTCGGCACGAATGTGTGCTGGAGCCAAAGGGTTCGACACCGTATCAACATCACTAGCACAGAGCTCGGAAAACCTAGATTCCACTTCCTGCAATGGAGGAAGAAAATATGAACGATGGTGTAAGTCTTCCCAAGGTCGATCTATACCCATCATTACTTCGAGGATTGCCTCTTCAGAAGGTAGAACCGAATCTAAGCAGTCCAAGGCAGAGGTAGAATCAAAGCTCCAAGCCGGGGCCACATGACCATCTAACTCCTCTTCGGAAAAAGGAGTAGAATGGTTATCTGCAGAGTCTACGATGGACTGATATCTAAGCTCAGCTGCAGATATAGGAAACGCCATTCCATTAACTTGTCCTTCAACTAATGTGGTCGTAGGTGAAGGCAAGGTCCAAGGGTCAGAAAAATAATGAGTTCGAAAGAACTCTTCTCGAGGAGACTCCTTGGATGATGAAATAGCATTGATTCTTGCAAAAGGAGAGGGAAGATCAAACGTACCCATCAATGAGGAATACATCCCTACTCCTAAATTCTCAGTCGGCGGGCGAGGGTTATCCACCAAAGGAACAGTAGAGTCGGAGCTTGCTTGAGGATCGATTGGGGAATAGTCCAATTGATCAACCTTAATGATTTTCCCCTCATGAGGAAAGCAAATGACACGAAACAGAGTCGACACGACGGCTTCCATCTCGTACACCCAGTTCC
The DNA here is from genome assembly GCA_031772625.1 of Pinus tabuliformis. Classification (NCBI taxonomy): domain Eukaryota; kingdom Viridiplantae; phylum Streptophyta; class Pinopsida; order Pinales; family Pinaceae; genus Pinus; species Pinus tabuliformis. Next base: position 86,420,277 of record CM062804.1, read on the forward strand.
TTCCTAATAGGAGATTATAGTCTAGGTTAGCATCTACGACTTCAACTTCGATATTAACGACCTTCCCTCCAACACATATAGGGAAGGCCGGGATAATCCCATGCGGCTTGTGAGAATGACCATCAAATGCAGTTAAGACGGTTGGTGAAGGAACAGCCGAAGGTGAACCAATAGCCTTCCAACATGACATGGACATGACGCATGTAGAAGCTCCTTCATCTATAACGGTGCGAAAAATATTGATTTTCTGGTATGTTGACTTTATCTGAAAAGCCATATGATGAGGGAGTCTCTTTTTGACATTTGACATGTCAAAAGAGAGCACTAAAGAGTTAGCTGGATCGACTGCTCCAATGGCGGAGAGTAAAGCACTTCTCTGAGACAGACATGACTGGAGAACTTCCAAAGCGGACATAGCACATGGGCTTTGAGCCAAATCCTCCACAATGGAGTAATTTTGGGCGGCCCTAGCATTAGGGTTAATCGTCGCGCGTTTGGCGGAACCTTTCGGTATCCTAGGTATGGTCTCAACAGGAGGTCGCTCAATATGAAGGTCATTACCTCCGGGAACCGTTTTATCCTTAGATGTTTCGGCTTCACCATAATCACGTGACCAAGTAGTCACATGGACATTTGAACCCATCATAAAAACATTTGATGCTTTTTCCCCTTCCTGGTTGCCCCCAGAGGAGGTCCCAGGATTCGAATTCGCGCCAGCAAGAAGTTGCTGCCCTTGGGGAAACGGGTTAGTTAACATAGCTTGCGAACTAGAAGTCCCTTGCTGTCCTAACAAGCGCTGAGCGTCTTCAATTCTAGGGCAGAGATGAGTTAGATGGTCCCCACTGCATAACTTGCAAGGGAACTTAACTTTCTTTCTCGACTCACCTTTACCACCACCAGCGTTGTTGCCGGATTTATTTGCATCGGGCTTCCCATCCGAGTTCTTTTTCTTACCACGTCCTTTCTTTTTCCCATTGGAATTTTGATTTCCTTTGGGATTATCGGATTGGACGGCATTAATTGAAGAAGTTTGGGAAGTGGGAGGATTAGACAATGTGACTTGGTTGTTAGAAGCAGTTTGCAAAGACAACTGCTGCAATTGATTCAACAAGTTCACTGTAGATGTGTCTACTGACCCAACGATACCATCCGCGTGCGGACCTGGCTTCGGCTTAGCTAAATCAACCTTAGATCCAGGAGCATCTGGCAAGTACTTTTGGAGGATCCCAGACTGAGAGTAAATCAATTCTAACTGCTGGGCCCTGAAAATGGCTTGCTCCTCAGAATAGACCCCAGACATGGAGACATCCTTGGAGATCTCGGGTTGTAAAGACTTCAAAAACCACTCTAGACGGTACTCCGGAGGGATTTCGGCTTTAATGAGCCTCTTTCTCCGTCTCCATTCCTGAATGTGATCAGAAATGTGGGTTGCCTTATCCTGACGAAAGGTAGCCAGAAGTTCAGTTCCGGCGTCATAGCGGACAGGCAACTGAAAGTGATTTAAGAAAATATTGGCTAAATCAGCGAAGGATGAGAAGCTGCCCCCTGGCAACTCTATATACCACTTGGCCGCGTTGCTAGTTAAGGTGCGCTGAAAGAGTCTCAACCTAATCGAATCATCGATGAGGGAGTTGGATGAGCACCATAGATGGAACGTGGTTACGTGGTCGCCCGGGTCCTCACCACTCTTCCCTTCGAATTTTGGAATGTCCGAAGGGAGTTTGGTAGGGACCGGAGGCCAGGCCAGATTATATTTAATTGGGTCGTTTGTTAACTTTGTGAGATCTGGCAAGTTTAACGTTGCCAGAAACGGAAGCCTAGGAGGACCTAAGGGATTCCATCCAGACTGGGCAGAATTCCCTAAGCTCTGAAAAGATTGTCCTGGAATTTGTGAGGCACCAGGCTGCCCGAAGTAACTAGTAGAACCATCCGAACCAAAAGGCAAGCCTTGAGATCCAGCAAAATTCGGAGTTTGACCAACTCCTGCCATATAACCTCCATAACCTGCAAAGTTTCCTCCTAAAGAATGGTAAGGAGTTGATAACCCCTGATATGGATTCCAAGCCGAAGCAAGGGGAGGAATACTTTGAAATGAACTAACCGTGGTGTACGGCCTATTCCCTTGTTGGCCGATGAACGGATTCCAAGTTCCCGCGTTACTAACCCTAGGGTTATTCCAACCTTGGAAAGGATTGTTGCTTTGTCCTACTGAAGAAAAAGGCATGGATCCTATCGTCGGGTTGGAATGTGGTATATGACCACTTCCAAAAGGAAAACCCTGGAACGAAGCCGATCCGCTCGCCATAGACGTAGCGGCACTAAACGGGAGCGACGGAATACCCTGTGATTGGGTGCCAAATGGGAAAAATCCTGTACCAAAAGCATTGCTTTGGGTATTTCCACTCGTAGACGGAATGGAGGTAGACCCAAGTAAAGATGTGCTCGCAAAAGATCCAAACAAGGAAGTGGAGGGGATGGAAATGGTTCCTCCCCCTTGCACAGATGTTGGGGTTTGCATTGTCGTAGCACTCGTAGAAGCCATGCTTCCAGTAGTAGTCATGAATGGTAAGCGCGTAGCGTAACCTGGACTTGCCGGTCTATGTGACGGAGTCCCAACGTATTGCAATACGTCTGGATGACTAAATGGTAGGGGAGAATTCGGAGCCCCCAACGACTCAGAGAATTCTTCTACCTCTACGTTATTCTCCGCTTGAAAGCGAACTCGAGAAAAGATTGGAGTATCCCTCTCTTGTTCAGAAGTACCAGGCCTTGCTGGGACAATAATGCCTCCGCTAGGAGGATCAATCTCCGATGCGTCAACCGGCGTAGGACGAACCCCACCGGTGATATTCCCTCTGCGCCTTCTCGGAGAAGGCTCTAAACTCGGCGGCGAAAGACCACGAAGTCTTCGAGACCGTCTAGGAGATCGGTCAGCCACTTTGAATTTTTTGTTATGATCTAACTAAAGACTCAAAAAATTGAAAGCTAGGCCAACTAGGAGCACAGAGCACACACTACCAAGTCCCTAAAGATACAGCCAGTCAAACAACTTCCAAGTATTTCCGCTCCGGGTGATTAAGACCGGACACCAAAATACGAGAAAGTGAATCAAGGGGCCTTCCGAAGATAGTCTGGGATGATGAGGGCCCAGTCCTATTAGCGAAGGTATTAGAGGAAGTTACGCTGACCTCCTAACAACAGTCTGCGCCGGTGCAAGCCCCCAAGCTTCGCAAGGGTGCCCTCCAGTAGTACTGTCGAGAGTGATACAACGTCGACCTCAGGTGCCACGGGATTCCCCTCCGCAGCCACCTATGCAGATCCCTAGGAGAGGCAACTATGGGTACCAACTCGTCGCAGAAGCCAGGCGAAACAGTCGTGAGGTAAGTTCGGACAAGTAGGAGAGGGGGTATCTCTCTTCCCTGTCTTCACAGACCCTCGTGCTTAACTCCCAGATCCGGAGCTTTCCTGGTCTCCCTAACGCTATTGGATTTACTCTCATTAATCAGACTCTTATGTTTGACGTTTTATGTGGCCTTGGAGAGTTAACTCTCCACTCGCCTAATCCAAGGCCCTAAAATCCTAAAATTGTTGGTGTAACTGACTAAAACAAAAAGTTTTAGTGGATTTTAATTTAGCGCTTGATTTTATTAGGCTGTTCTTTAAGTCACAAGGTAATGGAGATGAAACTTGTGGTGTTTTTATAGACGCAAAAGAAATTAATAAAACTTAGCTACATGCACATGCACTTTTTGTTTTCGATGAAGAGCAATTTCTATGAGGTTCAGAGATACTTCTAATGTAAACAAATTTTCTTTTCTTTTCAGACTCCACACTCACAAAAACTAACAAAACTATATATGCCTAAAAAGAGATGCAAATCTATCCTAATGCAAGAACTATATGTGGATGCAAGATTTCAAAGACTACTCTAAAAACAAAGAAGGAAAGGTGCTTTCTTATCAAATTTGTCTTGCCACTAAGATGCTTAGATAGAAGATGATGTGCTACCAATCATTTCATCCAAACAATAAAAACAAGTCCGAAGATAAAGACAAAGCACTTTCACTTCGCAAAAAAGGAAATCAAATGAAAAGCAAGTTTAAGAAAGCGAAACTCAAAACTTTCAAAAGATTTTCTTTCAATCAACAAAGAAGTCTTTTTCAAGGAATGCTCTCAAAAATACTGACACTAATGATTGAAGAAAAAGCAACCGAACACTTTTGCGAATTCACACCTTTGGAATGATGAAAACCCAACAAAAATAGATGTGTTCGAAATCACTCTTGAAAATCAAAAGCAGCAATGAAAGTCCAAAAGATCAAAAGACAAGTTTCAAGAAAATGGTAACAAACAACTTTCCCAAAACAAAGGAGCAAATGGTCACAAAAAAGGGTTTCGTTAAGCAAACAAAAAGGGTCATGAAAACAAAATGAACACAAAGATTGAATCCAACCTTCCTACTCTGCCAAAACAGAGCAGTCAAGACTCTTAACCAGAAATCTTGTGTGTCAAAATCAATGACGCTTGCAATTAACGAAAACAAGACCAGTACTCCTTATAACTAGAAAGAGTTCAGAACAAGATGCCCCCTGTCAAACAGAGAACTGTTACTGGAAAATAACTGTTTAAAACTCACCCAAACCACCAGACAAACATCCAGCAAAAAGAAAATTTACAAATCTTGAAAATTATATAATATACGCGCCTGCAGTGATGTGCAGAATGCGTGTACATGCGACTGTAACTGAGGAAACTCGCGTATACGCGGGTTTACTTAGTACAACTTGCGTATATACGCTTCTGTAATCCAGAAAAAGGGCGTATCTGAAGATTTTCAAGAAAAATAAAAAATACAGACTGAAAAAAACTGGAAAATCTTGGAGTTCAAGAACAGATCAGACAGTCAGAGCCAGCAAACAGAGGGGCTGAGTCTTGATTGGCTTGATGACTACCCAAACTAGGAACAACAAGAGTGTTGTTCCCCAGCGGAGTCGCCAATTCTGGTTGAGGGGAAAGTACCCCTAGGGTCCTTTGGGTTAAGACTCTACCAGACTGAAAATTGCTTATTCAAAGAAACACACACACAGCCATTATCTTTACTTTAAGCAAATTCTAATGTTGAGGGTACGTACCTAAGGTCCTACGTTCGAGAAGGCCTTTAGGGTCCAAACCCTTCTTGGAGTTCCCTTCTTCCTCTTTGACCTGTAAGACAAACAAATCAAAGCACACAACAGTACATGGACAAATACTTATATGAAAACCATCTTCATGCTATAAAGTTAGTTATAAAAATCTTTAAGTAACTACTTGCATAAGAATCCAAAACATGAATCTCATAAGCATAAAGAAAGATTGTTTCGGGAACAAAGACGTGTTTCTTTATATAAAGGCAAGTAAAGTACATATAACGGAAAGATATCACCTGAAACACCTTCAGCAGGCTCCAAGCGAAGCTTCCTCCCGGATTCGTTCCAGCCTCAAGCCTCCAACAAGAGCTCCGTCCAAGTCTTACTCAATGATGACATAAAGGATATATGATCACCAATACACATGGAAACAAGGGTTTCCTATGCAAAATGGGGGAAGTGCAGAATGCACCAAGGACTTCAGACCTGGTCTAAGGGGAAAATCTCAGCATAATAATCTTGCTCTTCTTTTCTCTCTCCCTTTGGCCTTCCCTTTGATGTCTTTTTATACCATCTCCAAAGTAGTTTTTTAGTTAAGAGTTGGTTGGGAACAGTTGGGCCACGGGCACTAACAGGTGATCCAGCAGGTAAAACCCGCGATCTCCGCCCGAAAATGAGGAATTTATTATTTTTTTAAGTGTTTTAATACATACACGCGGGTTGGGTATAACAGACCCGCGTGTACACGCGTTTAACTCAGGGCAATGTCGCGTATAGGGAATAAAACACTGTTTTTTAAATTTTAGGACCAGGTCTGGAAGGAGGGGTTGCCCTAGGCCATGAGTGCAACATCACAAACCATAAGAGTGAGATTTGGAGCTATAACATCCGTCTTTATAGTTGTGAGTGGTATGCTTCCTGGTTGCCATAATTTTGCTTTCCATTTTTCTTGCTAACCTGAATGCCTTCTCTAATGAATCAGGTTCCCAAAGGCGAACATCATGTTGGATATTATCCTTTAAAGACCCTATGAACACATCAATCCTATGCTCTTCTGGAATATCTTTTACCCTTATGTTCAATTTTTGGAACTCCTCAATGTGCTCCATTATTGAACCCTTTTGTTTGAGACTTATCAATTGGCTAAAAAAAGTGTTGCTTTTTGTATCCTCATAATGTGCTATCAATTCTTCCGTAAAAATTGCCCAAGTGATAAATGGTTTACGAGAGCAAAGCCATTGATACCATACAAACTGATTTGGTTCCAAATATAAAGTTGCCATACGTACCTTTTGTGTGTTTTGCACATTATTGAGATCAAAGAATTGCTCCATCTGTAATATCCATGTGGCAGGATCCTTGACATCAAACTTCCTCATATCGATTTTTGGAATATGGTGAGTCTTCGATCCAACATTAGCATCTATGGAATCATGATTAACATTTCTTTTGTTCTCATCATGAGTTTCCTTTAGTACCCTTTCACCCTTAGGGACCATTTCTTGTAGCAGCTTATTCATATTTATCTTCAATTCGTCCATGTCTGTTTTCAAATCTATCTTCAAATCATCCATCTTAGCTTCCACGTCAATCATCTTAGCTTCTACGCCTTTCTTTAAACAGTCCATCTTAGCTTCTACACCTTTCTTTAAACCATCCATCTTAGCTTCTACATCTTTCTTTAAACCATCCATCTTAGATTCTGTTCCTTTTTGTGCAAGGGACAGTTGTTGCACTTGGTCTTGTAATTTTGGTATATCATGTTGCATTTCTTCCTCTTCTTCATGAGTCATGCTAGAGCTTTCAGGTTCCTTACTAGGTGTTTACATTTTCTTTCTCGGGGCATCAGTTACTGATAATAATGCTCTACTATGCCCTTTGAATTCCTTCAAAATAAATTTTCAAACCAAGCTTAAGCAAAAATTTAAGAAAATCTACACACCTTTTTTCACTTTGTAGGAGCTCGATATTGCCTCTGATGTATCTCTGTACTTTCCAATCATCTAGTTCTGAATTTGTGAGTTGTAGTAGCCCTTTGTGTCCTCTTTCCAATGCCACAAGTCTGACCCAAATTGGATTCTTCAAGGAAGAGTTATGTGAAATCTCCCACAGTGACTTGCTTATAGACTAGTTCAGTAGAGCGAACTTGTACGACGTGCCACGTGTCACTGTTTCGACCTTTGGATCTGAAACATGCATACAAGAAACTACAGTCCGCTCTCTTTCTGTACCTTCTTACGAAATTTCAATCCTATCCCCAAAGAGAAAGTTATGACGATTTTCCCCAGGTCACCTGTTTTGAATGTAATTCAGGAGTCTGCAAAATGACCAACTTCCTCAGATCATATCTCCGCAAATATCGCGCGAAAAGCTCTGAAATTCGGACCCAAGGTTCAGCGCGATTTCTTCTCAAATGGGTTTTTTTTGCGACTTCTGAAACGTCACAGAAAAAAAGTTATAGCGAAAATTCCACGATGACCTGTTTGGAGCAGCGAAACCCTAGAATCCAAAGCTCTAATACCAAATGTTATGAAACCAGCTCAATAAAAGATAGAAAAGATAGATAAACGCCTTAGAATTCAGCCTCTTCGAGGGGGCAACCTCCTTTACATTACATAAATGAACAATTTTTGGATGATTCAAATGACAAAACCTCCTTTCTATATATAGGAGTCTAAGGAGTCACAATATAATCCAGCCGACCTAACAATAATAATATAAAGCCACAAAAATAACAATAGAGGGATTCTATGGGGCACAGTAGTAACAATATGGGGGCAATAGGGGCACAACAATATTAATAAGGGGTATAACTACAATAGTAATGGGGTAATCACTAGTATTATAGAGACCCAACAGGGCCCAACTACCACCATGGCTGTTTGAAAAGGTTTTCGACGAGATGTGCAAGGTAAAGAAACTTGATAAGACTTCTCATAAAAAACAAGTTAGAACATATTATGCAATAATTTTAGAATAAGATATAAAAAAATGTATAAACAACTAAAGTAAAAAGACATGAATCTTAAAGAAAGGTTGTATGAAAACTTCAATTAGGATGCATGAATAGGAAAAAAATATATGTCATATATTGTGAATTAGTTCTCAACTGACAAAGATCATGAAAGTATAATTTAGCAAACAATCTCAATAATATGTGAGCCTCAAATCAATGAAATAGTTCATTAATCATCAACACATGAATTGCAATCACATACCATTTGATCACCACAAGATAATTCTTACGATGCTCGACAATGCATAAGTGAACATCCTTGTTGTGGCTCAAATAGCTTCTCAAAATTAGTTGAAATATTCAACGCACCATTTCACTAAGCATGCATGAGATCCAATTGTGGAATTAAAAACCATCACTTGATCTCTCAAAAGAATGTACTAGCTTTGCTCTACAAAGTGCTCAAAGAAAAAAATAACTAAAGTTCGTACTAACTAGCCATGAGGGTATATTTATACAAAAATGGGGCAAACCTTCACCTCCCGTGACCTTTCGACTTCCCTCGTGATTTTTCATTTCTAAATTCTATTATACTCTTAATTTCAAAATAACTTTATTTACAAATTACATGGAAATTAAGAGACGAAATTTCTTTCATGGAAAAAGACTCAAGATGGCCATTTCAGGAGCCTCAACTTGCAGTTCTTGTACCATGTATGTGTACCAGGTCTTCTATTCGGAAGCAACGAATCATACATTTTTTGAAATTTCTCTTTTGAATCTCATATTGCATTTGATAGCATCTAGGAACAAAATCTTTATGTTTGTATGTATTTGACACAAGATCATTGAGAATTTTGTATGCAATTTTGTCGACTCCACAATATGTTATGCAATTCCTTCCTTCGTAGGTTCTAAGTTGCCTTGAGCAGTGGCTTGCTTCATTTCATCTAACACCTCACAGATTTCCTTCCAAACTTCTTCTTTGGACCTTATTACTCCTACTACTCCAATGGAGGGTATTGTATGCATCTTAATGACTCCAATTCACTATGTAGCATCTGATATGCATTTATCATTCTATTTGCATGTCTATTTAGCTTGTCATGTGATTACAATGACAATGTAATTTCCACGTTGTCCATTTCCATGTGTATCCTATATTTTCTTAGTAGTTTTGCTGATGCATCTAGATATTCCATACCCCACCCATATATGTGATCTGCAGTGGTGAAAACCTATTTTATCAACAATCCCCTACCCTTTAGTTCCCCTTGCATTTCTGAAAACGAAGAAATTTCTTTATGGAGGATAATCATTTCACCATAAACCCAGTTCATGACTTCTTCCATTTTTTTAATTTCTTCTTAGATTGTTGTTGTTAGGTCCCTATAATACTAGTGTATTCCCTCATTGTTATTGTCAATGTAGCCCCCTTATTGTTATTGTTGTGCCCATGTACTCCCCATATTGTTATTATTGTGCCCCATAGAATCCCACTATTGTTTTTGTTGTTCCCTTACATTATTATTGTTATGTCGACTCTGATTATTATGACCCATTAAACTCCCATATATAGAAAGGAGGTTCTATCATTTGAATCATCCAAGATTTTTTCATTTATGTAATTTAAAGGAGGTTTCCCCCTCGAAGAGGATAATTTTTAATTTTTTGATCTATCTCTTAGTGAGTTGGTTGCATAACATTTGGTATGAGATCTTTGGATTCTAGGGTTTCGCTTATTCAAACGAGTCATCTTGGAATTTTCAGTATAGCTTTTTTCTATGAGGGTTTAGAAGCTAAAAAAGTTTACCATGTGGAGTTGAAATCTCATAGAACTTCATGTACAAATTTAAGATCTTAATTCTCTCTATTTTCGGAGATATGTGTTGAGGAAATTAGTGTTTTTGTGGGCTCCTAAATTATGTCTCAAACAGGTGACCTAGGGAAAATCGTCATAACTTTCGTTTTAGGCATCAGATTTGAATTCTGTAAAAGCTAGCTGAAATTGCATGGACTGTAGTTTTTCGTGTAGAAATTTCAGGGCCAAAGGTTGAAACAGTGGCACGTGGCATCTCGTACAACTTCTCTCTACTAAACCAATCCATAATCAGGTCATCGTGCGATATTTGGCATAACACTTTCTTGAATAATCCAATATCGATCAGAATTATGGGGTTTGAAAGAGGACTTAGAGAGCTATCATAAGAATAAATTTCAGAACTTGGAGATCCGAAATTACATAGTTACAATCGTTTCAAGATTGAGCTCCTAAAAGCAAGAAAAAGGTGTGTATTTTTTTTTAATTGCATAACTTTTCTTTGAAAAATCAGTTTGAAGTGATTCAAAGGGGAAAATGAAGCATAGATATCATTGTTTTATTTCAAAATTCCTCGAAGCAAGAAAATGGAAACACCTAGTAAGCAACCAAAAAACTCTACTATGACACATGAAGAAGAGGAAGAAATGCAACATGATATATCAAAATTACGATACCAAGTGCAACAAATTTCGCTCTCACAAAGAGTAACAAAAAGTGAAATGGAAGCCAGGATGGATGGTTCTAAGAATAATTTAAAATGAGACATGGAAGGTTTTGAAGTATGGTTTAAAAGCGTACATGGAAGGTTTGACAAAGTTGCTACAATAAATGTTTCCTAATGGTGAAAAGGTATTAGATGAAACTCATTATGAGAACAAAAGAAAATTTAATCATGATTTTATAGACTCTAACGTTGGATTGAAGACCCACCATATTCCAAAGATTGATATGAGGAAGTTTGAAGGCAAGGATCCGGTAACATGGATAACATAAATGGAGCAATAGTTTGATCTTCATAATGTGCAACACACACAAAAGGTATGCATTGCAACTTTATATTTAGAACCCAATCAGTTTGTATGGTATCGATGGCTTTGTTCTCGTAAATGACTTGTCACTTGGTCAATTTTTATGAATGAAATGATAACACATTATGAGGATACAAAGAGCAACACCTTCTTTAGCCAGTTGATAAATCTCCAACAAAAGGGTTCAATGGCGGAGCACATTGAGGACTTCCAAAAATTTAATATAAGGGTAAATGATATTCCAAAAGAGCATAGGATTGATGTGTTCATAGGGACTTTAAAGGATAACATCCAACATTAGGTTCGCCTTTGGGAACCTGATTCATTGGAGAAGGCATTCAGGTTGGCAAGAAAAATTGAAAGCAAAATTATGGCAACAAGGAAGCCTACCATTCACAACTATAAAGATGGAAGTGTTGCTACCCCTAGCCTTCCACAACCTACAAGGTTGACACCACAACAATTAGAAGAAAAAATAGCAAAAGAGCTTTGCCAAAGTTGTGATAGAAAATACATTAAAGGTCATAAGTGTGCTGAGACGAAATTATTTTACATAGATTGTGAAGAGGAGGAAGAAAAGGAACAAGAAACTTCAAAACTAGAGGATATACACTAGGAATCAACCCTAGAGAAAGAAGAAATGAATCCAACCATATCTTGTAATGCATTGGCAGGAATTACCACTCCTCAACCTCTCAAGATAGAAGGGCATATCAAGAAGAAAAAGGTAATAGTTTTGATTGATTCGGGTAGTACCCATAATTTTATTCATTGTAAGATAGCCAAGGAATTGAATTGCTTCCTAGACCTAGCACAAGAGTGTCAAGTGATGGTTGCAAATGGAGGAACTATAAATTGTTCTGGAAAGTGCCATAATATCAAGCTAACTATGGGGGAATATGTATTGAATAGTCCAATGCTCTCCATTCCAATGGGTGGTGTTGATGTTGTACTAGGAGTCCAATTGTTACAATCTTTGGGTATGATAGCTTTTAATTTTCAAGAACTTTTCTTGAAATTTTTTTGCGAAGGAAACAAAGTTGAATTAAGGGGTATCGCAAGGAAACCAAGAAATATAATTAGCTCTAATGGCGTGAAGAATCTTCTAAATAGAGAACATTGGGGCGTAATTGCACAATTATCTTCATTGGAGGTTCAAACATTGAAATCATCTATTTCTCCAGATCTCCAAAAAGTATTTGACAATCATTCCAAGGTATTTGAGGCTCCCAAAGGCCTCTCACCTATTTGTGATCATGATCATGCTATTCATTTGATTCCAGGAAATGTTCCTCCAAACATCAGGAATTACATATATCCCTATGCCAAAAAGGTTGAAATTGAATGTATGGTTTCATAAATGATAGAGGTTGGTATAATTCAACCTAGTCAAAGTTATTTCTCTACTCCAGTAATATTGGTGCACAAGAAGGATGGATCATGGCACATGTGTCCGGATTATAGGGAGCTCAACAAGCTCACTATTAAAGATAAATTTCCCATTCCTGTATTGATGAATTATTGGATGCATTACATGGAGAAATTTACTTCACCAAGTTGTATCTTCATTCAGGATATCATCAAATAAGAATGAAGACTAAAGACATTATGAAAATAGAATTTAGAACTCATGAGGGTCATTATGTATTTTTGGTCATGCCTTTTGTCCTTAACAATGCACCTTCTACATTTCAAGGTTTGATGAATTCCATTTTCAAACCCTTCCTTAGAAAATTTGTGTTGTTATTTTTTGATGATATACTAATCTACAACAAGTGTTGGAAGGATCATGTTCAACATGTTGACACGGTGCTCAAACTTTTGGAGGAGAAGAAATTATATGCAAAAACCTCCAAATGTTTCTTTGGAGTACAAGAGGTGGAATATCTGGATGATATTGTATCTCATGAGGGTGTTAAGGTAGACCCTAACAAAATTAAAGTCATTAAGGAATGGAAAATCCCCACATCCATAAATCATCTGCGAGGATTTCTCAGGTTGACAGGGCATTATCCCATGTTTGTTAAGAATTATGGGAGAATAACAGCACCTCTAATAACATTACTAAAGAAAGGTGCATTTTCTTGGACTCTAAAAGCAACTGAGGCCTTTGAATATCTTAAAGAGGCAATGTGTCAAGCACCTGTCTTAGCTACACCAGACTTCACAAAAACCTTTATTGTGGAATGTGATGCCTCAGGAAATGGAATTGGTGTTGTTTTAATGCAAGAAGGAAGACCCACTTCTTTTGAAATTCGTCCAATAAAAGGAAATTATTTAAAAGATATTTATGAGACGGAAATGTTGGCAATACTACGTGCACTTAATAAATGGAAACCTTACCTAATGGGAAGACACTTCAAGGTAAGAATGGATCATGATAGTCTTAAATACTTTTTAGAAAAAATATTATCTTTAGAAGGGTGGCAAAAATGGGTCACAAAGATGTTCAGTTATGACTTTCAAATCATCTACAAAAAATGGAACCAAAATGTTGTTGTAGATGCACTCTCAAGAAAGGATGAGGATGTGGAAGCATTGCTTTGTGCCATTTCTATTATCCAACCAGATTGGAATAATCGAAGCAAGGGATGAATGGAAGAATGACGAAGAAGTGTGGGCACTCATTCAAAAGTTACAGTAAGATCCCAGTACATTTGATACATTTAGCTATAAAAATGATTCATTATGGTACAAAGATTGCTTATACCTTCGTAAGAATTCCCAACTAAAACAAAAGATTCTTCTAGAATTTCACACCTCTCCCTTAGGAGGGCACTTAGGATTTTTAAAAACTTACCACAGGGCTAAGAAGGAATTCTTTTGGGATGGCCTTATATCTGATATTCAAAGGTTTGTGGCGAAATGTTTGGTTTTCCAACAAAATAAAGTTGATACAATTAAGACCCCGAGTCTGTTACAACCTTTACCCATTCCAAGGCAACATTGGGAGGAGGTTTCAATGGATTTTATCACAAGTTTACCCAAGTCCGAAGGAAAAAGTTTCATCATGGTGGTAGTTGATAGACTTACCAAGTATGCACACTTTTGTGCATTATCTCATCCATTTAAAGCCAATATATTTGTTATTGCATTCATGGAAACAATTCAAAAGCTACATGGAAACCCAAAGATTATTGTAAGCGACAAAGATCCCATTTTCACTAGAAATTTCAGACGGAATTATTTTCTTGTATAGGTACTCAATTAGTTCATAACTCATCTTATCATCCTGAATCTGATGGGAAAACTGAGATAGTGAACAAATGTTTGGAAGGATATCTTTGTTGCTTTGTATCTAATAAACAGAGATATGGGTCAAGTGGTTACCTCTTATTGAATGGTGGTATAACACTTCCTTCCATACTACAACAAAAATGACCCCATTTATGGCACTTTATGGATATCATCCATCGTCCATCACATCATCTTTAAGAGAAAATTCTAAGGTTCAAGCAGTGGAAGATCACATCGAGCATCAACAACAAGTTCTCCAACTCTTAAAGGATAACCTCACTTTGGCGCAGAATAGAATGAAACAATAAGCATATCAACATCGCAGCAAAAGAAGTTTTGATGTAGGTGATTGGGTATTTTTACGACTACAACCATACAAACAATTGTCCCTCAAGCAAGCTAAGAAGGATGATAAATTATCACCAAATTATTATGGTCCTTACAAGGTGTTGCAAAGGATTGGTACTATGGCATACAAATTGGAGCTTCCTGCATCTTCCCAAGTGCACCCAGTTTTCCATGTTTCATGCTTAAAGAAGGTTATAGGTGACAAGCTCCCAATTCAAACAATATTGCTAGAACTTGACGAGGAAGAAAAATACATATTGGAACCTAAAGTAGTCACAGAAACAAGAACTTGACAGCTACAAAATCGATCAATTTCAGAGTATCTCATCAAGTGGAAGAACTTACCCACTGAATATTCCACATGGGAGGATGAGAATTTTATACAGAAGCATCCAGAACTACTCAAGCATTGAGGAAAACATTTTTTTTAAGGAGATCAGCATGTTAGGTCCCTATAATACTAGTATATTCCCTCATTGTTATTGTCAGTGTATCCCCCTTATTGTTATTTTTGTGCCTGTGTAGTCCCCATATTGTTATTATTGTGCCCCATAGAAGCCCTCTATTGTTATTGTTGTGCCCTTACATTATTATTTTTATGTTGGCTCTGATTATATTGTGACCCCTTAGACTCCTATATATAGAAATGAGGTTTTATCATTTGAATCATCCAATAATTATTCATTTATTTAATCTAAAGGAGGTTTCTCCCTCGAAGAGGATAAATTGCAATTTATCAATCTATCTATTTGTGAGTTGGTTGCATAACAGTTGTCTAAAAATATTATTTAGTGGGAACTTGCAGTTGACAAAGTCTGGATTTCTGCATGTAGTTTGTCAATCTCATGTTATGAAGTAGCCAAGTTCTATTTTAACTCATTTACTTCAATTACTAAATGTTCCACATTCTTATGAAAAGCAATGGATAAGACGGATCTGGAAAAAGCTATCTCTACGAGGTTTACCATGGTTTCCATCAATATGTGCCTCTCTGTAGTGACTGATATTGACTTGCCTAGCTATCTTGCTAGGCATTTCCGCCTCTCTTGAAATATTTTGTTCTTGAATTAACCAAGTCTTAAAACTTGAAATATCCAATACTCGGTCTTCTTCTTTGTCAGGACAGGAGTAACTCCAATTTGGCAGAAAACTAATTCGATTTATTTCATTAGGTAGCTATTGTTATATACAAAGAATGTGACTGCTCAGTTCATCTTCTGATGACTGTTCACATTCCAAATTCACCCAATCACAGAGGATTAGGTGTCAACATTCCCCCCCTTAATCTGAAGGGATGTTGGTGAGGCCAAGCATTGTTCTGAATCTTTCAAGCTTTTCTCTTCCAACCACTTTGGTGAAGATGTCTACAATTTGCTCATTTATGGAACAATGACGGAGATGGATTGTTTTGGCCTCAACATGATGTCGGATCAGATGATATTTAGTATTGATGTGCTTTGTATGATCATGGAACTTTGGGTTCTTGGCCAACTTTATTGCAGAGGTGTTGTCAATCATGAGTGGAGTTGATTGTACTTGTTTTACCTGCAAATCTTCAAGAATTTTCCTGAGCCACACAATTTCTTTCGTTGCTTCAGCTACTGCCACGTATTCTACTTCTGTTGTGGAATCTGCTGGAACTGATTGTTTGCGTGATCTCCAAGAGACAGCTCCTGATCCAAGACTCATAGCATATCCTGAAGTAGATACCCCAGTTTCTTTGTCTCCATCGAAGTCTGAATCAGAGTATCCAATCAAGCTGAAGTCGTCCACCTGTGTATACTTGATTCCAAGGTCTTGAGTTCCCTTCAAGTACCTTAGAACTCTTTTTGCAGCAAACCAATGTCCCTCACAAGGCTTTTGCATAAACCTGGAGAGCATTCCAACAGCAAATGAAATGTCTGGTCTGGTAGTAGTGAGGTAGATGAGACTTCCTACAAGCTGTCTATACTTTGTTGCATCCTCGAATTCCTTTCCTTCAATAGATGTGAGCTTTAAGTTTTGTTCCATTGGAGTAGAAAGAGGATTGCACACTCTCATGCCAAATCTGTTTAACAAATCTCCAATGTATTTCTTTTGAGAAAGAAATATGGATTTTGGATGTTGGGTTACTTCGATGCCAAGATAGTAATGAACATAGCCCAAATCAGTCATTTCAAAAATTTTCCCCAATTCCTTCTTTATGGATGCAATGTAGCTTTCATTGTTCCCTATCATTAAAAGATCATCTACATATACCACAAGATATACAACTGTTTTGCCAACTTTCTTGACAAATAAAGTTGCATCATCAAGATCAAAATGATTGAAGTTGAGTTTCAGAAGATGCTCAATTAGTTTTTCATACCAGGCTCGCGGTGCTTGTTTGAGGCCATACAAGGACTTCACAAGTTTGCATACTTTTTGTTCATGTCCTTTCACAGCAAATCCTTCAGGCTGGGACATAAAAACATTCTCTTTTAGATCTCCATTCAAGAAGGCAGTTTTTACATCCATTTGATGGACTTTCCAACCCTTCTGAGCTGCTAGTGCAAAGAGTGTCCGGATGGTGGCCCATTTTGTTGTGGGGGAAAAAGTTTCCTCATAATCGACCCCTTCCTTCTGTGCAAAACTTTTTGCCACAAGCCTAGCTTTGTGCTTTTCAAGTGAGCCGTCAGCTTTGTACTTGTTCTTGTAGACCCACTTGTAGCCAATTGGTTTGGTTCCAAATGGAGGATCAACCAGCTTCCAAGTGCCATTCTTTATGAGGGCATCATACTCCTTTTGCATCGCTTCTTTCCATTCATCATGAGAAGCAGCGTCTTTGAAGGAAGTTGGTTTAAAATCTGTAGACAAGCTCAATTCACAATCATAAGAAACATCCATATCAACAGGTGAATTAGAGTCATCGACATCACCTCCATTTTGTCGGTTTGAATTTCTGGTTCCTGTTTTTCCAATTTCATCAGGATGAACACTTTCAAGTGTCTTTGTCAGCCACTTTTGGGGACCTTTCTGAGATGGTCCAGGCTGCTCTGTTGATTGAGTTGGGACTGAATCAAGATTAAGTCTCCCAATTCTATCAATTACATCACTTAAAGCATCATCCGTTGTTGGAGTTTCATGCAGGGGAGATTGTTCTTCAGAAGAAGATTCCACATGTTGATCTAGTATAGGAATCCCCCCTTCAAGATGTGGAATCTGATTATCAAATTCTTGAAATGATTTCGTTTTTGTGAATCTATCCAAGCGATCAAGTTGCCGCTCAACAACATTGTCAGATTTGGATGATTCAAGAAAAATGACATCTCTAGATACAACAAAATTTTTATTTGCTTCATCATAGAGGCGGTATGCTTTGGAGGTGTTTGAATACCCCAGGAAGATACACTTACGACTTCTAGCACCAAGTTTGTTTCTATGTACCTTTGGTATCAAAGCATAACAAGTGGAACCAAATATCCTGAGATGTTTTACCGAAGGAACATGTCCATACCATAATTCATAAGGAGTCTTGTTTCTTATAGCATTAGATGGACATCTATTCTTTATATATGCAGCACATAGAACAGCATCAGCCCAAAACATTATCTTTACATTTTTGAAGAAAAGCATGGATCATACCATATTCAAGATTGTTCTATTCATTATTTCAGCTACACCATTCTGTTGGGGATTATAAGGCACAGTTGTTTGATGTTTGATCCCATGTTGGCGAAGATAGTTTTCAAATTCATTTGATGTATATTCTTTTCCATTATCAGTGCAAATAGACCCAATATGAGATTGTGCATCATTTTCAATCCATTTATGAAAATTCTTGAATGTTTGAAAAGCATCAGATATGTTCTTCAATAAATAAACCCAACACATTCTGGTGTAATCATCAATAAATGTCATGATATATTTATTTCCATTTGCAGAAGGAACAGGCATTGGACCACATAAATCTGAATGAATGAGTTCAAGCTTCCTATGTGCTCTTGAATGTGAACCATGAAAAGACTATTTGCTATGCTTTCCTAGAATGCAAGCATCACATTGCTTATGTTTCCTAGGAATTGCAGGCAAACCAACAACACCATTTTTCTTCAGTAAGCGGAGACTGTCATAGTTTAAATGTCCAAACCTAGCATGCCATAATAAACTTGATGGAAGTGTACCTTCTTCATGATGAGAAATATATGAGAAATGTTGTGCATGAGCATAGGTTCCTTGCAGTTTGAGAAGCCTTTCTTCTTCTATTCCCCTCATGACAAGTGAGTGGTCAGATGCTTCTCTTACCTCAAGCTTGCCATCAATCATATGAATGGAGTGACCTTGCTGGCGGATGTGAACCAAGGACAACAAGTTTCTCTTGAGCTATGGGAGATATAGAACATGATCCAGAAGAAAGTCTGGAAGACTAGGCAGTTTAAGCCAGATTGTGCCAAGCCCTGATGGCTTGATTTTTGACTGATCTGCAAAATATACTGCTCCATCAACATTGTCAGTGAAATCTTCAAAAAAATATTTTCTATGATTCATGTGACAGGTTGCTCCTGAATCAAGCAACCAATCATTTTTCGAAGAAGCAAGTGAAGCATTAAACAAATCTTCATTTACTCCAATGTTACATTGTGCCTCAATATAGTGAGCGGATTCAGGTGCTTTACCTTTGTCTGTATCATCAGTTTTACCTTTCTGTTGGTTTCTTTTCTGCTCAATTTTTTCCCATGGTAGCTTGCATGCAAAGGCATCATGTGATCCATTTCTTTTGCAGCGAATGCAATGTAAGTTTGCCTTTTCTCCTTGAGAATGTCTGCCCCCCCTGCCTCTAAAATATCTTCCTCTTCCTCTTCGTCCACCTCTTCCTCTTGTAGAATCTTGAGCAGGATGCTTTTCTTTATGAGCAAGGCACACAGTCTCTTCAGAAGATTTAGGGGCTGTCTTCTTTCCAAAGGCTTTCTCTCTTTCAGCAAACTTTTTCACAAGAGAGTCAAAGGTTATATCTTTAAGATTTCTATTTGCTTGTAAAGACTCAAGATAATTGGAGTAAGTAGGATAGAGTGCCTTGAGAAAAGCAATAAGAGGGATATACAGCTCAACCTTAGTGGATTTGATATCATGCATTATAGAATTTACTTCAGATGCAAGAGCAAGAGGATCATTATTTTTCAGTTCAAGAGTGAAGAGTTTAATCATGAGCTGAACAACTTCAAGTGCAGAATGTGAGTCATAGAGTTCTTTCAGCTTTTGTAAAGCTTCAAAGGCAGTTGAATATGATGAGATACGGAGACTTACTTCTTCATTTACAGATGCTGCGATTAATGCATAGGCTTTGCTGTTCTTGTTTTCCCAAATGACGAGCTCTTTGTCTGATGTAGGCTGTACTGGGTCATTGTCTCCTTCTCCGACACACACTCCTTTCCACAACTCATTGAAGATGAGGGTGTGTTTTATCATCCGGGACCATTCAGGATAGTTCTCCTTGCCAGTGAGAACTATTCCTACCATAGAGATGATTGAATGCATTCTGTAAAAAAAAATACTTTTGCTGATATACAGTGAAATTGTACTCAAAAAATTCCTGTGGGAAACAATTTTGATTGTTTAATTCATATCGCAGTCAATAATCAATCTTTCACCGCGAGCTCTACAAAGTTGGAGCAGCAATGGTATCAACCGCGAGCTCTACAAAGTTGGAGCAGCAACGACATCACAATTTCAAGCTCTGATGGTAGACATCTCATGTAATCTAAGAATATTTTAAACAAAACATTAAACATATATATTCTAAATCTCACTGAAAAGACTAAAAATTCACCATAAATCCCTTTGATTTTCTAAATCTTGAAGCCACGACTGTTTACCATGAGCCATCTCAATAAAAAGAGCACCGCACCACCATCTCAAATTTCCTGGGGCCGAGGCATTGTTTCACATCGCCCGGAGGTCATATTTGGTAACTTCTCTATGCGGGTCCCAAATAAGGCCGGGATTCGATCCTGAGACACCCACTACACCAAAACCCACAAGTTAAGGACGCCTATTTCATGGTTTCAGCCGGCGTTGGTTCGAATCGCAGACTCGGTAGATTGGATTTCAAAAGAAAATGAGCATCAGAATTATATGTTTTGATTTGATATTTTAATCATCAAACATGCCGAGGAATTCCAGACACAAGTCTCACAGGCAGAATTACAAGCACTCGTCTGTGGAATCCTCTGATTCCGATGATGAAGGCAGTGTTAAACATATATCAACAAGTGAATTAGAGTGTTAAAGATATGGAGACCGAAAGGAGGCGAGGGGATAGACTACCAGCGTCAGCGTATTTCAGACTCGTCTCCTGGAACTCTGATTAAAAAAATAAGAGATGCTTGCAGGGAACCGAAGAAGATCCGACGATTAAATAACAATACACACACGCACTTCGTAGAACTCGTCCGGGCGGCGCCACCACTTAGAACGACGTCTCGATTATGTGTGTGACCACAGTAGTCATCGTGCCATTAAGGGCCGCTACCAAATTCACCATTAATCTCTGTGCTATGATAGTCCTGAGCCTCGAAACCGCTCAACAGAGAATCAGTCAATGTTATGCGAAAGTGTTAATGCAAACGTTCAAAGGTGGCTTGTATTGATGAACAGAAGGGTAGCAATGGTATACAACATTTCAGTGAAATGAAAAGAGCATCGTTCACGACATCGTTCAATAATGATGCTACTGATGGACAGGCGGGGGCAACGCGTTATGGAAAAAAATGTTTATGAACAGTTTCTGAGATTCTGCGCCCTCTTCAGTTGAATACGCTCAGAGTCCATAGATAGAATATGTCAGGGCAGCGCAGGTGTGGCAGACAGAATGCAGGTATGGCAGACAGAATTATAGGGAGAGCAATGGAGCAGATCAGGAGTTACAAAGACATAAAGACTAAAGAGGGAGCTGGCTCTGATACCATGTCAGGCCAGGAGTAACTCCAATTTGGCAGAAAACTAATTCAGTTCATTTCATTAGGTAGCTATTGTTATATACAAAGAATGTGACTACTCAGTTCATCTTCTAATGACTGTTCACATTCCAAATTCACCCAATCGCAGAGGATTAGGTGTCAACATTCTTTAAACATGACTCCCATTTCTCCAAGTGGCAAGTGCCCACTAGTGATAGGTGTTGGAGGAGTGACATCTAGATTAGGCATTATAATCTCTACTTCCTCTGCCTCTTTTTTTGCTAGCTCTTTGGAGATTCTTTCTTCTTCAAGTTTCCAGGATAATTCTTCTTTTTCCCTTTTCTTCATTTCTTCTTCTTGTTTTCTCTTTACTTCTCCTTCCTTTTTATTCATTTCCTTCTCTTATTATCTCTTTGCTTCCTCTTCATTTTTCCTCTTGGCAACCTCTAACTTTTTCTTTCTTTCTGCCTCTTTTTTTTTTTCTTCTTCTTCTTTTCACTTAGTCGCCTCTTCCTTGGCTTTCTTTTTAAATTCTTCCTCCTCTACTTTATTTTTTGTTGCCTCTTCCTCAGCTTACCTTTTGGATTCTTCCTTTTCTACTCATGTCTTCGCTTTTTTTTCAACCTTTTGTTTCTTTAGCCTTTATTTATTTGCAAGTTATTGTACTTGCTTCCTCTGAAATGTGGCTTTCTTCTCTTCTGTGTCCATACTTTGAAGGTTCTTCTTATTCTATCTCTTGATTGTTAGTAGGCTTAGTGGGGTTGATTCCTAGGGTTGCTTGAAATGTTTTAGTAGCATTGAAGAAGTTTTTCATTTTATCTTCATCTGCATCAATACTTGGAGTATATGACAAACCATATTTGATTAACTTGCAGTGTTGGGCATAAATATATCTTAAATTATATATGTGGAAGCTAAGTTCGCCAAACCTAAAAAGTTCTAATTCCTTTGCTTTTCCTTCTGCCTCTTTGAAATTTTTCATACAATAAGCTCCTATACACAACAGGAAAGTAGGCCATGAAGCTTCGTTCACCTATACCAGTGTGTCAGTCAATCTTGTAGTAAGTTGATATGCCACCTCTTGCAACATTATTTTGTAACTAAAAAACATAGGTAATTGATGAGGGGACTTCTAGGTTCCAAATACTCTTATGTACATTGCATCCCTGGGAGTAAACCAATCAAAAATATCATGTAACAACATCCTTGCCTTGTCTGACATGCAAGGTGGCTCCACATCAAAGAGCTTATGGTATATTGAGGAGATAAAATGTGATCATACATCCCCCTATATATTATGTCCCACAAGTGTTTACAATATGTGAATGGGTGGGATCTCTGTAGCAAAGGTCCACTTCTAACCTAGTGCCTCAAAATGCTCATCTCAAGCATATGGCATCAAGTGAATATGATGCCATATAGAATCCTAATAGCTCTTCTCTGGATACTTTCTTTTCTCTTTTAATATTAGCCTAGATTGATGATGCCAGGATGTTTACCCAATTGAAAAATAGTTCCTTCTATGGCACAAGTGTACACCATGGGTACCCAGTTATCCTCAAATAACTTTGCATCTAGTCTCCCATAAATCCTACAACACATGGTTTCCAACATTTGATAGGCTTTCCCCAACATCTTCGTTTTGTAAATTTCATTGGTCCAATATCTAAACTTGCCAAGCTCCTCCCACCAAGATTTAAGGATGTCCTTAGGGAAGCCATAATACCATTTTTCACCATGAACCAAACAATGTCTTGATATCTTATAATATTGAAAAACAACAGATGATGTGAACGTTTCTATTGTGACACCATAGATTTTCTTTATTGTCATATCTTTCTCACTAGTTCGCTAAATGATCCACTCAAGTGTTTCATTGCATGGTAGAATGGGCAGATGTGATGATATATTGTGAAACCATGACTTCTTGATATTAATATATACTTCATGGTCCTCTTCTTCCTCGAGAACTTATTTCCTAGAGAGAATTTGATATATTTCTACCCCAAGTCATGGGTATTGATTTGTTTACATAATAGGTAGTGTCTGTATAGATAGACACTTTGATTAATCAAGGTGGATCCCTAATGGCCCAAAAAAAAAAGTCCT
This sequence comes from Pinus tabuliformis, assembly GCA_031772625.1. Taxonomy (NCBI): domain Eukaryota; kingdom Viridiplantae; phylum Streptophyta; class Pinopsida; order Pinales; family Pinaceae; genus Pinus; species Pinus tabuliformis. The sequence continues at coordinate 86,443,817 of CM062804.1, forward strand.
TAGAATTTATTAAAACCGGGACCAGATCGAAGAGTTGGTTGTAAGCTTTCCAACGGCATAGACAGTACCTCAATCCAACTTTGTATGTGAAAGTTATGCCCAATCAAAGCTTTGGTCAACCAGGCACAAGGACCAAAAATTAGATATGCTCCAGATAAAATTTTTCACTACTAAGATGAGTAGTCCAGCAAAATTCACAGACAAATTTGGCGGTCATTTGCTAAATCTGGCAGTGGTTTTAACAGGGATCTAACTTTGGCAAAATTTCCAAATCTGGCAGAACCCCACTAATCTTGGAGTCAAGTTGAAGGGCCAATAGCGTGGGGCCACGTGGCCCAATCGGATGGTGCCACGTGTCACCCATGGGGGCGGCTAAATTTTCCCCTGGCCCAACCAAACTTAGAAGTGGATAGTTTATCAACAGTTTGGTTTTAAACTAAATATATATCGCAAACATGTCCCAAGGAAAACAGTAAGAAAAGTAACCAACGATCAACCGACTGCCAACCCAAACCATGTTAAATTGGTGAATTTTTCAGTGGTTTGTACAATAATGTGGTTGGTGAGCCACCCAATTTGGAGGACCCACCAAACCAAACCCAAAAAAAGGGTGATGGTTTATATGGCGGCTAGCGATTGTTATAACAACCAAACCATACATATCACATGGTTATATCGACTGGTGACAAATCATTTCAAACTGTTTCATTATTTTTTATTATAATATTGGGTCGGCAAGGTTGGAACTGGTGACCACCCCACCACCCAAAGTCCAAACAGTTATGTGCCAACAAATGTGCCTAGTTCGGTAGCTTTGAAAGTTTTGTCCGCACATATTTTTTAAAAACACCACTATTCATTCATTCAGACATAGGGGGTTGGATGGGGGATGGGAATGCTGAGTGATGGAACAATGCATGGGTCATGGAACCGTGACAATATTGAACCATGATGCACCAAGAACCAAGAGGCGAAACCTTGCAGCATGTTTTTTAAGACAGGGAATATTTTATAGGAATCTTCCTTTTTGATGTTGTTATGGAATCTTGAATATTCCCTTGGGGGTCCAAGGATTAAAAAAGGTGGAAGATAGCCAAATATTTACTCAAAATAACTAGAATCTCACAAGGATTGCAATGGTGAAGTCTATTTTTGCATTTGAGCAGCAGATTTTAGGGGTCATGGCAGAAACCCACCTTTTCCATTATTTGTTGGGCACGAAGTTTAAGACAGTAATGCACCTTTCAGAGGTGATCATGTTTACAGTCAAAAGTATCAAGAGGATGAGATGGACCTATTGGTGCTCCTATTGTTGTGTTTTGAGCAGTCAAATCTAAAGTCACGCCTAGGATTGGAGGCATAATGTTGTACTTTTCCATGTACTTGCCTTTATTTTTTATAAGATGAATGAAGTGGCCTACCCACTATTAAACATGGGCTTGGAGACGTAGTCAACATTGGATAAATTATGTTATCAAGATTTCTTGTGCATTCCCTTTATGGTCTCATTTATGTTGCTTCTTCCTTAAGTGTTTGCATACATGGTTCTTTCACACAATTATGAAAACATTAATGAAGTAAAGATCTCGAATCAAGTTTGGTATCAAATCGGTCTTCTTATTGATGTGAATTGTGAGTGTTAATGATAACCAAAGATTGGAAGTGTAATACAAATAAGGAAAATGGATTATGACAAAGCTTCCCATCAAGATTTCTACAGGATGGCAGACGTGGTAGACAAATTGTTTGCAGATTATGAGAAGAGAATAGAAGGAAAAGAAGAAGAAAGAGAAAGCAGAGAACAATGCTTCAGTAAATCAAGCAAACATAGGAGAACATATTGAACCTCCATCTCCATCTTCAAGTGAATGTTCTTCTTCTTCATCTCATTCTCATTACTTAAGGCTCCAAGAACTTGAGGAGATAAACCAGAGCATTCAAGCAAAGACTGCTACAAGAAGCAGAAGAGGATAAGCAGGGATTGCAGCTTCAGCTACAAGCCGTAGAAGAGGCCTTAGAAAAGTTGAAGTGCAATGAAGTCATAGTGAAGCCATTGTCACCCACTTCAAAATCAGAAACTAAGGTAAACAATGTCAATGATTCTTCAGTTTCATGTTCTCATTATGATTATGATTTTGGTGCATTTGAAAGACACTCTAAAGTTGTAGAAAAAAGGGAGTCTCAATTAATGCAGGTTGAGGCTACATCATACCATCCTGACAATCATGATTGTAGGTCATATCCAAAGGGGGGTGAGAATTTCAAAGGAAGAACTAAGTCAAGTTTGCCTCGCCAGAGCCACACTAGAGACAACCATTCAAGAAATAAGCTCAAGAAATTTTGGAGGAGGAAAAACCATTGCAGCCTTTGCAATAAGAGTGGACATCAGATATCCACGTGTTGGAAGCTGCATCAATAGATACGCCCAAAGAAGGACAGGGAGCATATGAAAGCATTTTTGAAGGAATTTACCAATGAAGTAGTTCAACAAGGAATCCAACTATAGGATGAAATCCCATTAGCTTGGTTAAGTAAGGGATGGGTAGCCTTTTTAAGTGTTGAGAATGGCCTCCATTGTAAATGACGTGTTGTGAAAATGTTTGTAAAAGTGATGAGATGTATAACATCGCTTATGAATGCAACATGATGATATTTTGTCCCTTTAGTTGAAAAGCAAAGAGTATGGGTTATGTTGTAAACTTGACAATGAATGTGCTTTAAACTCTTGGCAAGTATGGTATTGCTTGGGATATTGCAAGTTGGACATGTATTGGCAGCTACATATTTGCATAAGGATACAGGTGTCAGTTTCATCACTTCTAGCTCCGAAGTACAAATGTGAAGGAGAAGAAAGTGTGACCTGTTAGAGACATTTGTTAAGCATATCAAGGTTGCAATATTGTTTATATTTTTAGAAGACAAAAATTATTTCAGTGGGGAAGAATGATCTAGGTGGATCCCTAATGGCCCAAAGACCAAATTCCTTGGATTGTAGTAAAAGCAGGGTTAGATCTAAGAGCTCCTCGCAATATTTCCAACAGCGCAGATGACACCTTAATCTGACTTTGTACGTGAAAGTTACACCCAATCAAAGTTGTGGTCAATCAGGCAGAAGGACCTAAAATTAGTTATGCTTCAAATAAATTTGGTCACTATTAAATTGGGCATTCCAGCCAAATTCACATACAAATTTGGCAAGCCTTTGTTAAATCTGGAGGGGGTTTTAGCAGCGGGCTAACTTTGGTGGAACCACCAAATCTAGCATAACCTTGCTAAACTTGGAGGAAAGTTGAAGGGCCAATAGTGTTGGGCCACATGGCCCAATCGGATGGTGGCATGTGGCACCCAGAGAGCGTCTAAATTAGCCCCTAGCCCAACCAAACTTAGCAGTGGATAGTTTGTCGGTGATATGATTTTAAGCTAAATATATATAGAAAACGAGTTTTGAGGTCTGCAGTGAGAAATGTAACCGATGGTCAACCGACTGCCAACCCACACCATGTTAAACGGGCGAATATTTGGGCGATTTCTTCAATAATGTGGTTAGCAGGCCACCCAAGTTGGCTGACCTACCAAACCAAACCAAAAAAAAAATGGCGACAGTTTATATGGCGGTCAGCCATTGTTATAACAATCAAACCATACATATCACACAGTTATACTGCCCGACGGGAAATCATTTCAAATGGTTTTGTTATTGTTTTTTATAAAACAGGGTAGGCAAGGTTAGAATCGACGACCACCCCACTGCCCAAAGTCCAAATAGTTACATGCCAGCAAATGTGCCAAGCTAGGCAGCTTTGAAAGTTCCACTGGCACATATTATTTAAAAACACCACTATTCATTCATTCAGACGGAGGGGGCCGGACGGGGGAGCGGAATGTCAAGCGACAGAATAGTGCATGTCATTGCGGAGCTGTGACAATGTGAAACCCTGAAGAGTTGGGAACCAGGAGGAAAAACCTTGTGACACATTTTTTGAGATAGGTAATATTCTATAGGAATATTTTATGGGAATATTCTAGGAATATTCTTTTTTTATGCTACTATGGAATCTTGAATATTCCTGGGGGGCTAGGGATCACAGTTTGCAGAATGTAATTAATATTATACTCAAATTAACCAGAACTGTGCAAGGATCACAATGGTGCAGTCTTTTTTTGCATTTGAGCAATGGATTTCAGGGATCATGGCATAAAACCACCTTTTCCATTAATTTTTGGGCACAAAGTTCGAGATAGAAATGCATCTTTTAGAAGTGGGTCATGTTTACAGCCAAAAATCGCAGGAGGACGAGACAGACCTGCTAGTTCTATAATTATTGTGTGTTGAGTAGTCAAATTTCAAATCACTCCTGGGATTGGAGGTATAATGATGTATTTTACCTTGTACTTTCCTTTCTTTTTTATGAGATGAATGAAGCGACCTCCCCACTATTAAAGCAGGACCAAAAGACATAGACCACACTAGAAGAACTATGTTATCGAAATTTTGTCTACATTGTATTTAAGTGTTTTCATACATGTGTTACACAAAAATATCATCACCATGATTATTTGCAGTCAGTATGGGTCTATCATCACTTGTACTGTCCTCCTAAGCAAGTCGCAGACCTCAGCTCTTCAAATCAAGCTTTGAAAATGAGAGAAAGACATTAAAAATCAATGTAACTCTGGTTCCGCACTTTCTCTCACTGTCACCTGCGGTCCCGCACCTTCTGTGTACAAAAACTGCAGACTTGCCCGCTCTGTCCCTAACGGTGTAGGTGCGGACCCCTGTGAAAGTCAAAAGGCGCAAGTTTTATCTTAAAAAACTCACTTTGGGTTAATTCTAGAGGTTTCTAGAAGGAATTTTGACGTGGATTGTTCGCTCTGAGGTGGTTCATGCATCCCAAAAGAGAAGGAGCTAATCCCTTGATGAGAGGAGTTATCCCTTTGAAGGAGGGCTTTATCCCTTTGAAGGAGGACCTAGTAACCTCCCTCCATTGCACTATAAATACAGGCATTGGGCTGGTTGCTGAAGAGGTTAGAAGCTGAATATTTTTGAGGGTAAATGCTGGTGAAATCAAGACTTCCTAGTTGAGCTTAAGAGGAGAGATCACATACCTTTTTGGCTTCATTGGGGAGTGAGTGAAACTTGTCAAAGTAGAGGAGACTTCTTGCTGGACCCTGGGAGGAGCTTGTACAGCGTCAAGGCAAAGGTTGTAAAGTTCTTCTTCTTTTGAATTAATACAATCAAACTCATTTTTCTCAACAAGTATCTCATGTTATTTGTTTCATGGACTCCTTGACTTTCATGTTAAATATGTTTTATGCAATTGGCTTTTCAGGTGCTATTTAATTTGTTTGCCTTGTTTGTGTTTGTAGATTCGCGACAAAGGAGCTCATTTGGATCGAAGGAGCGAGGGCATCCACAAGCTTGCGTTGGACCTAAGGTAGGCCCTAAAAACACTTGTTTGCTATTGTTAATCAAAGCATATTTAGAGAAAGATAGTGTCTGGTTGGTTTGCTTGTCATTAGGTCTTCTTTAGATTCTAGGAAGGTCTATCTTGTCCGCAAGATCGACTTATTCCGTGTGACAAAAATGTGACCATACTGGGGAGCTTGATTGTTTTCCTTGTTTTTACTTTGACCTGAGAAACTGTGTTTTTGTTTCTGTTTTTGGTTTGTTGTGTGTAAAATTGGGTAGAGTTTGTAGATCCAAAGTTATTTTTTGTTTTTCATAGCTTTGGGAGAGGACCGCACCCTAGCCGTTTGACACAGTGCGTACCTACCCGCAGCTTGGCTTTTAGCACAGAGCGGGACCGCACCTGTGTCAACTGTGGGCCTGCGGACCCTGTCAAAATTTTGAAAAACCCTAAGATTTCCTCTATTAGTCAGCTTAGTGTTTGTTTAGAAAATGTTATCCACTGCCCAGACCTGCATATAACTTGTCAGAAGCTTTCCTTAGATTGATTTCGTTAGTGTTAGGGTTTTAAGTGAAATTCCTAGGAGTTTTGCTTGTTGGGTTTGTTTTTCATTTTGGTTGTGTAGTGGCTCTGAGCTTAGAAGCTGTAGGCACTTCAGATCACCTTAGTATCTACCAACCTTCTTATGAGTCTGACCATTTATGAAATCTCCCCTTGTTTGAGGAATCCGCTTTGAGTTTTCTCTTTACAAAACTTCGAAAAGCTTGTATTTAAAAGTTTAGATTTTCATTTTCAAAAAGAAAAAAAAATTGTTTGTTCTTGACTTATTTGTGATTCTGCATAAATTGGTCCTTAGCTTACATCTAGCTAAGTAAAACATCCTTAAAAAAGACTTTTAGTAGGCTTTGACTCCAAATAGGTTTTTATAATTTGTAGATCTCAAAGTTAGTCATTTTCATAGTTTTGAGTGTTTTATTAAATAAAAAATATAAAAATCTCTTTTGGAAAAAGTTTTGTTTTGTAGTGATTGAGTGCTTTGGAACGAAAAAGGGAAATTTTTGTGAAATAACTAGTTGTCTCGTTTTGAGTGCATTGGAAAAGGACAAAAACTCTTCTTTTAATTTGTTGAATTGAGAAAGATTTGTGTTTACAAAGTATTTGCATTCTCAAACTCTTTCTTACATTAGAAGTTCATCGAAGAGAAAAAGATTGTTTAAATCATCTTAGGTGCATTTTTAGTGATTTTGAGTCGAGTCTTCATACCACGAGTTTCATCTCCGCACCTTTGGACTTAAACAAAAACCACTAAAATTAACGCTTAAAGTAAAATTCACCTAGTAACATTTTTATTTCTAGGGCTCTGATACACCAACTTAGCTTAGGCTAGTGTCTTGGAGTAGGAGAGTAATTAACTCTCCAAGACAGTAAAAACAAACAAGTAGTTGTATCTTGTGGTAGGGAAGAAATCCAATTGTTGCATTTATGCTCTGGGAAAGCTCCTCTTAAAGGAGAAGCACGAGATCGTGTCCGAACCAGTGTGGGAATCAATCCTTCCTCATTGGGAACGACGCCAGATATTCACGTATTAAAAATGGTAAACCTCGGATTAACCATTGTCGAGGATCCTGGGGTCACTTGTTGGTAAACCTTGGATTATGTCAAGGAGCCTTCAAGGGGATTGAGCTTGCTACTCTACCCTTGCATGCGTATCAGATCGTAGACTGTTCTCCCATGTATATTTGTCTCAGTTGGTAACCTTAGTGGCCATATTCTTTAGGACTCTTCCTGAGGTGACAGTGGTGGGAAGATCCCGCTGTACCTGGAGCAGACGTTGGCTAGACTCACTTGGATTTTCTGGGGGGTTCACTTCACTCGAGACGGTTAAGTGGAGGAACTTGTGCCAGTCTATTCATTAAGCAGGTTGCCGGGGTAACTGTTCCAACCGCCATTTCTGTATTGAACTCTGCGACGTTGGATTTCATCACCAACTAGTGTTTTCCGTATAGAAAGTTACTGCTTGTGTGTGTTTGATCTCCTAGATTCTTTAGGCGTGTGATTCAAATTTGTTTGGTTCTTTAGAAACTTTAGGTTCTTTTCATTGAGATTTTACTTTGTTTGCGTGTGAAGTAGTTAAAAGTTTTCAACTGTGGCTGAATTACCAAGACAGTCCCGTAGACTTCGGGGCCAGTCTCCTGAGTTTGTAAACGTGGCTGAGTTATTGAGGAAGTCCCGTAGACTTCGGGGCCAACCTCCTGAGGAAATACCGAGCCAGCTTGAAGGCTTGAAAGTCCTCGTAACTCCTAGAGACAGTAGAGTAGGGTCACCAGAGGAAGGAGAATCTTCTTTGATAGTACATCCTGATTTTCAACCGTTAGTAGCAGATTATAATCCACAGTCAGTGTCTGTTTCCGAAATTGCTAGTAGCTTTTCATCTACTAGTGATATAGGTGAGGAACCTGAAATATCCGAGCCTGAAAGTGAATTTTCTACTACTCCGACATCGGGGTTTGTTTCTCCAACTTCTAGTGGTCCTGGTTCACCTAGGGTAGAAAGAGTAATCACCCAAGATCTTCCTTCTGGACTTATTGCTATTGAAGAACTTGCTCCGGAAGAAGAAGTAGGCATCCCTATCCCTGAAAATCAACCTGTTATTAAACTAAGGGAGCGTGAATCAATTTTTTACAGTCCACCTAGGAGTAGTTCTTGGTATCTTTCTTTGACTAATTTCTTAGAAAACTCAGGGTTAATTTTTTCACCACCTCGTGCTCCTTATCACCCAACACCTAGAGGTTTTTATACTCCTGTAAATATGTCAGGACAGTCATCCATGTTTACTCAATCGCCCGAATCATTTTTGTACGGCGGTCCTTCTGTTCCCTCTGGGTATCAGTCACTTTCTGGTACTTTTTCGGGAGCATCTCCTCAACCCATTGAGCAAGGGCTACTAACTGGAAACAATAGTACTAAGCCGTTGAGCGTAGAAGACATTCTCATGATGTCAGGTTCTATTCCCAATCCTCAACCTCAAGGTGGCTAGTTACTGCCTGGGGGGCAGCCTCAATTAACACCTGGGGGGCAACCTCAAGGTACACAGTTTGCATCTGGGGGGCAACCTCAAGGACAGTACATACCTATGGGACAGTACGTTCCTCAAGGTCAACCCCAGACTCAATATGTACCCCAAGGTCAACCCCAGTATCAATTTATACCTCAAGGTCAACCCCAGTATCAGTATGTGCCTCAAGGGTACCAACCCCAAGGTCAATACTCGAACCAAGGTTTCCAACCACCCTCCGATCAAACGTACGGGAAATGTACCTTTCAATTATCAATCCTAGCTTCAATCTGGTTATGGTCCTCAATATTCTCAACCAGTTATGGGTCAGTACCCCGGAATGAATATAGTGTGGGATCCATCGCAAACTCAACAGGTATTGCAGCCAAGTGTACAGTTGTCATCTCAAACTGGACAACCCTTAGTTTCTGGTTCACCCCAGCAACCAGTCTAGTCTAACATTCAAACTTCTGTACCTTCGGTAGTTTCTTAGCCTGGGCCTAGTACACCTCGTACTCCGCCTCAAACGACTGCTACAACTGCCACAACATCTGTTCAATCTACCCCACCTACTTCTGGAGTATCGACAGCTCCGGTTTCTACTGTTCCTGTATCTACTCCTCAGACATCTTTACCACCGTCTGGATCTACGATTCAAACTTCGGTTCAGATGCCTATAGGACAACCTGGTTTAAGTACGGTTGTCACAAGTCAACCACAATTCACTTATCAACCGTACCAGGGACAGTACCAATTCGGTCCTGCTATGCAGCAGCCAGTCTATCAGTATCAACCGTACCCTGGGTGCACTTATCAACAACCTCAACAACCCCAGTACGGTCCGGTTAATCCTGGTTTTCCGGGAGGATACAATATCCCGAACGCGATTCCTATTCCTAGTTATCCTGGATATCCTCCTCCTGGGGATGGTCTCATGACCCAGAGTTTTAGGGATCCTAATCGGCAGTTACCGTTTATCGCAACTTTGGACTTACCTGACTTGTCGCGCCTAACAAACGATCCCATTAATTATCTTCCGTTTTGGCTGCCAATGCCGAATAAGTTGCCCAGTGACATTCCCAAGTTCGAAGGTAAATCAGGAGAGGACCTGTCGAACCATGTGATGACTTACCACCTCTGGTGTGCGTCTAACTCCATTACAGATGATTCAATCCGTATTAGACTTTTCCAGCGCACTCTAATTGGTCTCGTGGCCAAGTGGTACATTGAGTTACCGCGAGGCACTTTTTATAATTTTAGTCAGTTAGCTACCTCGTTTTTAACTCATTTTCAGTTTCCAGTCCGATATGACAATGGCACGAAATTGTTAACTTCACTAAAACAATCTACATCCACTTACATTTCAGATCATATTCATGAGTGGAGACGTCGATGGCGTTTAGTGAAGGTATTTATTCCGGATCAGATCTTGGCCGAGTGGTTTGTAAAATCTTTGTTGCCAAAGATCATTGAAGATGTTGCTAAATCCGGAGTTGTTACTGAGGAGCAAGTAATTACTCAAGCACAGTACCTTGACTTGGTCTATACTCAGTCGGGTACGTTACACGAAAAAATCCCCGATCTTCCCAAGCAAAATCAAATCACTGCAGCTCCTTCGGGATCTCATGCCGTCGATGGTATGATTGGCACGGTTAACACTAAAAGTAAGAAGAAGTCTTCCAAGAATTCTTCGCATATCATAACCTTGCCTGATTCCCCGACAGGAGATTCTTCTGCAGAGATCTCCGCCGATATTCACGTTGTAGAGTCATCTACAGCCAAATCAAAATCCGGTAGGAAGAAGAAAGGAAAGAAGAAGAATAAAACAGACAAAAGTTCAAAGGAGAAACCTGAAAAGGCGGAATCCAATGATGAAAAGCGCAAACCTCGTTATCCTTGTCTCATTTGTGACGATGAACATTTTACAAGAGACTTCCCTCATCGTGCAGAGGTTGCGAAGATTGTCAAGGGTTCCCAAACTCCTGCTGTTTTGAAGGATCCTTTTCCGGCTCAAGACAGTAAGATGATAGGTTCATCCTCGAATGCCAATGAAGAACCCATATTGATGATGTCCCATGTTCGGATTGCGACTCAATCGCAATATTATGGTAGTAAAAGTCCTGTTGATGGTAAAGAAGCAGAATCTTCTCATTCTAATCCATCAACCTCATCTCCCGGTTCCGATCCACTACAGATCGAGAAACCTAATCTAGACTTGGTAATCAAACCGCCTGCCAAGGGTATACTTCGAAAGTCAGCTTTCAATCCACATGCGAGAGCAGCTCAGAATTATAACATTGTTGAGGATTTAGCTGTTTCACCCTCAGCAATGTCGGCTTTGGAAGTGCTGCAATCATGTCCAGCACAACGTAAATTACTTTTGTCGGCTATAGGAGCTGTTGACGTTCAGGACCCGAACCTAATAATTTTCGATCTAGAAAATAGTACACCGCGTTTTCCTCATCAAATGGCTTTCCAGATACCAGTGATAGTAAAAAACAGGCCTATTCATCGGACTGTAATTGATGAGGGAGCCTCAACGTGTATTATGTCGATACAATGTTGGAGATCGCTTGGTTCTCCTTCGCTAAATCAATCCCTGATGATTCTAAAGGCCTTTGATGGCCATGGGTTTCATCCTTTTGGCATTCTACAGGATTTGCCTATAGGGGTTGAAGGAAAAACTGTTAGTCTAGATGTGGAGGTGGTTGATGCCCCTCTAGATTACAACCCTCTCTTGGGTCGAAGTTGGTCTTACGCTATGACAGCGGTCGTTTCATCGGTTTTTCGAGTAATAAAGTTTCCACATAATGGAAAGATCGTAATAATAGACCAGCTGGCTTACTTTTCATCCGACCCAGCCTCTTCAGAGAGTGTTCAGCATGTTGGTAAAACAACTATCCCATATAAGGATGTTGGAGTAGGACTAGTTAAAGATGTCGGTTTACTGGGAAATTTTCCTTTTCCTCCAATCAACGCATCATCTTCATTTGCAACCATTCATATGATTACATCAGACACCTTTATTTACGATGATCCTTGGATTGTCCCTTCTGAATCTGAGATAGACTCATTTGGTAATGCCATGCCTTTGAGTCCATATGAAATTGCCTATGAAGCCGTGCAGTCGTTTGCCGACCCACGTTCAACCAAAAATGACTTAATGAATGTGGTCCATGAGGAATCACTTTTCACATCAACCTCGGATTTAACTACGTTTTCTAAACTTGTTCACTCTGATGAGCAAATTCGTGAAATCCTATGTGTAGATGATTTACCATGGGAAGATCTCCATCACAGATCTTCGTTTTTACCTGAGGATGATCGTTTTGAAAATGATTTCTCATCAATTTTTACAACTGAATATGTCAAGGAACCTCAGAATCCAATGAAACATCCTGATTCAGAGTTAAATTTGGGAAACATCTCTCAAACTATTCCTATTGACATTTCGGTTAAGCCCGAAATTGTTGAGAACATTCATATAGGTGCCTCATGTACAGATGACGAAATTCAACTATATAAGGCCCTATTTCAAGAATTCCGCGACGTGTTTGCCTGGTCCTATGAGGAAATGCCAGGAATTGATCCCGCGATTATTGTTCATGAGATCAAGACTTACCCAGACGCTAAACCCGTCCGGCAACGTTTGCGTCAGATTCACCCATGAAAAGCTGCTGCAATTAAAGCAGAAGTTGAAAAATTATTGAAAGCAGGTTTCATTTATCCGATCTCGTTAACGGATTGGGTATTGAATATTTTTCCGGTTAACAAAAAGCAGGGAACAATAAGAATATGCATCGACTATAGGGATATTAATCGAGCCTGTCCAAAGGACAATTACCCAACTCCCTATATCGATCAAATCATTGATGATTGTGCCGGCAGCGAAATATTCTCCTTCATGGACGGTTTTTCCGGATACAATCAAATCAATATTCTACCTGTCGATCAACCAAAAACGGCTTTATTTGTCCATGGGGGACATTTGCTTATTGCAAGTTACCTTTTGGGCTTAAGAATGTCGGTGCAACTTTTCAAAGGGCGATGTCTTATGCGTTTCATGACATCAAGCACATTGTGCAACCCTATCTCGATGACTTGCCTGCTCATTCATTACATCGAGCTGATCACCTCGTCCATTTACGAGCAATCTTTATGAGGTGTAGGCATTATCGTATTCGGTTGAACCCACACAAATGTGTCTTCTGTATAGAAACGGGTCGATTGTTGGGGTTTGCAGTTTCGAAAGCCGGCATTCACGTTGATCCCTCGAAGGTCGAAGCTATCATCAAATTGCCTCCTCCTTCGAGTCTTCGCCAACTCCAAAGTTTGCAAGGGAAAGCAAACTTTTTACGACGATTCATTCCTAACTACGCCGAGGTCACAAAGGGTTTTACCCGGTTGTTGAAGCAAAATACTCCATTCTATTGGGATGAGATAGCTCAGAAATCTTTTGATGCACTCAAGCACGCGTTGACCCATGCACCGTTGTTGCATCCTCCCAACTACAACCAGGATTACTTCTTGTATCTTGCCGCCTCTCATTCCACCATTGGAATGGTTTTAGTTTAGGAAGATGAATTCGGAACTGAACATGTGATATATTACCTTAGTCGAACTTTAAATCCAACTGAGCTAAAATACTCACATGTGGAGAAATTGGCATTGGCAGCTGTTCAAGCTGCCAACGTTTTCATCACTACATTCTACTACGTAAAACTACGGTAATTTCGGATTGCAACCCTATGATCTACATTTTGACCAAGAAATTGCTAGGGGGCAAGTACTCTAAATGGATCGTTATCCTACAGGAGTTCAACCTAGAACTTGAGAAATCTAAGTCTAAGAAATCTTTAGTTTTTTCGGAGTTAATGTGTGAGTTCCCGCGTGCTGACACGAAAACTGTGGCGGAGGAGCCCATTGCGGACGAATCCTTGTTTCTAATCAACACTTTAGATCCGTGGTATGGGGATATCATCGTTTATGTCCAGACCCAATCCTTTCAGCCAAAAATTTCAAGGTCAGAACGTCGAAAGATTCGATTCCAGTCCCAACAATTCAAGATTATTGGAGATACACTTTATCGTCGTGGGGCAGATTCTGTTTTTCGACGTTGCTTAACACACGAGGAAGCTGAAAGGGTTGTAAATGACTGTCACTCTGGAGCGTGTGGCAGTCATATGTTTGGGTTTGCCACAGCCCAAAAGATATTGCGCGCTGGCTACTTCTGGCCGTCTTTATTTAAAGATTGTATTACGGCGGTCCGAAAATGCCACAACTGCCAGATTTTTGATCGTAAGATGTGCGCTCCACCTGCTCCTCTCCACCCTATAATTGCCGTTGGTCCTTTTGCCAAATGGGGTATCGATTTTATTACATGTAACCCTCACTCGGCCGGGGGGCATGCATATATTATCCTTGCGGTAGATTATTTTACTAAGTGGGCCGAGGCGATGCCTACATTTGAGGCAGACGACAAGACAGCTGCAATTTTCATGTTCAATCATATAATTGCTAGGTTTGGTGTCCCACAAGCAATAATCACTGATCATGGGCGTCATTTTCGAAACGTTATGATGACCGAACTTACAGGCCAACTTGGTTTACGTCACGATAGTTCAACCCCTTATTATCCACAAGCGAATGGTCTGGTTGAATCCATCAACAAAGTTTTAGTCATCATGATCTGACAAATCATTGGGATTCATCGGTCGAATTGGCACAACATGCTATTTTCAGCACTTTGGGCGTACCGAACTTCAGTGAAAACATCAACAAGGTTCACTCCTTTCCAACTAGTTTATGGTTTAGAAGCTGCATTACCCATTGAATGCGAAATCTTGTCACTGCAAATGGCCATCGAGTTACTTCCAGCCACTTCCGAAGAGGAAAAGCGTTTGTTATACTTGGCTCAATTAGATGAGAATCGACGTGATGCTGCATTGGCGATCGAGACTCATGCAAAACGAATGAAAGCTCATTATGATCGAAATGTGACCCCTCGAAATTTCTCGGAAGGAGATCTAGTCTTAGTTTATGATCAAGCTAATAATAAATTAGGCGCTGGAAAATTCATTCCTATGTGGCATGGTCCCTATATTGTCAAGCGAAAGCTAGCCAAAGGGGCCTATGAATTGGTAGACTTTGACGGGGACTCTTTGGGTAAACCCAGAAATGTTCTTTACTTGAAGAGGTATTATGCTTAAAAGAATGGGTATGGAGATTTGTAGTTAGGATAGTTTTTCTTTCCAGCTGGTGTGTTTTAGTTTAAACAGTGTGCTTAGCTTAGAGAGTGTTTTTCGTCATTATTCCTGCTTATCTTGGTTTTACTCTTGATATTGCAGATGTCGATGCCTCTCCAAACATACATTGGTTTCGCTGATGGTGCTTGTCATAATACATGGAACATCTCTTCTGCAGCTTGGGTTATCTATTCGCCCTCTGACGAGTTAGTATCTATGCATGGGGTAAACCTCGATCAAACAACGAACAACATTGCCGAGTATAGTGCAGTGATTGAGTTATTATCTGAATCTATTTCATTTGGGATTCGGAGTTTGATAGTGAGGTTAGATTCTGAACTCGTTGTATTACAGGTTAATAGAGTGTATGCCATTAGAAATCCAGTGTTATTGAGATTATTTTTGAGAGTGCGTCTCTTGGAACGTGAATTTGATTATATTGAATATCAGCATATTCCAAGATCTTTAAATACATTAGCAGATGCAATTGCTTCTCGAATGTTAAATAGACATTTGCAATAATCATACATGTAAATTTAAAACCATTCCATAACATGATTTACAAGATAAGCCGGTAATAGTGATATATATATAGGAGTGTGTCAAAAAATACATCGTCCTCGATCATAGGTTGAAAAACACCTTATGATCGGCAAAAATGATAAGTACAAAAAAAACAAAAATGTCACATGTGCCCACAATAGGCGATCATCCTATCACTGGTGATGATCTCTATAAGAAACCACTGCACGGGCCACCTTGCAAAGGAACCTCCTAAAACGTCCCGGGACCCCAATCACATAGCGCTGAAGTCGACGAGGAATGTCATCTATAGTGGTCTCAGGAATGTCTCCTGTCAAGCGCTCGAGATGACCCTCCAACTTGGCCAAAACCTCTGCTGATTCGTCCTGTGGGGCTGGCGCGGGTGCAACTGGTTGCTTCCTCTTGTAAGGCTAGAGAGCGGCTGGTCGCTGTGGACCCACATCTGCATTTGAAATTTTTACTATCAGTTTTGAGACGATGAAAAAATAACAAAAAAAAATAAAATAGGAAAAATGTTGAAAATAATTTTACCTGACTCATCCCACTGCTCTCCTGGTGGAAGAACCATGTTTGGGTCACCACGAAAATCTATCCCAGCGTAAGGGAAGTCTTGAATAGAAAAGACCTGGTTTTCCAGCCATTGGAAATACTCAGGTTTGAATCGAGCAACCTCTGTCCTCTCGTCCGGGTGACGGGCCATAACTGCGACCCA
Source organism: Pinus tabuliformis (assembly GCA_031772625.1). Lineage (NCBI taxonomy): Eukaryota > Viridiplantae > Streptophyta > Pinopsida > Pinales > Pinaceae > Pinus > Pinus tabuliformis. The sequence goes on from CM062804.1 coordinate 86,459,780, forward strand.
TCGCATCAGTTTGGGCTCTCGAGGAAGCCCAGCTCCAACAGTAAGGTGCTGTGGGATCAGCATAGGAACCCTCTCCAGGCCAAAACTCACAACCAAAGCCCCATAACCAAAGGTCTTTAGTTGTCTGTTTTTGGCCCTGGTCAGTTGGCCTTTCAGATTGGCCAACACGGCATCGCACCAGTTGAAGATGGTGCCTCGAAAGCAATCAACTGCCATACGCATCTGGGATCCGGTGGCAATATGTAATGCGGCAGCTCCGCAAAGTCTGGTGACAGTGAACGCAATCACCATGAGCTCAGGACGGGATATGGTCTTTATGTCTATCCCTTTGTCTCTAGCCTGGCTGTTGCAGTACTCTAGCCTAAGGCTATCGACAGACTGGCCACCTGGCCTAGCCCCAAACAGAGTCAAGTCTTCACCTCTCTTAGGCAAACCAGTCAAGAAATATATGTCCGCTGGCTCGATTTCGAGCTGGTGGCCACCAATGAAGAAGCACTGGTCCTGTATGCTCCATATGTCAACCAACCACTGTAAGAAATCCACCTGAACCCTCATGCCAGGAATGGCCCAGAATTCGTACAAGCCGCACGCCCTCAAAGCATCAAGTGAAGGCTGATGATTCCATGCGGCAGCATCCACATCCTCATGCTCTTGTTCACGCCAATCTAGCATGATGTACTCTCTGAATCAAGTATAATGACAAATTAAATTGCTAGAAATTATTTTGTGTGGTCCATTTTTGAGAATTTTTGGGTTAAAAACCCTTGCGACGGGGACCGCACCCTTCGGGTTAGACACAGCGCGTGGGACCGCACTTTGTCTACATGGAGGGTGCGGACCCTGAGCTTTTTCCCAATGGAGAAAAAGTCGGGGTCCGCAGGTCCACAATGGTAAACCTGCGGGCCCCCCGCGCGCGGGTTTCGTGCCTAAAAACCCTCCCAAAAATGAAATAAATGACTAAAACAAAAAATTAAATGGTTAAAAATGAAGAGTGGGATGATGTGGATTACCTGGAGAAGACAACGTTCGATTCCAACGGTTGGATTCCCCGCAATCTTCACGGGAAGTTTTCTGAGCAAAAGCACTATTTTCTCACCCAAACTCAAATGGTAAAAATGAATTGACAAAGACCCTTTTTATAAGTTTTTTGAGTAAATAAATTGCAAATTTGTTTATGTTTCACTTTGAAAAGGTATTTTTGCGACATTTTTATCTATTTCAAACAGGTATGAGTAATGTTTGTGTTTTTGTGCAGAATAAAGGATTATTCAGGCAAAATCTATCATTTTCGACAAAAAAACATGTAGAGTCACCTTTAAGCTCTTTTCTGACTCCTGAAACATGAAAAGATTGCCAAGTGTTTCTTTTAAACTCGTTAAAATGGAATTAAAAGACAGTCCACTTACAGCTCTTTTCCGACCGTAAAAAACATGAAAAGATTGCCGAATTTTTGTCGTTTCAAATTCAATATCGGTTATAAAACGACGCGTCGTTGATCGCTTTTTTACTTTTTCGGGTCAAAGGCACTAATGACGAAAAGTACTCCTTGGTCGTAAAAGATCAAGCGGTTCTCTTAAGTATTATTTTATACTTTTTCGGGCTTGGGAGACACAAATTTACGAAAAAGGTCAACCCTGGAGTCTTCTTAAATTTTTTCAGACTCTCTAAAATTGAAAAACGCCGAGTTTCTCCTATACTGGACTCGTTAAAATTTCACAGTAAAGGACCTGTTCAATTACAAACAGGAACGAACCACTCCTTCTTAGGGTTCGAATTTAAACTAAGTTGGACTCATCCGAAGGATGAGCTTATAATCAAGCAAATGTTATCCTCCTCAAGCTTGTCAAAAATAAAGAGGTACTTGCCAGAAATGGTGGGGGAAAGAGAGAAAAATGAGCCTGTTTGTCATACTTTGTAACCACTCTTGAACACAACACTTTTATTCACCTGGGTTGGGAAATCCTTTGCCTAACAGTTGATCAAACCACATTGAAAGTCTTCAGCCGGTTTCTGGGTATTAACTTTGGGTCAATTGTCACCAAGCCATCTGTCGTGTCGTTATGTGTTCAAGAGGTCACTGCCAATAAGCCATTCATCTGCAAAATATCTGTCATCCATCTTGACCATCCCTGAGTCAGTCCTTGCAACTAAATTTCTTCAACTTGATCTATGATTTCATGTTGTGGGCTTGCCTACGATGGATCGATTTCTATCGACATCAGCTCATTATCTAGAAAGATGATCTAGGAATCGTCAGTACCTTGAGATCTGCATGCCTCAATGGCAGGTTTCTCGCCTTTGACGACAGTTTACATCATTGACTTTTGATCAAAGGATTCCGTGACATGTTCGACATCAACATATTTATTCGCATCTCATGGATTGTACTGGGTACTTTGAGAGCCATTGACATCACTGGTGATTTCTCTCACACTTGTTAACAGTTTACATCATTGACTGGTAATCAAGTGGTTTCTACCATGTTCGACATCAACACATTCATTCGCATGGATAGAATCGTACTATTTCGGGAAGTAGAATGAAGACCCTGGATCTAGTTTCCACAATCCAGGCTGCGAGGAATTTTGTATTCATTATATAATGGACTATTCATAAACAGATGGCTGCGTCCATACTGTGTCCACATGAGTCTTTACTTGTGATGTTTTACAAGATCATTCCTATATCAGAGCAGTAGTTAGTTTTCTAGTCAGTTTTTGATCTGAGTATGGGAATGCCTACCTCAGCGATGATATGATCTCATATATATATCTTGCATTGAATGTTTTTACAGGTTCCAACCAGGCTCTCCACAAGATGATCCTCGAAATGATAAAGTACTTCACTCTTCCTAAATGATAAGAAATCCTCATCTACTATAGACTTCGCACTTTAGGGGGCAATCTGTTACACAAAAATATCGTCACCATGATTATTTGCAGTCAGTATGGGTCTATAATCACTTGTACTGTCCTCCTAAGCAAGTCTCAGACCTCAGCTCTCCAAATCAAGCTTTGAAAATGAGAGAAAGACATTAAAATCAATGTAACTCTGGTTCCGCACTTTCTCTCACTGTCACCTGCGGTCCCGCACCTTCTGTGTACAAAAACTGCGGACCTCCCCGCTTTGTCCCTAACGGTGTAGGTGCGGACCCCTGTGAAAGTCAAAAGGCGCAAGTTTTATCTTAAAAAACTCACTTTGGGTTAATTCTAGAGGTTTCTAGAAGGAATTTTGACGTGGATTGTTCGCTCTGAGGTGGTTCATGCATCGCAAAAGAGAAGGAGCTAATCCCTTGATGAGAGGAGCTATCCCTTAGAAGGAGGGCTTTATCCCTTTGAAGGAGGACCTAGTAACCTCCCTCCATTGCACTATAAATACAGGCATTGGGCTAGTTGCTGAAGAGGTTAGAAGCTGAATATTTTTGAGGGTAAATGCTGGTGAAATCAAGACTTCCTAGTTGAGCTTAAGAGGAGAGATCACATACCTTTTTGGCTTCATTGGGGAGTGAGTGAAACTTGTCAAAGTAGAGGAGACTTCTTGCTGGACCATGGGAGGAGCTTGTACATCGTCAAGGCAAAGGTTGTAAAGTTCTTCTTCTTTTGAATTAATACAATCAAACTCATTTTTCTCAACAAGTATCTCATGTTATTTGTTTCATGGACTCCTTGACTTTCATGTTAAATATGTTTTATGCAATTGGATTTTCGGGTGCTATTTAATTTGTTTGCCTTGTTTGTGTTTGCAGATTCGCGACAAAGGAGCTCATTTGGATCGAAGGAGCGAGGGCATCCACAAGCTTGCGTTGGACCTAAGGTAGGCCCTAAAAACACTTGTTTGCTATTGTTAATCAAAGCATATTTAGAGAAAGATAGTGTCTGGTTGGTTTGCTTGTCATTAGGTCTTCTTTAGATTCTAGGAAGGTCTAGTCCGCAAGATCAACTTATTCCGTGTGACAACATGGTTTTTACATGCTCTTTCATATAATTTTGAAAACATCAATGAAGTAAAGATCCCGGATTATTCACAAAAGGGAGTTTCCAGATCCCGTTTAATACTACTTTTTGTTATCTCCTTTCCATGCCTTTTACTGGTTGGTGGAGCCATATCTCTTGTTAACAAGGAGATGTTGAAAAAATCAGGATCAACCATACCTGAAAATTTCAAATACATCCATGGCAACACAAGATGTTAAGCAAAAATCACAAATATCATTCATTGTTTATCATGTGTTGCAAACTATGAAATTACAATGCGATATGCCTTAGTCGCAAATTGTAGAGATAAAATGTGATAAGGGAAACACTGCATGATGGGAAGGCTTAGTCGCTTACTGTTAGATCATGTTTCAACAAGGGAAAAACTTAGTCGCAAATAGCAGAGACAACCTGCAATTAGGGAAAACAATGTGGCAAAAGGCTTAGTCGTGAACTGTTGGAAGAAGTTGCGACAAGGGAAAAACTTAGTTGCAAATTGTAGAGATAGTCCGTGATTAGGGAAAAAAGCGCAGTAAAAGGGTTAGTTTTGATCTGCAAAGGTAGTTTTCATCTAAAGGATAATGTGGTCACAAAAAAGGCTTAGTCGCAATCTTTAAGAGGTAAGATGCGATAAGGAAAAGACTTGATGCCATTGGTAGGACAGAAGCTAAGTCATGAAAATCAATGTTATGGATGTACAATTGTCATGGGGGAAGGGCTAAAATGGCAAGCTGATGAAAACATCGTCATTGCAGGAAAGCGAAAGGTTTTTTGAGACCACAACTCTGAGTTTGCAAACTTGGTATATTTTTTAAATTTGGCTAAGTATGGATGAGGAAATAATAGGTTGCGAGAAAATAGCATGGGTGAAAGGGAAGACTCTAAGGGTATATATTAATTTAGGGTCAATAAGACAAAGTGTTGGGAAGGTGAAATGACTAAGGTAAATGAAGCGATAGAATAAGAAAAGGTAAATCACGAATTAAAAAGGGAGGGTGCGACAACTTACCTAGATCCCAATGCTCTTGTCACATTCATAGGTTGTAGAGTTAAACCACGGTTATTGTGAGCTCTTGAAACTATGAATTTGCAAACTCAAAGCAAAAGTCATTGTGAAAATGAATTGGGGGGTGACCTCTTTATATGCTTTTTGCCACACACACGATGGTACTGGAACATTTAATGCACTATTGCATGCAAATTTGCGAGAACTGGTAAGGCGGTGCAAGGGATTTTATGTAGTTGCATTTTCACGATGTAAGGTGTGATTGCACAGATTGAATTATGAGAGGGCAAGCTTAGTCAAAGTTTTGCACCTTAAAATGTGATTGAATGAGTTAGCTTGTGAAATTGCGCCCTTATCGCAAATCTAATATTCAATATCCCGATAGTGAATAGTCACGAAATTTTGTGACGGATCCTTTTGATAAAAACATAAACAAGTAAAAGGGGTTCAGAAAAAATAAAACATATTTTTCACCTTTTTAAGATTGAAAGAGGGGGACCCTAATTTTTTTTACATGCTAAAAATTTGGGGGTTGTTGTAGCACCTACAGCATCACCATAAAAAATGCAAGGAAGCCAATGAAATCAAAAAGTGGGCTAACAATCTAAATAGGGGTGATGGAGAAAGAATGAGAAAAAATTGGATTCTAGCTCGTACCTCCAAGCTTGTTTCATTTTGATTTTGATTTTTTCGTTGTTGTGTCCTCTTCCCTGTTTGTCCCCTTGGCTTTTTCACCTTTTACTCCCTTTTCTGAGTTGAGGTTTTAATTTGTTCTTTTCTTAATACCCTTTAATTGTTCTTGAATGTACCCTTTAAGATTTTATCTTTGATCTTTTAACCTTCATGTAATTCCCCTAACTCTTTTGATTTTCTTAGGTTTTTACTATTTTAACCTTACATTTTTCTTGATGATTTAATTTTGTTTGGTTTCTTTTATTGCTTGCACTTATGTCTCTTAATTAAAATTACCCCTTTCCCTCCTTATTATTACTTACCCCCTCTTTAACACTAACCCTCATTATAATAAGTATCACTATTATTATTTATTAAACGTATGATTACCATGACTTTTTGTTTATCTTTTTATTGAGTATACTATTTTATTTTGAATATTTTATATTAATTTCCCTAGTATTCTCCTTTTATTAACATTAATATTGTTCATAATGTTAATCTCATCTTCTTCTTCTTTTTCTTTTATCTTTTTTATTATTATTTATTTTATGGTTGATTATACCTCATATTAATTAATAATATTTTTTTATTGTCTTTTTTATTATACCTTTAAACCCCTTCATTTTTCCTTAAATTTTTATTTTTATGGAGTATTATGCTTTTTATGATTTTTTTTAATAGATTATTATTAATTATTATTTTTAAGTTCTAAAATTTTTTTAGCTTTTGTTTTTGTTGTGGTTTTATTTTTAGCCTCTCATCGATCATATTTTATTTTATTACTCTTTGATATGTTCCCATTATTCTAGGATCCCTCTCCACGGTTCGATTAGATTTTCTTCATTATTATTTTTCACCTTGATGATGAACCTCATTTGAAGGTTTGAAATGTTAGCACATCAAATTATCAATGTGATGGATCATGAAGATAAAACTCAAATCATTTCTCATCACAAAAACCTTATTTCTGAAACAATAGAATGTTGTTGATGTCTAATTTTTTTACTAGAATCTTATAAAGTTTGTGATTAGAAAGATGATATATTTGGTATGAGAATAGTTTACTCTATAACCATGAAAAATTATTCACATGGTGTGTGAATGGCCCCTATGAATATTTATGAAGTCTTATATCATGTGATGCTTGTCACTTCTTTCATTGTTTCATCCCCCATTTCTCCATTACTCCTTCTCCTTGTCTCCTACACTTTCATTACCACACAATTTATTTTGATTTCAACATCAACAATGGCTATTATCCTTGTCTCTTCTTATGTTTGAAAATTTGTTGTGTAGACATTAATAAGCTTACGTACGAGGATCTTGACGTATCCATTCTAACTTACATCTCAACTATGAATCTGTGTGGCATTATTACAAGACTAATATAATGCACAATGTGGAGATACCAAAGAACATCAATTAAATATTATTTAAATATCAACAAAAAATTATTATGATTTTTATTCAAATTCAAATTTCATTTATAATTTATTACTAAAACTCAATTTTTTTTTTTTTTTTTTTTTTAAAAACTTACCTCCCCCCACACACACACGTATATACATATACAAAGCTTCACATCCAATATCTTTCCCACGAGCTTTTGCTAAATTGTAGTTATAACATTTACCTAAACCATATTATGAATGTTAAACTATATCATATATATAGCGTGTTGTTAAATTGTTATTATTTTGAAATATCTTGTTCTAAGTTCACAACATTGATATTGTTATGTCTAATTGTTTGTAAAAAATATTATACTATAGAGAAAGTCATTTTACAAAGTTTTATTTAAGGTTTTATGTTGGTAATAATTAATGATTATTAATGTTGTATGGTGGATTTCGAGTACGGATTTTTTGTTGCGACAACTAGGGTTCAGCCCTAGTCGGTCGTCTCTCCTCCCTCTCTCTTAGAATTTTGCAGATGGTAGACTCCTCTTCTGCTACAATATATATTCTCCCCTCTCTATCCATTGAAGAACCTAGTATTTTCTCAAATTTTCTGGAATCCATGGCAGTGGGAACCTTGAACTCAACTACAATTTCACCCTTTGTTGCAAGCTTGTCTTCTGCATAGGCTTCCACAGTGGCTAGAAACAAGAACATGTTTATTGATAAGGGTAAAGTTGCATTTTCCTAGAATGTTCTCTCCTCTCCAAACTTCTTATCCACCCTAACTCCCATGGTAGAAAACTGCCTAAAATTGACCACTACGTCAGAGATGAACCTACCCTTCTCCATGGCAGGCTCAATTTTTCCCTCTGCTTCAGGGGAATTTGCAGGGAAGTGTGTGGCATCTCCTTTAAATCCATCCTCTGCTACCATGGCGGCAAGCTTGATTTCACCCTCTGTTATAGAAAAGTTATAGTTAGTGTCGTTCTTTCCTCAACCCAATCTTTTTGTGATGTTGTGAAATCTGAAACTGGCCCCTCTTTGTCAAGGTTGTTAGTTCATGAAGCCCCATCAATAGAGGTTCCTTTGGGGGTTGAAACATTTAGAGATGAAAATTTATTCTCAGAGGTAGGTTTGATATGCAAATTCAATGGTCTATAGTTGTGTTTAGTAGATATGCACTCATGTATATATGAACATAGGAAACCTCTTATTTCAGAAGAGTTGAATATATATCCTTTGGCCAGAGTGTTTTTTGTAACAATTTTCCATAAAGTTGAAGATCGGAAGCTGATCTATGATTTTTGTCAATGGTTTTGGGGAAGTGCATGGTTATCTATGAAATCTTGGTACCCCTCTTATGACCCCCTATCAACTTAAATTTCTACCACTCCATATTGGATAAGACTTCCTAATTTCCCTATGCATATCTGGAATCTTGCATCATTGAAAGTTATAGGAAATGATTTAATAAGATTTTGTTGTCGAATTGATGATACAAAACAGTACTTTGAACCCACATATTCTCACATTTGTGTGGAGATGGACTTTATCAAAGGATTTCCTGCAGAAATTAAGCTGGTAGGCCTAGATTATCTATGGGTACAAAAGCTAGATTATGAAAATATATCTTTTAATTGGAGAGCTTGTTGTGAAACAAGGCACTCCCTCAAAAATTGTCCTGGAGCTCGGAAGATCAAAGCTAGGAAAAACAGTCGCAAACCAATCTAGTGGGAAGGTGCCCCCCCCCCCCCCCCCCCCCCCCCACAAGATCTTAGTAATGAGGAAAATTAGCAAGAGGACAAAATGTAACACACCCCCTTACCTTACTAGTGCAAGGAGGTGGTTACTAGGTTTACATGAGTCTCACAGCGCAGTTGAGAGAATGGCACCTAGAGGACACACAGAGAGGCATGGCGATCCAACCACAACACATCGACACATGGGAACCACGTCAAGAACCAGCTTCCATCTCAAGCGAGCGAGGAAACTACTAGATCGAGTGTTCACCTTTCTCTTAGATGGATGGTTGCATGTGCATGGTACCAATGGACTACTCTTTTAAGAAGATCTTATTATTTGTGTTATTCCCATGTTTCGGTGACGAAACATGCTTTAAGGGGGGTGGAATGTAGTATACCTAGGGTGGATAATATGTGGTACATAGGGGGGTACCCAAGGGCATAATGTGATGTAAAAAGGGAACCAAAATTAGTTAGTTTGGTAAATAAATCCAGTAAATGATTACCTGCATTAATGATGATTGTAAGTGGTTGAACCTCATTATTAAAAGGAACCGCAATTATTTAGCTTAGTTAAGGATTATGAATAAACGAGCCATAGCTAATAAAGAAAGTGGTTAACCTGCATTATGGAAGGGGCCACAAGTAGTTAGGGTTGTTAGGGTTTTGAATCTTATAATTAGTTAGTTTAATAAATATATGTCGTAAGTGGTTACCCGCATTAATGATGATTGTACGTGGTTGACCCTCATTATAAAAAGGGACCACAATTTGTTAGTTTAGTTAAGGATGATGAATAAATGAGACATGGCTAGTAAATAAAGTGGTTAACCTGCATTATGGAAGGGACCACAAATAGTTAGGGTTGTTAGGGTTTTAGTTCTTACAATTAGTTAGTTTAGTAAATAAAGCTTGTAAGTGGTTAACCGCATTAATGATAATTAAAATTGGTTGACCCTCATTATAAAAAGTCACCACAATTAGTTAGTTTAGTTAAGGATGATGGAAAAACGGGCCATAGCTAATATATAAAGTGGTTAACCCACATTATGGAAGGGACCACAATTAGTTAGGGTTGTTAGGGTTTTAGATCTTAGAACATTATATATAGTTAAAGATAGGAAGGGAAGTGATGTCAAATATTGTTTATATTAATAAGCATATAGCTTGTGGAGTATTCTCCTTCCTTAAGGAGTATGTGTATGGTGTTACCTACCTCAGGCGTTTTATATTAATAAAGAAGCATTTATATTGTTACTTCTGGATTGAATCTTGGAATTATTGTTGTCATAGATTTTAATATATTCGTAGGTATACGACAAGTGGAATCAAAGTTATTTCCTTAGCAAAGTGGGGATATTTTTTTTCTTTTTGCAAATATTTTCTTTTTTGGGAAAATAATGGGCAACAAGTTTGGATATCATATATGGAAATTTTGGTGCAGAAATTTAAAAAATAATTGCATATCATAATTCCTCTCAAAAAATACGCAATTAAAAAAAAATCGTCTAAATCGGATTCTGGAGGGAGAAGATTTGGCTACCTTAAAATCAGTTATTTTCAAGAATTTTTTTGACAGCATACGAGTTTGCAGAGAAGATATGGAAATTTTGGTGCAGAATTTTCAGAAACTAATTGCAGATCTAAATTCCTCTCGAGAAAATAGTCAATTAAAAAAAAAAAAAAATAAAAATAAATAAATAAATAAAAACAAAAACAAAAAAACAAAAACAAAAACAAAAAACAAAACAAAACAAAACAACAAAAAAACAAAAAAACAAAAAACAAAAAACAAAAAACAAAAAACAAAAAACAAAAAACAAAAAACAAAAAACAAAAAACAAAAAACAAAAAAAAAAAAAAAACAAAAAACAAAAAAAAACAAAAAAGCAAAAACAAAAAAACAAAACAAAAAAAAAAAACAAAAAACAAAACAAAACAAAAACAAAAACAAAAACAAAAAACATGTGCATCAGAGTATGGAGGGAGATCTCGCTAATTTAAAATCAATTATTTAAAAAAAAAAATGTGACGGCATGAAAGTTGCAACGCAAATCAGAGTTCGCAGAGTGACCAAATTGTGATTTCAGTTACATGGGAAGATGCAGAGTGACCATTCCATTTCCAAGAATAGGTTATAATAAGACTTTTGAGCTATATTGGTCAAGTTGTGATGATTTCAAAATTTTCACACCAAATTAAGTGATTTTTTTTCCAAAACCCTCATTCTATTTTAGGGATTATAGCAAGATGTTTTTTACAGGAAAGGATGATGGTTGTACTATTGAAGAATACATAAAATATCAAAAGTCAAAAAGCTCATATGGACATCCTTCCAAGGGACATTTTTTATAGATTAGGCTAGAATATGGTGGAAATCACTTGACCATGACAAGGTGAGGGCACTTTCCGATGATGAATTTGAAAAAGTCCTTTTGAACAAGTGGTCTCATACTAGAAGAAGGACGATAAGAGCCATAAAGGCCTATTTTTCGATATCTCCATCCTACAGGTTCATGGATGCATTCACAAGGAGAAGGTCATTGTTTCTATTAACCCTAGGTGCGAGCATAATCTCATCAATACCAAATTGGCCAAAAGGTTGCAAGTTCCTCCAAAGCATATTGAAAGCACACACATTGATGGTGCGCATATTCGAATATTTAAGGACTTGAAGGTTACCATGGATAAATATGTGTTACATTCAAACTTTCATGCTTTAAATATGAATGGGAAGGATGTTGTTTTGGTCTATCCTTGGATAGACTCAGTTGGTACAATCAATGTTAATGTACAAAGGAAATTTTTGACACTATGGTACAAAAAGAATAAAATTACCTTGCAAGAAATTTCCATTAGTAACAGGTACAGACTGGGGAGGCAAAAGAATAAAGCTCTATAGGCACTGACACATCAAACGGTGAGTCCTTAGTGGAAGCAATAATGGAAGACAAACTATCACAGAAACAAAAATAGGTACCACAAAAGGAACCAGACACCACTTAGGCACCATCAGTTCGGGAGTTGAAGAAGGAAACACCATTAGTTAAGGCTTCTACATATCACCACTCACACCACCCAAAAATACTCCAATAAGCAACACACCAACCAACAAAATGACATCGGATTAGCAACAAGGACGAAGGCACCTGGAGGACACAAAAGAGGCATGGTGATCCAACCAGAACACATCAACACATGGGAACCACAATAAGCAACTTCCATATCAAGCAAGTGAGGCAGTTGCTAGACCGAGTGTTCACCTTTCTCTTGGATGGATGGATGCACGTCCATGGTACTAGTGGCCTACTCTTTTGAGTATATCTTATTATTTGTGTTATTCTCATGTTTCAGGGATGAAACATTCTTTAAGGGGGTGGAATGTAGTATACCTAGGAGTAAATAATATGGGTTACATGGGGGGGTACCCCAAGGGCATAAGTGATGTAAAAAGGGGACCACTATTAGTTAGTTTAGTTAAGGATGATGAATAAATGGGCCATAGCTAATCAATAAAGAAGTTAACCCATTTTATGGAATGAACCACAAGTAGTTAGGGTTGTTAGGGTTTTGGATCTTACAATTAGTTAATTTAGTAAATAAAGCCCATAAGTATGATGAATAAATGGGCCATAGCTAATCAATAAAGTGGTTAACCTGCTTTATGGAATGAACCACTAGTTAGGGTTGTTAGGGTTTTGGATCTTACAATTAGTTAATTTAGTAAATAAAGCCCATAAGTGGTTACATACACTAATGACGATTGTAACTGGTTGGCCCTCATTATAAAAAAGGGACCACAATTAGTTATTTTAGTTAAGGATGATGTAACATCCCCAGGTTAAAAGTTCATGTCATAAAGGTTAATAAAGACCAAATAAGTCCAAGTTCATGGGACGCATATTCCAAGTTAAATGTTGGGCAAAACATCCTAGTGGGTGTCACTTCAGTTTATCTATGGCTAAGGAATTTGGCAAAGGAATTGGAAAAGGCAAAGAGGCATTGATTGGCATTTATTTATGAAAATAAAGGAAAATAGGAGAAAAGGGAGATGAAGGGTCACAAATTTGCATGAGAGTGAAATTGAAGGAAAAATTAAGGAAAATGAAGAAATTAGAGGCATCAATAATAAAAAGGATTTAGAGAACTAGTTCACAGATTTTGATAGTTTGGTTGAGATTTTCGTCAGTTTTGCTTTGGACTTAGTTTCAGAGAGAGAAGAACACCAATAGGAAAAAGCAAGCAAGCAAAGGAAATAGAAGGAAAGCAAAATAAGGAAAAGGACAAGCAAGTAAGGTTGGATCAAGCAACTTCAGCATGAGGATTTTGCAAGTAACAGATTGCATGTGTGATTTCCTAGCTGCGGTGTGAATGCATGGTACATGAATTTGTTTATTTGGTTCATTAGTTGTCATTGGCATGGGTTTTTCCTAGTTTGATTATGGTTTCAGCCTTGCCTTGACATTTCCTGGATAGCCATGGTGTGATGGGATTCTTTTCTGTTTGAGCTTTGGATTACTAAAAGGTTTTGGAACCAAGTGAGTTGGTCTGAGGAAAATTTCCAAGGGTTGAGGTGAAGGTGGTTTAATCTCTGGGAAGCCCTCGACAAGTGGGTGGAGACGGGAACATTCCTTAAGGTAATGGTGAAGAAACTCTGAGGCATCCAATCTTGTTTTGGGCTTTGTGATCTCTTGATCGTTTTTGGTGAGATTGTGGTATCCTGAGGGTGAAGGTCATTTAATATTTGAGAATCCCTAGTTGTTTATGCCTTGAGATCCCACATTCATGCTTGGAATATGGCACGGGGTTATTGGATGAAAGAAAGTTTTGGTTCAGCCCAATCTATGGTCAGGTGGTACTTGGAAGTCCATGACTTGGTTGGCTTTTGTATATGTTAATAAGAGCTATCTTCCTATTTTGATTCATGAATACTTGTACTAGTTATTATGTGGCTTTGATGATTGTTCTGTCATGGTTATTATTTTGGTTATAACCATGGTTTCATAACATGTTCTAGTTATGGCTCTTATTATGTTTTGATTAGTTGATGAATGTTTAATGAATGCATGGGATAATAAGTGTAGTTGCATCTATGTGGAGAGGGCATAGAGCCTTCTTGGTTATTCTCGGATAAGTTTTAGACTCCTATAATCATATATGCATTCATGACCTATAGCTTACATGTTCATTATATGTTTGACGAAATGAATGTCATGGTTAGGCCTGGTTAGGTCAATTTTTGTATGTTTAGCATTGTCCTTATGTCATTTATCACTTTTAGAAGTATCAAGCAATTCTAGGCAGGGGTGTGGAGGTTGGCCTAGAATTATGGCTCAGATCTCGGGACTACAGGCACTAAACTTAGAAATTTAGGTCACAACTACATGGAGCAAGGTTTGTGAATGTGGTTGGAGGCCTTCAACTGCATGTAGGGAGTGTTAAGGGTGTGATTGGGAGTCTAGGTCACTTAAACAAAGTTTTATCTCAGGGATTAACCATCTGGTGTGTTTCTTGAGCTCCTAGGTGATCTATAGTCCCTATAGGATGTAAGCTTGTGGTCAGAAAGTCTCAGTTGTAGACCCCACTTCCTTAACTGGAGCTAGGAGTTCTGGTCATGTCATAGTGGCACTTTGTTTCACATTTACCCGGAGGGCTTCTAAAAGTGTGCAAATGTGGGAGGGGGCATTACAGGGTAGTATCAGAGCATGATTCAAATACTTGGACTAGATGGGCTAGATGCATATTGTTATGCATGAATTGTCATGGTTATGGTTGTCGTGCATGTGGTCATTGTATGTAGTAGTATTATCATGCATGATGTCGACATATATATATATATATATATATATATATATATATATATATATATATATATATATATATATATCGTGCTAATATGTACTGATTTTGCAAATGAGATAGCCTCCCTTGAACTTCACTAAGGTATGTTGATTATGTTTATATTTTTTTATCTAACATGGTACATTTGCAAGAAGAAGAAGATTAGAGATGAATACAATAATGGTGGATTACAGTTCACGTGACTCTCCTTATAGATTAGATGAGAAACCAAGAGATGAGTACTCTCCATCCACAACAGACACATTGAGAAGCTTGAAGGAAAAAATCAGAAGTTGCAATATGGATAATAACAAAATCATTCAGTAAGAAAAGACTTGCCATGGCATAGGAAAAGCAAGTAGAAGTCAATGCAGTTATCCTTTAGAGTTTGTCATATTTGCAGAAACAAGAACAATTACATGTTAGTTATGGACAAGCGGATAGAACTAATAGGACATATGGTAGCAGGTCTCATGGAGGGCACTATTATGAATATAATTCATATAAAATAATAAATATAAATACAATAATAATTAATTAACTAATAGTTAGTTAGTTAGTAATGAAGAGGCATGTCTTAGAGATGACCATTCATGAAAGGGCACCTGCCTAGGGGATATAAGCAGGCCCTCGTTCTCATTTGTAATCATCTCATATTTTACATCAATTCAATATACAGTTACATGTCTTATAATGGACATTTACATCTTTGAAGTATTTTAAAGATCTCCGCTACATATACGACTTTTGGTCGTTACATTGGTATCAGAGCTACGTTGGCAGATGCTAGCCTTTGGCCATCAACTTTTTCATTGCAATTAAAGCGTTTTGCTACATGAGTTTGAATTTCTCCATTTTCGATCAGGCCTTGGCGATATATATATATATATATATATATATATATATATAAAATAAAATAAAATCATTTAATTAAAAATAATAATAATAATATGTTTGTGAGAAAAATTTCGGCAAAATCACATAAGAAATCATTTGTCGAAAAGAGTTGACAAATGATTTTTTATGTGATTTTGCCGAAATTATTCTCACAAACATGTTATGGATCACAGAAGTCTCAACTCTATAATATAATAATAACAATAATAATAATAATAAAATTTTTAACCATTGACATTTCAATGATTCTATTAAAAAGAAAAACCCGATGTAAATTTTGAAGGATAACATTCATATATATAAAAAGGTTCTACATTATTGATAAAAAGTGCATGATAAAGCCAAAAGAGAATCTTTCCAAATATCTTTAAAACTATAAGAGAAGAAAGAGTAGATAACATTATCTTGATTCTTCATTAAGTGGTTTACAAGCTCATGGTTTTAGCAACCGATGGTAATTGCCCAAGGTATTTTAAAGGTAAAAGAAGAACAAAAGGAATACAAAATCTCTTTATGTGAATGGTAAGTTTTACTTTTTACGTGGAGAAATTTCATCGAGTCAAAGGCACATAACTGAACATATATTTTATATTTCACTAGAGTTGTAACTTTTCAAACAAACAAAAAACAAAAACATAAAACAAAACAAGAAATTATAAATAAAAGATATATAAAGAAAAGTATTATATTATAAAGGGGTATTTAAAAAAAGTTCAAATCATAAAATTATTGAAAATATATATAAGTACAAAGCGGGTATTGTTATAGAAGGTTACTTAAAAAATCATATATTAAAGTTTATAAAGGGTTAAATCTAGAACTATAAAGAGACGTAAGGATAACAAGTTATAACAAAGGAAGAGTACATTTTAAAAGCATTATAATAAATATAAGGTGTAGTTTATTTAAATAGTGGAGCTATATTAACTTTTTTTAAAGTGGGAAAAAAGATATATAATTAAAGAAAATAAAAGTTAAAGGAATTTATAAAGGTGTTCAAGTTTATTAAATAAAATGGCACTTATTTTAAAGAAGAAGTCCATTTTTTAAGAAAAAAGTGAATTTAGTCTAATTCGAAGATGAACAAAGAAACTATGGATTCCATATATAACTCTGCATTTTGGAACATATCTCCATTGTGTCGAACAAAAGATTAGTATTTATCGATTTTTAAAGATCGCACAATACTTTGTCCAAAATGTCGAAGATTGTTTACTTTAGAAGAATATCAAGATAACACACAGACACAAATTAAAAGATTAAAAGAAGAAATCACAAAACTTTAACCAAAAAAAAAAGCATCAAAAAAGAAATATAAAAATCTCGAAGATCAGTTTCATGAAAAATCAACAGAAAGCAATGAAGAAATTTGGCGTCTAAGGGACCACAATGAAAAATTACTTTCATAGATAAAAAAGTCTAAGGTTAAGAAACAAAGACTAAAACAAGAAAAGGAAAGTTCTGATAAGGAACTAAAGGAGAATCTATTAGAAAAAAGAAAAAGGAAATTTGTGCCTAAAAACCCTTAATAAAAAAATTATTAGAGCAAACCAGAAATTTAAAAGATAAAGAGAAAGATATTGAGGACAAAGTCAACACTTCAGAAAATGACGAACTTTCACGTCTAAGGAGTCATAACCAAGCCTTACTTACGCAAATAAAGAAGCTTAAAAGTGACAAGAAATCACTAAATGACAAGTTAAGACAACTTCAAGAATTAGTATCGAAGTCTCCAGTGGTTTCAGTCCAAGTTGGAGATAAAGAAACAAATATCGATCTAGTCAAAACCATAACTCAAGCAAAGGATAAACCTATTGAGGTGAAGACACATGCAGAAGTTATAGTTCAAACGATGGACATTCCAAATGATGATTCAGTAGCCAACGCAACAAGAAAAATACCTAAAGGAAATCTGGAAATAACCACTAACATGATAAGAGAATTTCCAACCAGAAGAACTATTTATACATCTGAATCACAGGAGCAGACTTTCCAATCAATCTAGGTACCAGTATCACTCAGAACATATATGACAAATTTATGTCCACAAGAATACTGAAGTTTGCAAAATCCATTCCTACGATAACTATTCATCACAAATTTCCAGAAATCGGAAGATTCCACAGAAGGTTAATCTAGGATGGTCTAATCCATTCTCAGTATGACAATTTTTTCTATCACTCATAGCATCATATCATCTTGTATCAACATAGATGAAATTTCAAAGACGAGACGATATTCTCAGTAAGCTTTAAGGGCAAATCTTCTTGAAGAGAGAGGCAATGTTATGAAAATAATTCATATAAAATAATAAATATAATAATAATAATTAATCAACTAATGGTTAGTTAGTTAGTAATGAAGAGGCATGTCTTAGAGACGTGACCATTCATGAAAGGGCACCTGCCTAGGATATATAAGCAAGCCCTCGTTCTCAATTGTAATCATCTCATATCTTACATCAATTCAATATACAATCACATGTCTTACAATGGACATTTACGTCTTTAAGTATTTTAAATATTTTCATTGCATTTATGACCTTTGGTCGTTACAGGCACAGGTCAAACAGAGATGACACAGTCAGAGGTGGAAGGTGGATGGATATACATTATAGGATAGGTATTGGATATGGGTTCTACTCTAATTCTAGTTCAGACATGTATCATGGTCATCATTGTTATCATCTTTACAAGAGGAGTGAGAGGGGATACTTTCCAAATGAGTTCAAGAAATCCAAGCCTCCTGCATTCAATGGAGAGCTAAAGAAACCAGAATATGTAGAGGCATGGTTGCTTGGCATGAAGTATTTCTTTGAGCTGCATGACTATATAGAGAACATGAAAGTCAGGATAGTTATTTTCAACCTTAAACAGAAAGCGGACATCTAGTGGGAAGATGTGAAGCATGTCAAAGGTATCAGGACATAGGAGTTGAGTTGGCATGAATTTAAGAAACTTTTCAAAAGGAAGTATTTGTCATAGAGATACTATGTCATAAAGGCCAAGGATTTCTATGAGTTGAATATGAGATCTATGACAAATGAGAAATACATGACTAAGCTCCTGGAGTTGTTGAGATATGTTCCTTTTCTAAAGGATGAGGAGACAAAGGTTCAAAGATTCATCAATGGACTACCATTAGCATTCAAGGATCAGATTGAGTATGATGAGCCTCGGTCGCTGGAGGAAGTTCTTGGGAAGTTGAAGCATTGTTATGAGAAATAAAAGCGCAATACTGAGCTTAAGTGTGATTGGAAAGGGAATTATAAGACTAAAGGAAGGTTGTCAGTGAAGTGAGCAAGACCTCAGGATGTAGGTGAGAACGAAAATGTTGCTCCTTACAAGAAGTTTAATGTGGTAGAGAAGGGACATGGACCTCAGCCTGGAGAGAAATAGAATAAGGGTAGTGGCAGAGAATCGTTGCAGTGTTGGATATGTGGCAAGGATCATCGCAAGAAGGATTGTCTGTTGTATCATGGTGGAAGATATCATATCTACATTGCTCAAGAGGCGCATATAGTTGGGGATGTGGGCCAGAGCATTCCTCGGATCTATGCAGCATTTGATAACAAGCAGGAAGATCACCAGGCATCCATTATTGAGATGGAAGGTAAGCTCTATGATCGAGTCGTTTCCATTTTGTTTCGCCTTGTATCTAATTATAGTTATGTTAATCTTGACCTTGTGGATAAGTGTGGTTTGAGTAAAGAAGTGTGTGTGGAGTCTTGTGATCCGGATTTAAGCAGGAACGCAATAGATTACAGAGATAACCAAAAATACAGAGGTGACTGATCCGGATTTAAGCAAGAACGCAATAGATTACAGAGATAACCATAAATACAGAGATGCGATAACCATAAAAACAGAGATGCAGCGGAAATAATACTTCATTTCATTAATGGAGAATTCTGAAACATGCTTACAAATAGAAATAACCCATCTAGGGCGATGGTAGCTTATCTCTGAGAAGAGATGTGTCGGCTACATGCCTCTGAACTGTTTCGAACTGTGTTTACAATGAGGCTCGAAGGCCTATTTATTATTGAGAAACAATGGAAAACCCTTCACATTCCAAAACCTAACCCTAGAAGATGAAACGCCAAATTGTGGGCCCTGTTTTGGGGTGAGTTGGACAGCCAACTTCCCGGGGTCGCGAATTGGTCGTACTATCTCCGTTTGACGCGCATGATAGCCCGTTGGAAAGATCTCTCCGAGGACTACGACAGAAAAGACGATTTTTATCAAAAAAATCGCTGGCGGTGGATTTCCCAAAAAACGTCGTTTAGGGCCTCAAAACGGCTCCGGAAGTTTAGGACCCGAAAAACTACTAAAAATAGTAAACTGTGCTATAATTAAGGAAACTGAAAAAACTGAAAGAGACAGTTGTGGGGGTCCAAATGGGATAGGTGGGTGGCCACCAACATCCACCTGGATCATCTTGGTTGGTGCAGTTGGCTACATTTACTAAGAAAATAGTTCATCATTGGGTGAGAGCTTGTGCATTTGAGTTGAATGGTATGCCTACATCAATGCATCTAAATGTGCTTATGTTTGGATCATACAGTATCATTTTGGGTATGGATTGGTTGTATCTCACTGGACTAAAGTAGATTGTTACGAGAATTCTCTTAAGTGCTTGGATGATGATGGAGAGAGGAGAATCTTACAAGGTAAGAAGAAGCATACATCAGTAAGAATGGTTACAGCGATGTAGGCAAAGTGCAGTTGCAGGAAAGGGTGTGTAATGTTTGCAGTTCATGTTTCCAGCGACAAAGGCAAGGATGTTGAGGATGTGGAAGTATTGAATAAGTATCCGATTTTACAATAGTTTTAGAGTTGCCTACTCATATGGAATTGGATTTCTCTATTGAGTTGGTACTAGGAGCATCACTAACATCAAAGGCACCTTATAGGATGAGCACTCCAGAGTTAGTGGAATTGAAGCTACAGTTGAAGGAAATGATTGACAAGGGATACATTAGGCCAAATGTATTGCCTTGGGGTGCACCAATGTTGTTTATGAAGAAGAAGGACGGTACTCTTAGGTTGTGCATTGATTACAGGCAATTGAACAAGGTGACGATGAAGAACAGGTACCCATTGCCTTAGATCGATGATTTGTTTGATTAGTTGAAGGGTGCAACATTGTTCTCGAAGATTGATTTGAGATCAAGATATCATCAGGTACGCATCAAAGAAGATGAAATTTACAAGACTTCTTTCGAGACTAGGTATGGGAATTATGAGTTTTTTGTGGTTCCTTTTGGTTTAACTAATGCTCTAGCTACTTTCATGTGTTTGATGAATAGTGTGTTGCGTCCTTGTCTGGATAAGTTTGTGGTAGTATTCATTGGATATTGATATATTTTAAGAATGAAGAAGAGCACATAGAACACTTGGAAGCAGTGTTAAGATTGTTAAGAGAGCATCAGTTGTATCCCAAGCTTAGTAAGTGTAGTTTTTTTTAGATAGAAGTTCATTACTTGGGACATGTTGTTTCCAAGGAAGGTATAGCAATGGACCTAGAGAAGATCAGAGCTATCATGGAATGGGAAGCTCCTAGGAATGTGGATGAGCTCAGATCATTCATGGGGTTAGTAAGTTACTACAAGAGGTTCATCAAGAACTTCTCATGGATTTCCTATCCTATTACATCCTTGCAGAGAAAAGGAAAGAAGTTTGAATGGATAGAGGAATGTGCAGCTAGTTTTGAGCAATTGAAGCAATTGCTTACAAATGCTCCAATTCTATAGATTACAGATCTAGATAAAGAGTTCATAGAGTGTACATACGCTTGCAAGAGAGGACTTGGCGGAGTCTTGATGTAAGAGGGACAGGTGGTATGCTACGAGTCAAGGAAACTGAATGAGCACAAGCAAAATTATGTGACTCATGATCTTGAGTTGGCAACAATCGTTCATGCATTGTGGAGGCATTATCTTCTTGGTAGCAGTTTTGTTTTGATGAATGATCACAGTGGGCTAAGATACTTGTTTGACCAACCTAATTTGAATTCTAGAAAAGCTATATGGTTGGCTATGCTGAGTGAGTTTGACTTTGAGATCAGGTAAATTAAGGGTAAACAGAATAGGGTTGCATATGCTTTTAGCAGAAGAGTGCAGGTAAATCATATTGTAGCTATAAGTTCATATGATATAGATTTACAAGAACATATCTTGCAAGTAGGGCACGAGGATGAAAAGTACCAACAACTTAAGCACAGGTTACAACAACAGGGTACATGTGAACAAGATGTGCATTATCATCTCACAACAAATGGTTTGGTGATATTTAGGGACAGGATTTATGTACGAAATGACAGTGAGCTCAAAAATATTATCTTGAGGGGAGTTTCATGTTAAGCCATATTCAGGTCACCTAGGATATCATAAGACTTTGACTGCTATGAAGAAGTTTTACTAATGGCCAAATTTGAAGAAAAAGGTAGTTGAGTTCATCGCAAGGTGTTTGGATTTTCAACAGGTAAAAGAAGAGTGCAAGCATCTAAGTGGTTTATTGCAACTGATTATGATTCTGGAATGAAAATGGGAGGTAATTTCCATGGATTTCGTCACAGGTTTGTCAAGGACATCTAGAAAGCATGATTCCATCATGGTTGTAGTTGATAGGTTAAGGTAGCTCACTTCATTCTAGTAAAGTCTACAAATTCAGCTAGTGAGGTAAGCCAAATCTTCATCAAGGAGATAACGAGATTGCATGGTGTTCCTAAGAATTTTGTATCAGACAGAGATGCCAAGTTCACTTCTAAGTTTTTGAAGGAGTTGTTTGTAGGCTTGGGGACATAGTTGGCTTTTAGTACAGCCTATCATTCGCATATAGATGGACAAACAAAGAGGGTTAACATGATTCTTGAGGACATGTTGAGGATGTATGTCATGCATCAACAGTGGAAATGGGAAGAACATCTTCCACTAGTAGAGTTTGCATATAATAATGGATATCAGGAGTCCTTGAAGATGATTATGTTTGAGGTACTTTATGGGCAGAGTTGTAATATTCCCATCGGCTAGAGTGATCTAGTGAATAGGTTATTGATTGGACCAAACATGTTGGCAGAGATGGAAAAGGAAATGTGGGTTATCAAGAAGAATCTAAAGGCAACACAGGACATGGAAAAGGGCTATGTAAATCAACACATGGTATTTAAGGAGTTTCGGGTTGGGGAGCATGTGCACTTGCACATCTAGCCCAAGAGGAGTTCCTTGAGGATTGGATTGTGTGCCAAGCTGGCACCTTGGTATTGTGGGCCTTTCGAGATCCTTGAGATGATTGGACCAATCGCCTACAGGCTTGCACTGCTGCCAACAGTGAAAGTGCATGATGTTTTCCATGTTTCATTACTTAATAGATATGTGAAGGATGTTGATCATGTGATTGACTGGATGTATTGTAGGTGGATCCAGAAGGATAATTCCATCTTAAACCTCAGTGCATATTGCAGTGGAAACAGCTCATGCCCCATAACAGAGCAATCGAGCAAGTTAAAATGCAGTGGAAGCACTTAGGGCCCGATGAAGCTACATGGGAGATGGTGGATCAAATGTGGGCTATGTATCCTTCATTATTTGTTGGTTGAGGCAAAGGAGTTTTGATATATGTATATATATGCACATGGTTGTAAATACCGCAATGAGTTGTGTTATAAAGCTCCAATAAGAAGTATGATTGTCATGTTGTCATGTTTTTCTTTTCTTTTCTTTCTTTTAGTAGGTTGTTATTGTAAATACTGCATCGAGCTAAGTTATAAAGCTACATAGGCAATATGTTTTGGTTTTTAGCGGTCTTGCTAGTTATAGGTGTCATAGAACATCGAGGACGGTGTTCCGCCAAGGGGGAGGGGTTTGTAACAACCCTGGGTTAAAATTTCATGTAATAAAGGTTAATAAAGCCGAAATAAGACCAAGGTAATTTGACATGTATTCCAAGTTGAATGTTGGGCAAAACATCCTAGTGGGTGTCACTTCAATTTATTTATGGCTAAGGAAATTGGCAAAGGCATTGGAAAAGGGAAAGAGGTATTAACTGGAATTTATTTATGAAAATAAATGAAAATAGGAGAAAATGGAGATGAAGAGTCACAAATTCACATGAGAGTGAAGTTGAAGGAAAAATTAAGGAAAATGAAGAAATTAGAGGCATCAATAATAAAAAATCTTCAGACAACTAGTTCACAGTTTTTGATAGTTTGGTTGAGCTTTTTGTTAGTTTTGCTTTGGAATAAGTTTCAAATAGAGAGGAACATTGAGAGGAGAAAGAAAACAAGCAAGCAAAATAAAGACAAGGAAAGTAAAGGAAGGAAAAGGGCAAGCAAAGGACAAGAAAGGAAAGATGGATCAAGCAACTTCAGTAGGAGGATTTTGCAAGTAGAAAGTTGCATGTGTGATTTCCTAGCTGAGGTGTGAATGCATGGTAAATGCATTTGTTTATTTGATTCATTAGTTGTCATTGGCATGGGTTTTTCCTGGTTTGACAGTGGTTTCAGCCTTACCTTGCCATTTCCTGGATAGTTATGGTGTGATGGTATTATTTTCTGGTTGAGCTTTGGATTATCATAAGGTTTTGGAACTAGGTGAGGTGGTCTCAGGAAAATTACCAAGGGTTGGGGGTGGAGGTGGTTCAATCTCCGAGAAGCCCTTGACATGTGGGTGGAGACAAACAAATTCCTCGAGGTAGTGGTGAAGAAACTCTTAGGCATCCAAGCTTGTTTTGGGCTTTTTTTTTTATCTCTTGTTCGATTTTCGCAAGGTCGTGGTAGCCTGAGGGTGGAGGTGGTTTAATCTCTGGGAATCCCTAGTTATTTATGTCTTGCGATCCCATATTCATGCTTGGAAGATGGCACAGGGGTGATTAGTTGAAAGAAAGATTTGGTTAAGCCCAATCTATGGTTGGGTGGTATGTGGAAGTCCCTGACTTGGTTGGCTTTTGCATACTTTAATAAGAGTTATCTTCCTATTGTGATTCTGAGTACTTGTACTTGTTACTATGTGGCTTTGATGGTTGTTCTGTCATGGTTATTATTATGGTTATATGTTGGTTATAAGTATGGCTCCATAGCATGTTCTAGATATGGCTCTTGTTGTGTTTTGATTAGTTGATGAATGATTAATGAATGCATGGGCTAATAAGTGTTGTTGTAGCTATGTGGTGAGGGCATAGAGCCTTCTTGGTGATTCTCAAATAAGTTTCAAACTCCTACGATCATATATGCATTCATGGCTTACATGTTCATTATATGTTTGGTGAAATTATTTTCACAGTTAGGCTTGGTTAGGTCAAGTTCTTGTTCAATTTTTGTATGTTTAGCATCGTCCTTATGTCATTTATCATTCTGAGAAGTCTCAGGCAGTTCTGGGCAGGGGTCTAGAGGCTGGCATAGAATTATGGCTAAATTCTTGGCACTGTGGGCACTAAATTGAGCAATTTAGGTCAAATTGCATGGAGCAAGGCTTGTGAGTGCGATTGTAGGCCTTCAACCTCATGCAGGCAGTGTCAAGGGTGCGATTGGGAATTTAGGCCACTTAAACAAAGTTCCAGCTCATGGATTGACCACTTGGGGCATTTCTTCAACTCTTGGGTGATATGTAGTCCCTGTATGATGTTAGTTGGTGGTCAGAAAGTCTCAATTGTAGGCCCCTCTTCCTTAACTGGAGATAGGAGGTTGGGTCATGTCATTGTGGCACTATATTTCACAATTACCCGGAGGGGTTGTAAAAGTGGGAAAATGTGGGAGGGGGAATTACATATGATGAATAAACGAGACATAGCTAATAAATAAAGTGGTTAACCCACATTATGGAACAGACCACAATTAGTTAGGTTTGTTAGGGTTTGGGAACTTATAAGTAGTTAATTTAGTAAATAAAGCCTGTAAGTGGTTACCCGCATTAATGATGATTGTAAGCGGTTGACCCTCATTATAAAAAGGGATAAGAATTATTTAGTTTAGTTAAGGATGATGCATAAATGGGTCATAGCTAATAAATAAAGTGGTTAATATTCATTATGGAAGGTACCACAAGTAGTTATGGTTGTTAGGATTTTGGATCTTAGAACATTATATATAATTAAAGATAAGGAAAGGGATGTCAAGTATTGTTTGTATTAACAAGCATATGGCTTGTGGTGTATTCTCCTTTCTTGCGGAGTAGTTGTATGGTGTTACCCTACCTGGAGGGTTTTATATTAATAAAGAAGAATTTATATTATTACTTCTGGATTGAATCTTGGAATTATTTTTGTTGAACATTTTAATATATCTGTAGGTATACGACAAGCAGAATCAAAGTTCTTTCCTTAGCAAAGTGGGGATATTTTTTTCTTTTTGCAAATGTTTTTTTTTGGGAAAATAGTGAGCGGCGGGTTTGTAGATCAGATCTAGAAATTTTGGTGCAGACTTTTTAGAAAATAATTGCAATTCTAAATTCCTATCGAAAAAATATCCAATTAAAAAAAAATTAAAATAAATAAATAAATAAATAAAAATAAAAAATAAAAAATAAAAAATTCTCATCTAAATTGGAGTTCGGACAGAGAAGATTTGGCTACTTATTTTGGAGTTTGGACAGAGAAGATCTGGCTACTTTTTTTTTTTAAGGAAGTTTTATGATAGCGCATAAGTTTGCAGAGCATATATGGAAAGTTTGGTGCAGATTTTCAAAAAAAAATTGCATATCTGAATCCCTCTCGAGAAACCACTAAATTTCAAAAACAAAAACAAAAAAATCATATGAATCAAAGTCCAAATGAAGGAGATCTCGTTGATTTAAAATCAGCTACTTTTTCATAAATTTTTGTGACGACATGAAATTGTCATGGCAAACCAAAGTTCAAAGAGTGCCCGCTTTATGATTTTAGTTACATAAGAAGATGCAGAGTGGTCATTCCATTTACAAAAATAGGTTATAATAAAAATTATAAGCCATATTGGCCGAGTTGTGACGAATTCAATTTTTTCGCCCCAAAGTAAGTGATTTTTTTTCAAAACCCTCATTCTATTTTAGGATTATAGCAAGATGTTTTTTACAAGAAAGGATGATGGTCCTACTTTTGAAGAAGACATAAAAGATCAAAAGTCAAAAAGCTCATTATGGATAACCTTCCTACGAACGTTTTTTTATAGATGAGGTTGGAATATGGTGGATATCACTTGACCATGACAGGATGAGGGAACTTTCTAATGATGAATTCGAAAATGTCCTTTTGGACAAGTGGTCTCATAATAAAAGAAGGATAATAAGAGCCATAAAGGCTTATTTTCTCCATCTTACAGGTTCATGGATGTATTCACAAGGAGAAGGTCATTGTTTCTATTAACCCTAGTTACGAGCATAATCTCATCATTACCAAATTGGCCAAAATATTACAAGTTCCTCCACAACATATTGAAAGCACACAAGTTGATGGTGCACATATTCAAATATTTAAGGACTTGAAGGTTACCATGGATAAATATGTGTTACATTTAGACTTTCATGCTTTAGATATGAATGGTTAGGATGTTTTTTTGAGATATACTTGGATGAACTCAATTGGTACAATCAATATTAATGTAGAAAGGAAGTTTCTGAAGCTATGGTACAAAAAGAAGAAAATTACCTTGCAGGATTTTTCCATTAGTAAAAACGTAGAGATTGAGGAGGCACAAGCAGAAATCTCTACATACATTGAGACATCAGAGAGTCCTTGGTGGAAGCAATAATGGAAGACAAGATAGCACAAAAACAAAAACATGTACCACAAAAGGAACAAGACACCACTTAGGCACCATCAGTTAGGTAAATGAAGAAGGAAGCACCATCAATTAAGGCTTGTACATATCACCACCCACACCACCCAGCAGGACACCAACCAACAAAATGACATCGGATTAGCAACAAGGACGAAGGCACCTAAAGGACACACAAAGAGGGATGGAAATCCAGCCACAACACATCAACACATGGGAACCACAAGAATCAACTTCCATCTCAAGCGAGCGAGGCAGTTGCTAAACTGAGATTTAACCTTTCTCTTGGATGTATGGATGCATGTGCATGGTACCAATGGACTACTCTTTTTAAGTAGATCTTATTATTTGTGTTCTTCTCATGTTTCAGGGAAGAAACATGCTTTAAACAAGGTGGAATGTAGTATACCTAGGGGTGGATAATATGGGGTACATAGAGGAGTACCCAAGGGCATAATGTGATGTAAAAAGGGGACCACAATTCGTTAATTTAGTAAATAAAGCCCGTAAGTTGTCACATGGGGACCATTACTTCTTAAGGAGGGAGTAATGATCTGAATGGAAATTGACATCCACCCATGGTATTCATTGACCCATGGTATTTATCCACTGATGGAATATACCCATGGTATTGTAAGTGGCATCCACCCATGGTATTCATCCACCCAAGGTATTTATCCACCCATGGAATTTACCCATGGTATTGTAAGTGGCATCCACCCATGGTATTGTAAGTGTGATCCACCCATGGTATTCAATCACCCATGGTATTTATCCACCCATGGAATTTACTTGTGGTATTGTAACCAAAAAATCCTATAAGTAACAAGTCACATTTTGTAAAAGTACAAATTGTCCACCACAATGTAGTTTTTACAGTTATTCTCTATTTTAATAAAAAAA
This sequence comes from Pinus tabuliformis, assembly GCA_031772625.1. Lineage (NCBI taxonomy): Eukaryota > Viridiplantae > Streptophyta > Pinopsida > Pinales > Pinaceae > Pinus > Pinus tabuliformis. Next base: position 86,487,966 of record CM062804.1, read on the forward strand.
ACTTTGTTGTTTTTTTTATTCTGTGTTCTCCTATTTTCTTCTAGCATTTCAATTTTTTAGATTTTGGTGGCCTCCCCCCAAGATACGGATCGTTACCCACATTAATGATGATTGTAAGTGGTTTACCCTCATTATAAAATGGGACCACAATTAATTAGTTTAGTTAAGGATGATGTATAGACGGGTCCTAGCTTATAAATAAAGTGGTTAACCCGCATTATGGAAGGGACCACAAGTAGTTATGGTTGTTAGGGTTTTGGATCTTACAATTAGTTAGTTTAGTAAATAAACCCTGTAAGTGGTTACCCGCATTAATGATGATCGTAAGTGGTTGACCCTCATTATAAAAAGGGACCACAATTAGTTAGTTTAGTTTTATATGATGAGTAAATGAGCCATAACTAATAAATAAAGTGGTTAACCTGCATTATGGAAAGGACCACAAGTAGTTAGGGTTGTTAGGGTTTTGGATCTTAGAACATTATATATAGTCAAATATAGGAAACGATGGGATGTGAAGTATTGTATTGTGTGGACAAACACATGGCTTGTGGAGTATTCTCCTTCCTTAAGGATTAGTTGTATGGTGTTACCCTACCTCAAGGGTTTTATATTAATAAAGAAGCATTTCTATTGTTACTTCTGGATTGACTCTTGATATTATTTTTGTCAGATATTTTAATATATCTACAAGTATACGACAAAGAAACTACCACCTGAGGTGTTTATCCAATTATCCATGAATGCTCAATAATCTTCCTAAGTAGGAATTGGTCTTTGGTCAAGAATCTTGTCGATATTTTCCAATGGCAAAACTAGGTGGGAATGAAGTGTTACAAACAGAGGCCTAAAACGAAATAGAGGTTAGTCGAAACTTGGAACAAGCAGTAGGTTTTGTGTGCAAGTAATACCATAGAAATAGTGCAATGCCACTATGAGACAAGGTATGAAAATAGCTTAATAAAACATAGTTTACCTTTCCTTAGAGATATTTCATGAGGTTTTGTGTTTAAATAGTGGTATAAAATCTTTAAATAGAGGAGCTCTTCATCATTTGAAATAGAGCATTTAGAAGTGACTACACAATCAGGAATTCACACTATAAATGACATTCCTCGGGGATTTCATTTAGGTGACTAAACTCAGTGTCAAGTTGTCTTTAATATAATAAGGCTTCACCTATATTTCCTTATATTTCTGTTAGCCGATTTAATTTAATCTTCTCCATTTGTATAGGTGTTAGTGTCATGAATGCATTTCGGTTTCTTGGCCATGCTCTTACCAATATTTTGTTTAGAATTGTTGTATTATCGTCTTAACATGCAAGCACACCATAAATATCATTTTATTATGTGACACAATTATACCCAACATTACACAATATTATTTGCATTCCTTATACACATAGGGTAGTACATATCCATATTTCAACCTACAAGAGTAGCTATGATTTCAACATTATAATGGCCACAGTAATTCAGTGTGCGATAATCCTAAGAGAAATGCTTACCTCCACAAAAGACAAACAACTGAGTCAGAGACTGGAACTCACCTCCCAACCACAAACTAATTGCACTCAGACCCTTTTTTTGTGCAGTTGTCTTCCCTGAGCCAAATTCTAGATCGTAAGGGGACTAATCCAAGGAAAAAACCCATGTTTCTAATTGATCCAAAAAATTAGTGACAAGTATATCCCTCCTAACTGCGTGAGCTTCTTCCTATCAACTTTGTTTAACCCTGCGCTCCATCAGGATCGGTATAGGGGTAAATATTAAAGTCGAACACACACCAACAGGGCCAACTTGATAGTTTGTTGTGTTTTCCTGCTCCTCCACTCCCCCTCCTTCTCCTTTGTTAAATCCTCTTCTTCAATCCGGCATATCCTGCAGTGGCCCGAATTCTGCCTTTTTCTATTGGTTTGCTAATCTAGCCCAAAACTACTGAGTCAATCAAATGATACCCATCTGTCATTCTTATTCTATATTTTTGTGTTAGTTGGACTTGCTGTTACACTAAAAAATGTCACCATGACTATTTACAGTTAGTATGGCTCAATCAACAGTCATGCTACCCTCTTAGGCAAGTCTTATGCCTCTGCTATCCATCTCAAACTCAAAAAAGAGAGAAAGTCTTGTAAAAAATGTGTTTATCTCTGGGGACGCAGGTTCTCTCAAGCCTTACCTGCGGGGACGCTCACAATGTTCACAAAGGATGCGTCCTTGGACGCTCTGTATGTTAAGGGACAGGTGCGTCCTTCTGTAAAAGGCAAAATGCGCAAGTTTCATCTTAAAAAAGTTACTTGTGGTTACTTCTAGAACTTTCTAGAGGTCGGTTTGATGAAATGGATGCGCCTCCAGTTGGTTCATGTATCCCTATTAAGGAGGAACTTATCCCATCAATAAGGGAGCTATCCCACCCAAAGAGGGGGATTATCCCATTGATGGTGGACCTGAATAACCTCTTTACAGCACTATAAATAAAGGCATTGAGCCAGAAGGAGAAGAGGTTGAAGCTATACATTTTCTTTGGGTAAATGCTGCAGGAATTAGGACTCCCATTTAGAACCTTGTGAGGAGAGATTGTCTTTGCTTGATTCTACTTGGAAGTGGGTGAGCTTTGTCAAAGTAGAGGAAAACCCTTGATGGACCCTGGGAGGAACTTGCACAACACCAAGGCCAGGTTGTAAGAGTTTCTTTGTTTCGTTATTAATACAAACTGGTTCATTTTTCTCAATAGCTTGTGTTAATGAGTTATTTCATGTGTTCCTTGGTCTGCATGTTGAATATATGTTTTATTATATGAGATGCAAGTGCTTGGTAATTGTTTGATTGTTTGTGGTTGCAGGAATTGATGAGAAGGAGGAGCTCATCCGGATCGGCAAGGACGGACTACAACAACAGCGTTTTGGAATAAGGTAAGCCTAAACACTTGTAGTTTTCATGTTTTTAAAAGGTGTATTTAGAGAAAGATCGCTCCATTTTGTCTTGTTTGTCGCTAGAGAGTTTAGACTCCTAGGGAGGTCAGTTGTGTCCGCACAAACGACTTTTTCCGCCACGACACTTGCCATTATTGATTAATTTTGTGTATTCTTGCAAAGTTCCATAAGCCAATCCCTGTGATGCCACTTGCCCCCTTGCTTGCCCCTTGTCCCGAAGCAAAGTCCTCAACCCTGGAATCCATTATCCCTTTTGCCTCAGTCCATGTGCCTATATTTTCTTTAATAATATTACATATTTATAAAGGTGAAAGGTAACTAGGGTGTCAAAACCCCCTCCCCTTTGGAGGAACACCATCCTCGGTGTTCAATGACTGCTTAAAGGACATGACACAACTAAGATGGATCTTTAGATATACAACTCATTTCAGCTTTTACATCACATGTTATATGCATTGTGGCTTACTAAGCCACTTAGTAAATATCACTTTATAAATTCAGCCATTTTCCAATGACCCCTTTTTTCGTCTTTTGGTGCTTTATATATTCAATCCAACTTGGATTTTTTCCCTTTCCTTGGAGTGTTGCCTGCCTCCAATGTCTAGCGTTGTTATCCATGCACTCCTTGTTCCTTCAACTAATTGTTCTCATCTCATTGTTTCCAAGCACACCCCCATTGTGCTTCTGATTCCAATTAGCTATGTTAATTACCAAAAACTAATTTTTCTTATGGCCTTCCCTTCTATGCTTCCCAGTCCCTCGGGCAATCCGGTCACCCCCATTCATGTAGTCACTAACCTTCCAGGTTTAGGCATCCCCTTCTCTACTTCCCAGTCCCTTGGGAAATCCATTCCTTGGCAAGGTTTCCTCGCATAGGAAGGGTATCAAAACCAAGGCATATCCCTACCTGAAAAACTATCATTCCAATCATAGCATGCTTTATGGTAATCAGTTGGCACCATTGGTGCTAGTGTCCCACAATGGCCATGTTCTTGATATATATATATATATATATATATATATATATATATATATATATATATATATATATATATATATATATATATATATATATATATATATATATATATATATATATATATATATATATATTTTTTGCCTTACAGCATGAAGCATGAAATGTCCATAATCTAAAGGATCCAAAGTCCCTAAACATGTTGTTCCTACCCCTAGAGGAACAAGGTCAGCAAACCACAGCAATAAAAGTTCTCCACCTGAAAACACTCAAAAACAAGGCAATTCTGGATCATGTCAACTGCTCCACTGAGCATCTGTGCTGAATGTCAACTGCAAAGAAGGCTACGTGCGCTGGGCGAGTTGGGACATGTGGCACAGTCATTCCTCAAGGTGTCAATGCCCAGGAAGCTTCCAAAATGACACTTGGATCAAGGAATTCGACTGGTGATGAGTAAGAGGGTCTAGATCTCCAAGTGGAAGCAAGAACCTCCAAGTGGACTCAAGAACTGAAGAATAACTGAAGTGAGAGAGGACACTAGTCAGCTTCATGCCAGCCTCAAGCTGACTCATCCTTTCTCCAAAACTCCTATATATAGATCTCTCTCATGAGGTCTGGAGGGGTTGGAATCTTGTGAATGTAAGGAAGTTCTGTTGGTTTGAGTTTAGAACTATTGGGTGATTTGCTTTGAAGGAGGTGAAGAGGAGATTTCTTTCTGCTGGGAAGGTGATGCTGGATTGGGCCTCTTATGGTTGTATCACTTCCTGAACTTTACTTCTTCCATTAATAAAGCATTTGAGGTTCTTCTATATGCATGTGTTTCAATGGTGTATTGTTATACTTGTGTATTTGGTTTATTCTAATCCTTGAATCAATTATGAATGTATGCTTCTTGTAGTTTCCCTCTCTTGCCTTTTTGCAGGATCTTGGTGTAGCTGGGCCAGTGAAAGAGCAAGGAGCTGGGAGCAAGCAGCAAGGAGAGAAGATTGGATCAACCATTAGCGAAAGACATCAGTTAGTGGATCTCTTTCTCCCCTCTTTTACATCTCATAAAGAAGTAATCTCAAATAGCTTTGCTTTGATTGTTGCTGAGGTACTATCACCCTTAGAGTGGGATAGGGTCATTCCGTATTTAATACTTTTCCCAACAACAAATTGGCGACTCCGCTGGGGAGCGTATCTTGTTGGTTGTTTGTGCTTTTGCTATTCATTTCATAAACACAGGGAGTACCGAATCGAACTGCATTTGGATCTTTCAAATGCAAAGTAGAGGGCAGCTACTCTAGCTCAGTTTCTGGGCATGTTTATGATTTGAAGAGCTGATCCACAAGGACTCTGAACAGCTCTTAGTGATAGCTTTTCATCCTCCTTTTCATCCTTTAGTGTGTACTTGATTGATAGCTTTTGATTTGGCCAAAAACTGTGGATTTTTGAGCAATCTGTAACCCGGAAACCAAGAGAAACGAGAGTTTCTCTGTTCATTGCAGGCACTGTGAAGGCAGTCTGCATTTCATCGCAGGTCCCGAAGGGGCTACCTGCGCTGAATGTCAAACTGACAGTGTACTACCTGCGCTGAACCAGTTTTGCCTTGTGCAACTGGGGTTCCCTGCTATTTATTGCTCTGTTTTCATCCTTGTTTTTGCAGCCTGTTATCAGTCAATGTACCTATCTGAAACCACCTTTCCTTGCCACTATTCCGCCTCGGTTGTATAAAGAAACTGTATTTGTTCTTTGTGTATTTCTTATATCATTTGCAGTTTCCCATAACGAAAGTGAACTAGTCTTGCTGTGACCTCTTAGATCTAGACCTGTGATAAGTGTCGTTTTGATCTTAAGAGTTAGTTTGTTTGCTGTTCATAGCTGATTGAGCTTTTGCTTTCGTCATATGGTTTGAATTTATGTATTTCTAGTGTCGAAACAAGTAAATCTTAAGGTGTCTTTTGATTTTGGACAAAAGCTTGTTTGCTTTCACTTGAAATTGAATTCAAAAGTTATACAACAGCTTTCTTTTTGTAATACATCAACATTAAGAAAGAGAAAAGAAATACCTGCATTGTGCATGTGCATTTTGACAGCTTGTATGTTGATTTAAGAAAAAGTGCATTAGTGTGTGCTCTATGATCTGTGTGAAAAGATGATGTCTTTCTTTTCCCTCAGTAGTTAAGATTTTCATAAGTTGAAAGATTGAAAAGCTTGCTTATCATCTTAGACTGCATTTAGGAAGTTGTATTATACATCTCGTGGTGTTCCATAAAGGCAAACTGCTAAACAAGATCAACATTAAAATGAATTGAATTTACATAACAACGCATTGAAACATAACGCAAACACATAGAGGTCTAAGCTAGAGACGTGTTCCGGCGTCATTAAACGTGATATCTTAGCGTTGAGTGGTTGGGTGATTCCTCCACGGTGAAGCGATAAGTATCAATACGGACTTGTGCTCCCACGTACCGTCGCGTATATATTGGGAGACCCCTATAGGAACAAAGCCTTTATCCATAGGAAGCCGTGTCGGCCGCCCTACTGATCGCAATGCAGTGAACACAGCATTCACGAAGATCGACCACCCGTACCGTAAAACGTATTCTGTGGTTTTGCGAAAAGTTTGGCACACCCTCTGCGTAGAACTCCAGAGTAGTTTCTTTTGGCCTTTTTCAAACTCTATAACTGAAAAAGTCCATCCGAGCATTTGTCACTTCGGGCTCGTTAAAACATCGAAGGAGACTAGAGTCATCTTTAGCTTTTTCTCGACTCTTAAAAAGTGAAAAAGCAAGTTGTGTCTAAAGCGTCGTTATATAATTTATTTTAAACGGAACATAATCACCTCCTATTCCTGCGTTGATCTGTAAGTTGAGAACATGGAACGCCCCAACCAAGGAATTCCCCATGATGGAAATCCTAGTCCTTTCTCCTCTTGGGGAGAAGTTGGTGCGCCCCACATGGCCACATTGTCGCTTCCAGGACTGACAATTGGCCTGCCAATTTGGCTATTCTCAACCAATGTAGTTCAGAACACCATGGTTCCTGAACAGTCGAGTCAACAGTTAGATCAGTCTAGAGCTGCCCACCAGCCTTCTACTTCCTATAACTCTTCCTCCAATCCTTCATCTTCGCAAGGTAGAGCCGGCAAAAGCCAAGCTCCCATGGAGAAGAAGGAGAAGAAGAAGAGAGAGAAGAAGGAGAAGGAGCCTAAGGCGACTGGGGGCAAGCAAAAGACATCTGACATAAATCCACACACAGCACAGACTGGGCCTAAATCGCCATGTGTCATATGTAGAGGAGACCACTTCCATAGAGATTGTCCCTGTATTCCTCGGATACTAAGGGACTGGTCCCCTCGTTTGCACAATTCGGGAGCATCAACCTCTGATAGCCATGTTGAATGCTTACCGTCAACCAGCGAAAGTGAAGGTTCAAGACAAAGAGGGGGAGCAAGATCCCCCTGCAGACTGTGTGAAGGCGATCACGCCATCCACCGTTGTCCCTTCTTAGATGAAGCGAAGAGAGTTTTGGAAGATCGTCCGGTGTCACCGTTGAGACTTCCTCCTGGATACAAAAAACTCGTGCCAAGTCCTTCGTTGGTTGAGAATACAGCTGGCCCGCTCAAGTGGTCAGCTGAAGCGTCAGTCATTGAAAATGAACCTACTGAATCCAGACCAGACGAAAGTCCAAAGGTCGAAACGGCAGTTGACCCGGTTCTTCCTTCAGAAGTTTCATCTTCAAATGACACCGTCACTGAAGATTCATCTTCAAATGACACCCTCACTGAAGAGAATAAGGATGACACCATCCAGATTCTTTTCATCAACACAGACTCTGACGAGCATCAGGGCAATGCGCCCATTCCTTTATCGCAGGAAGGAACATCGTCAGGGTCATATCCGGCCGTGTATTCGGTCCCACCACCAAGCAACCTGGTTGTGTCCTTTGATTGGAACCAACTAGGCAGACCCCGGTTACCAGCCAGTATACCATTCAGAATTATAGTCCAAATTTACAGAATGGTAATGGCTGGAACTATCATTGATGAAGGGGCATCTGTGAGTATCCTTTCCTCTATTGCTTGGAAAGCACTGGGGTCCCCGGCGCTTTTGCCTGAGATAAGAAATCTCTCGGGTTTCGATAAAGGAACCAGTCGACCATTAGGGATCCTCCCCAATGTGCCTGTTACATTGAAAGGGAAGACCGTTCAAATGAACGTGATGGTCGTTCAAGGACCCTTGGATTATAACCTACTCCTTGGACGAGACTATATATATTGCATGGGAGCTGTAGTCTCCTCACTCTTTAGAGTAATGTGTTTTCCACACGAAGGAAGAATGGTCAAGCTCGTAGACCAACTTTCATTTCCGGGATCATGCATCGCAAATAGTCACATACCAACCCTGAATGGTCTATTCAATCAAGAAATGTCTCCACCCCCAGTCCTCCTTCCCGATGAGTGCGAGTGATTCGGAAAGATGGGACTGGAACCCAGGGGGCATGCATCCTGGTCTGCTTTGGGCAGAGAAAACCTTGGGTATAAGATAGAATTTCCGCGAGAGAATATGACTAGTCCGTACCCTGTCCATAGAGGAAGAGGGGTTGTTCTGGAATAGGATTCTTTTTTCAAGGTTACGTGTTTGACAAGAGTCATTCACCCTTGTCTATTTCGGTAGACAGTGCCGAAGAAATGTTTTTGTTTGAAGAAGTTAACGAAACAATCTTTGGGTAACCAGAAAGAGGTAAGCCTCGCCCTTTAAAACAAATTTTTTGATGGATAAGTAGGGGCAGCCTTGAAATTGTATTTTATACCTGGGGGCATGCAAACCTTTTGGAGTGCAAGCTAAGAGCGGTTATTTATCTATTTTTTGGGTTAGCCGTTTCCGAACTTGCATAAAGAAAGGATATGGAGTAGAGCTTAGTGAAGATGAAACTCCTTAAAAAATAGAGATCTCACAGGGGACATTTCTTATCTTATGACTGGTATATCGAGCAGTTTTAGCACATAGTTCATGCTCGTTAAAAAATAAACATAAGATTCGAGCAGTTTTACCGCAGAATTTATGCTCGTTAAAAAATAGAAAAGCGAAGATCCGAGCAGTTTTAGCACATAGTTCATGCTCGTTAAAAAATAAACATAAGATTGAGCAGTGTTTTGGCGCATTCAAGCTCATTTTTAAATAAAAAATGAACCTATTCCGGTAAATAACCTCTGTGATCGTAAATTTATCAGCCATAAAAAGCCTTGGTCGTGTTTTGCACCTGCCACCTCCACCGTTATTTGGCCGATCGTTCACCTCCATATGATTGTTTACCCATTTTGAGGAACAGCTGCGAAGAGTGATTTCACCTAGCCATCCTTGTGACACTGCCGTGATTGGAAAATTCCAACCTGTACTTGGAATCTGCTGCTATCCCTGTCTATCACTCGTTCCTCAAAAGACGAGTCTTCTTTGAGCTCTTTTCATCTGACTCGTAAAATATGAAAAGTTTGCCGAGTTTTGGCCTTCCAGCTCGTTAAAGTGACCGGAAGAGCTATCCCTCCTCTAGATTTTAATCTTTTTGGACCTGAGGGATTATTGCACAAAAAGGTCGAGCGCTTGTTTTATTCGGCTCGTTAAAGTTATCGAAAATTCATCCCTTCTGTATTGTTTTATACTTTTTCGGACTTAAGGGATTAGATTACGAAAAAGGAATTTTGGAGTTAACTTTCTGTACCTTTTCAGACTCTCTAAAAATGAAAAGGACCGAGTTTTCCTTGTCGTTAGACTCGTTAAAATGATTAAATAGCGACAAACTTGTCTTTAGACGAGAACGAGTTTCCCTATCGCTAGGCTCGTTAAAACATAGCGATGGGCTTGCCCGAAGGGCAGGTTATAGAACAAGCATATGTTATCCTCCTCAAGCTTGACAAAAATAAAGAGGTACTGGTCAGAAATGACTGGGGAAAAATTGGGAGAACCTCAAAGCTGTAATGGTAGCAAGTCGCTCTTGAACATGACACTTTTCCTCCGTATCACATCGGGTTGGGTTGTTTCATTCACCGGTCTCATCACCATGGTCTCGCCAAACCATCCACATTTGGGGTAATGCTACCGATCCATCGCATCAGTGTCGTTATATGTTCAAGAGATGTTGTTCAGAAAGAGTCAACCGTGTCCCATCCACTGCCATACATTATCCTTCATCCATCCATGATCGCCACCCTGAATCATATGTCACAGATTGTTTTCACCTCCATTAAAATCATTAGCTCCGTTCCGTGTCACTGATGTGGGATTCATTAAGGCCCTCCTTTGACGGATCGCTTCTTGTCGACTTCAGCGCATTATCCAAGAAGTTGATCTAGGAACAACCCCCTCAGTACTTTGAAGCTTGCATGCCTCAATGGCAAGTTTCTCACTTCCGGCGACAAGTATACATCAATGACCTTCGACCGAAAGATTTTGCGTGGTGTTCGACGCCAAGTCCTTTATTCACACCACGTAAATTGTACTGCAGTACCTTGAGGGTCATTATCATTATCGGTGATTCCTCTCGCGCTTGTTAACGGTTTACATCATTGATCGGTAATCAAGCGATGTCTTTCCATGTTCGACTTCAGTGCAATTCTCACATGGATCGACTTGTACTTAGAGTGAAGATCGAACGAGTTTGAAGACCCCGGATCTAGTTTCATCCATCCGGGCTGCGATATATATTCAGGAAATATAAAGACATTTGACATGTACATCATTGCAGCAGATGATCATCCTACTCAAAGGATGATAATTTCAGCAGAGAATTATCAATCTACCATCAGACGATCGTCTGTTCTATGTACCAAAATGAATTTATAAAGCTGAGCATGGGAATGCCCGCCTCAGCTAGATCATGAAAACAGAATGAAAAATAATGTATTGTATTGTATTTTATTACAGGTCACCTCTCAGCGATTGAATGAACTTCGGATCCTCCTGATAAAGCATTTCACCCGATAAACGACCTCATACTTTAGGGGGAAACTGTTATAGACATTTTTGTGCCTTACAACATGAAGCATGAAATGTCCATAATCTAAAGGATCCAAAGTCCCTAAACATGTTGTTCCTACCCCTAGAGGAACAAGGTCAGCAAACCACAGCACTGAATAAAAGTTCTCCACCTGAAAACACTCAAAAACAAGGCAATTCTGGATCATGTCAACTGCTCCACTGAGCATCTGCGCTGAATGTCAACTGCTCCACTGTCTACCTGCGCTGAATGTCAACTGCAAAGAAGGCTACCTGCGCTGGGCGAGTTGGGACATGTGGCACAGTCATTCCTCAAGGTGTCAATGCCCAGGAAGCTTCCAAAATGACACTTGGATCAAGGAATTCGACTGGTGATGAGTAAGAGGGTCTAGATCTCCAAGTGGAAGCAAGAACCTCCAAGTGGACTCAAGAACTGAAGAATAATTGAAGTGAGAGAGGACACTAGTCAGCTTCATGCCAGCCTCAAGCTGACTCATCCTTTCTCCAAAACTCCTATATATAGATCTCTCTCATGAGGTCTGGAGGGGCTGGAATCTTGTGAATGTAAGGAAGTTCTGTTGGTTTGAGTTTAGAACTATTGGGTGATTTGCTTTGAAGGAGGTGAAGAGGAGATTTCTTTCTGCTGGGAAGGAATGCTGGATTGGGCCTCTTATGGTTGTATCACTTCCTGAACTTTACTTCTTCCATTAATAAAGCATTTGAGGTTCTTCTATATGCATGTGTTTCAATGGTGTATTGTTATACTTGTGTATTTGGTTTATTCTAATCATTGAATCAATTATGAATGTATGCTTCTTGTAGTTTCCCTCTCTTGCCTTTTTGCAGGATCTTGGTGTAGCTGGGCCAGTGAAAGAGCAAGGAGCTGGGAGAAAGCAGCAAGGAGAGAAGATTGGATCAACCATTAGCGAAAGACATCGGTTAGTGGATCTCTTTCTCCCCTCTTTTACATCTCATAAAGAAGTAATCTCAAATAGCTTTGCTTTGATTGTTGCTGAGGTACTATCACCCTTAGAGTGGGATAGGGTCATTCCGTATTGGATACTTTTCCCCAACAATATATATATATATATATATATATATATATATATATTGCACAATGTTGTTGTTCCATCGTATGGTTGGTCCATTTCATTCGAACTGAGCAGTATCATGCCTATTCCTACATCATTAACACACAAATTCCATGAGACTCATCATAAAGAGAAATGTAATGAATGTAATTTATAGCTTATTAGCAGTATATCATTGCAATGAACTTGGAATTTTCCCTAATTCCTATAGTAATGCTAGGTTAGTTTATAAATCAAATCAGCATAAACTAAAACATATCATCAGGTTAGCTCAAAAATCAAAGCTATCATAAATCATGCTCATAATTTAAAGCTTTAGAAGATCAACAAAGCATTGGTACTTATCTTGATTTGATGGATTCTGATTTTCTCATACACACATGGGGTCAATTGCCTATCCTGGAAAACACCCAGGCAATAACATGTCCTCCATGGCCAAAGTGATCACTCCAAGGCTCTAGGTACCCTCTAGGCTATTCTCCAAGTTACCAACTCAACAGTCATGCTATTCCAGGGCTCCAAGTACCCTTCAAGCTAACGTCCAAGGTACCAACACCACATTCATGCTAGATTGGTAGCCAAAGAAACAAGGGAATCTAAATGCTCAACTCCACCCTGAATCATCAAAAGAATATATAGGTTTATACCTCCACCCAGTGGTCATTATATATCTAAGCCCATTCATGACTATGGGCACTACCAAACTAATCTGAACTTAAACATGAACGCAACAACTTACAAATATAATCATAAACACAGAGATGCAACAAAAAAACACTTTATTTCATTAATAGAAAAACATTGAATTATGTTTACAAACAGAATGGAAATAAGATAGCTCGGGTGATGTTAGCTTATCTCTGAGAAGAGATTTGGCGCCTACATGTCTTTGAACTGTGTTACAATGAGCCTCAAGGGCCTATTTATTATTGGAAAACATGAGAAAACCCTAAACAACCAAAACCCTAACCCCATGAGATGTAACACCAAGAGTTTGTGGGCCCCGTTGGGGTTAGTTGGGTAGCCAACTTCCCAAGGTCGTAACTTGGTCATATTATCTCCATTTGGGGCATATGATACCTTGTTGGAAAGGTCTCACCGAGTACTACAGGTTTCGTCGCAGGACCCTGCCTATGGCAACGAGACTGCCACAGAACCCAAAAAAAACGTCGAGGAAATAGATGAAACTGATTGGGAGGTCTAGGTGGAATAGGCGGGTGGCCACCAATATCCACTTGGATCATTCCTCCCCCCTTGGGAAGAAATGGTTCCCACTGCGTGTAGAGCCTCCATGAGGTGAGGAAATTTCTGTTGAACCTGGTCCCTGGTGAACCACTTGCCCTGGTGAAGGAGTTAGCCTGCTTTAACAACTCGATATAACTGTATCTTCTGTTGGCAAGTGTTCTTGATCTGTGTGTCCATGATCTGATGAGTTATGGCCTATTCCATGCAGACAGGGTTGAGCTCTATTGGTGTGAGTTGTTTGTTGATCAGTGGTTGTAATTGATGTCAACCCAAGCAACACTAGGGGCTACCCCGATTTTGCATGGGGATTTTGACTTGAAAACTTACTCTATTATGAGTCAAGGATCTTCTAGATGGATTCTACTCGTCGATATGTTTATGTTGATATATGGCACGCCAAGTAATTCTTCATGGTTTGAGAGATATTTGTGTTTGAAGTTAGTAACCCCAGTTAGTGGGCTAAACCCTATGGGGTTGTGGCATGGCACTCATAATTGGATATGGTCATTGAATAGTTAAAAAAAAAAAAAAAAAAAAAAAAAAACTCCTAAAATCCCTCCAATGTTCACTTGTTGAGGACCCTGTCAACTCAAGACATTCATATAAATAATGACCCTCATATCCTCCTCTAGCAGGGATTCTGCGTTGTGAAAAATACTGAGAGGCGGGGTGAACCAGTATTAAAACTTTCATAATAATCATTTTTCCTTTTCAAACTGTATACGCGATTTTGCAGAAACCAAACAGCGTATGTCCACAACTATAATGAAAAAAATCAGCTTATAAATAATAAACTTGTAAAACAGCTTAAATCTGAGTGTGATGCAATTATTAAGCAGTAAACAAATGCAGTAAGAACAGAATAAATCAACACACATAAGAAGCACATATGAACACCAGGGTTTTTCAGGTGGAAACCCAGTGTGGGAAAAAATCACGGCTGTTGTTGTCTCAATCTTCAATCTTCTTATTATAAAAAGTGTTTACAAGTTCGTACTAGTGCAGACTTTTCCCAGTACGCAAGCATCTACCTGCTGAAGGCTACAACCTTCACTCATTTTCCAACTTCTACTGGAAGGGAGCTCCAACCCCCTAGCTCTTGTACTGGCTGATATGTTTACCAATACATAGGCGCCGGCCTACAGAAGGCTACCACATTCACTCTTTCTCCAGGGACCACGTTTCATAAATTTTCAAACTAAATACTCATGGTACACATAAACACAATATGTAGGCCACGTTTCATTAAATTTTCATATTGGACCCATCAATGACATTGAAGTTCAAAATCAATCACCACTGCAATACAACTGCATCAACCAATTACTGAAACCCATCAACTCTGAAGCAAAATACAATCAATAAATCTGAATAGTCAGATCGTTGTCACCAGAACACAGAGTTGAACCTGGAACACTGCATCAACAACTAGAATCAACTGCAAGCTCAAAAAGCATATGTCAGAATGTATACGCTACTTCAATGTGGCCAAATTGCGTGTATACGCCACTTTCTGTAACCCAACCTGCATATACCTCTAAAGGTACTGAATCATAAAGATTCTGAACCAAAAACTGTACTACCCAAAGACATTTTGAAGATCTATTTTCATGTTACAGAGTTCTAAACAGATAGCAGCAAAGATCACCGATTTTACTCAATCAATCATTCAACCAGACTCAATCTCCTTATACAATCAGTTTTACTTTAGATCTAATGAATACATCATTGACAAACAACAGTAAAATAGCAGAACTGATCAGATAGATGAGTTATTTTTTAACAACGAGCCCTTCCTCTGCATACGCTACTTGGAAGTGTCGAATATGCGTGTATACGCGCCTTCACTGAGGCGAACCTGCATAGAGATCTGCAAATAATGACTTATAACTTCGCAGCTTTTCAAGACTTCAAATATACCCAGATCATAACATTTAAATGATAAAACATGCATTAGCACTTAGATCTAGCCTATCCATTATCATATCATACAATGATAAGTCATTTCAGGTCTCATGATCCTGATCCAACATTGTATCCAAGGGTGCACAAGATGTTTCAAATATATATCATAACCATAACCCTTACAACACAAAATATACTTCGGATAGAAGTATTCATGAAAAAAGCTTTCACTTGCACACTTAGCCCTTTGATATTTCTCCTCCTTATATACTTAGAGCCTTTGTCAATACCATGCACCAAAACAACACTTAGAACTTATGGTATTCTTAGACGAGATCAAGCAACCGTTATTCCACTCAATATTGTGGGCTAATACCATGGTATGGACCCTTGGTATTATTTAACCTTAATTTTCCATTCCTTACACGCTTTTCCTTATGTGAAAATGCGTGCATATGTATATGCTCCTTTTACTCTATGTACCCGCGTGTATATGCGACTTGGATTAGGTGAACTCGCGTATACAACTCAAAACATTCTCCTTCCTCAATTTCTTGTTTCTGATCTGTAATCCTTTGTCCCATTATCCTGTTCTTCTGTGCCATTTCTCTGTTACCTCTTAATAAACCTGTTACAATGTGAGTTTCCATCATACATCACTTTATCATTTCTGAAATGACATGTATGTGGGTTTCCATCAAGGACAACACATGTACCATAATGGCCACATTTTGTGGCTTCAAACTTGTCATCGTGGCATTTTCGCTATAACTTTTTTTCTTCGAAGCTTCAGAAGTTGAAATTAAAACCCATTTGAGCTAAAACCTTGATGAACCTTGTGACCAAATTTAAGATCTTGGTTCACTATATTTTCAGAGATATGATCTGAGGAAGTTAGGTTTTTGCAAGCTCCCGACTTCCATGTCAAACACGTGATGTTGGGAAAATCGTCATAACTTTCTCTCTGAGCATTAGATTCATAGTTCGTAAATAATCACAGAAATAGGAAGGACTATAGTTTGTTGAGTGGCATTTTCAGGGCCAAAGGTTGCAATAGTGACACGTGGAACTTCGTACAAGTTCGCTCTACTAAACGAGTCTATAATCAGGTCATTGTGGGATATTGGCCATAACTCTTTCTTGAAGAATGCAATCTTGATCAGACCTATGGAGTTGGAAATAGAACTCAGAGGGCTACCACACGACAAAATTTCAGACCCTGGAGATCCGGAATTACATAGATACAACAAATTCAATATCGAGCTCCTAGAAGGCAAGAAAAGCCATACATTCAGGGATCACTGCAGTAAGGACCACACATCAACAGTGAAGGGTAAGTCTCCTACAACAAGGTATGTATGATTAGTGTTTACATTTTAATTTTGAGTATCACCTCTCACATATGTTTTTGTAGGACAACGTAAGTATTACAGTGTCTCGGTTATATCTCTATGTCTCTATATGTCACAATTAGTTTTTCGGATGTACTATTCTTGATACTACACATTTTATGCTACATATTCTTGATGCTACACCAAATTTTCTAAATCTATATGATGTTGTAAGTTCATGTTACTTGTCTTGTCATAGTTGACAGAATGGTCTCTGTTGTTGTACTTAGAACTTGGTCCATCACAAGTCTAGGGTTTATCATCAATTTTTATTGTATATATCATTAGGTCAGTTTTGGATATAGTCTTGCATAGAATCCAGGCCTATATCAAGAGTTGGAGTCTTTGTCTAATGCTACAACAAGTCAACAACAAAAGTGACACGCACACTTCAGGTACGCATTGTAATTTTAATTTGTATTTATTCATTATCATGCACTTACATGTGTTTTGCAGGCAGAGGTAAGTTGAAGGGTATTTTGTTTTGTTTTGGGATTGGTTTCACCGGGAAAATTTTGCATGCAGGTAGAAGAAGATTGAACTACAACTTCAAGCAAGAATTCAAGTGAAGAAGTATCAAATCAAAGGAAGCATTGCAGCGGGACATCCTTTGAAGACACGACAATCATTTGTATATTTTGAAGAAGTGTCAAGGCCAAGAGTCCTCATTGTAAAGTTGTAAAAGAGTCATTTGTAAAAGAGTCATCATTGTAAAATGGTAAAAGAGTCATCTATGAAAGAGTCATTATGCCTAGAGTCGTATAGGCAGTGTTGGGAGGTATAGCAGTCATCGTTGGGATGATGTCATGGTTGGGTTGCAGGTCATATAGTGAATGGGTATTTGGTCAAGTACATGAAAATAATTGTACATCTTATTGTATCATGGATTGTTGTCCCTGGTTTTGGAATCCACAGTATTGTCTTATTTCAGTCATTATAGGGTGGCAGGGAGGTGCTAGGTAGGTGTATGAAGTCGCCTACAGGTTGGGGCCTGTGAAAACTTCAGGGTAGTAGGGTGGTACTAGGGCGAGTTGTGGCTCGCTACGGTGTTGTGGCATCCATTCAATTGATTACTGAAGAAACCAGGGCGTTGGGTTTCCCTCTAGTGGGAGCTGAGGAAGAATGCTTTTCTATAATTATAGGAAGTTATTTATTTCATTTCAGTTAGGGCTGAAGATTAAAGAATTTATTAGAAAAGCGTTCGGTGGTTTTTGACCCGGAGGGGGTTTTCCACCTAAACTTCTTGCACCTATTGTGTTCTTTTATTTAATGTTATTACTACATAAACATTAATAATAATTGAAGATTAACTAATTCTCTGAAAAGATTTAAAAGTGCTAATTGCTAAGGAATATTGATTCACCCTCCTCTCAGTATTTCAAACAATTGGTATCAGAGCTTGGTTCCTTCAATAGCAGTCGAACAACTGGAAGGAGATCATGGAGTATACTAAGAATAGAGTTCCTTTGTTCAATGGAAACAACTATGCACTTTGGAGTGGAAGAATGCAGGTTCATTTGCTGATGCAAGGGTAAAAGTATGGGAAATCGTTGACAAAGGCTTCACACCGACCCAGGATGAACAAGGTAAGAAAAATATTGTATATGATGCAAAGGCTAAATATCTTATTATCAATGGGCTTATCGAATTGTTTATCTTAAGGTATTGAGTTTAAAAATTGCTAAAGAGGTATGGAGCAAGCTTGAAAATATATATGCAGGTGACTGAAAGGTGAAAGAAGCAAAGCTTCAGATTTTCAGGGCAAAATTTGAGCAACTCAAAATGAGGGAAGATGAAGATATTTCTGCATACTTTCAGTGTATTGATGAAACAACAAATACATTGGAAGGTTTGGGAGAACCTGTTGAAACAAAAATTGTTGTGCGAAAGATCCTCAGAACCTTGCCACCAAGATTTAACCCTAAGGTATCTGTCTTCGAAGATAGATCGAATATGACCAATCTCAACATAGATGAATTGCATGGAATTCTTACGGCATATGAAATGAGGATGGAAGAAGAGGAAGAATAACTCTCAGATAAAGAATTCGCCTACTTCATGCGGAAAATGAGAATAGGTGTGGGAAAATTCAAAGGTAAACTTCCATTAATATGTTTTGACTGTGGTGAGGTTGGGCATTTTGTAGCAATGTCCTCACAAAAATGAGGTTGTTACGAATGGAAAGAAAGGTCCTAGGAATTTCAACAAGTAAGGCAAGAAGAAATGGTTTAAGAAAAGTTTCTTGACCAAAGAAGATAGTTCCTCATCTGAAGAATATAGTGATAACGAAGAAGAATTCAATGGAAGAGTATTGTTTATGGCCAAGCACAATAAGAAAGAGGCACCTGACAAGGAAGGAGACGAAGAAGAAGAAATGACTAAGGTTGAATTTAAAAATGAAGTGATCAGGGTTATCAAAGAGCTCAAAGCCGAGAAGAAGCATGTCAACACTCTTGAGACGAATTGAAGGCAGAAAGAGAACAGGTCCTCAAACTTAAAATCAATGTTCGAAGAATACAAGTGAATTGAAGAACCTCTCAGGAAATAATTAAAGGAAAACAACAACGAAAGATAAGCATTGGAAGATGAAATATTTGCTCTACGAAAGGAAGTAAAAAATGGAAAAACTTTTCAAAACTACGCCAACAATTCAAAGACTTTGGATGAACTCATCAGCAACCAACGATCATACAGCGGTAAGACTGGTCTTGGTTACAAAGAAAAATTTGAAAAGAAGTCGAGTCCTTCTATGACAATTAAAGAAGATGGATATGTAAAATCTACCAAGCAGATAGATCTCTCAGCTAAATCAAGAGATCAAGACTTGCGGGAATAACCTTGGAAGACAATTCCTCGAAGAAGATTTCCTCCCAGGTACCAACCTATCTTTTATGGTCATTGTTATTCATGTGGAAGGTTTGGACATAGAGCTGCAAAATGTCACATGTATGTTTGGAATGAATATAATTCCAAGAGATCCTTCAAATATGGATATTCCAGAACTCAGCGTAATATCAACAAATTTGATCATTTGAGAGATGATGTCGATTGTTACAAATGTAACAATTTTGGACATACGGCTAGGGATTCTGAAGTTCGAGACAGGTACAACTATTATCGGCAAAACCCTAGAAGAAAATTAGCAGGATCACGAGATAGACACCAAACAGAACCTTCTATGAATAACATCGAATGTTACAAATTTCATAACTATGGACACATAGCTCGTAACTGCAAGTACAAAATGGAATCAACCACGAATGAAAAGCTTGATGACAATAATAAGAAGGTTTGGACAGGAAAATAGGTACAGGATGAACAAGTACAAGATGAGCAAGAAAAGCAAGAAGGAAATAAGGTCCCAACAATTATGCTTTCACAATTTGTAACAGATTGCAAGGAATTAGAAGCTGCTTCAGTTAATGACTCGAGTCAAGACCGTCCGTTAAATGACACACTATTCTCAACAATTCAGCTCATCGACTCCTAGAAACTTGAAGATGAGGAGTCTATGCAATAGTATATGACACAAGTCCACAATTGGCAGACAGGTATTTTGAACAAGATGGCAATTTCATTACATGTTCAAGGGGAGAAGAATAGTTGAAGTATTACAGATTCAAGAAAGGAAGCACTGACAAGCAATCTCCATGTGAAAGTGGATCAAGACAATCTAACGATTATTGAGATATCTTAGCAGGATAAAGGAATATTCATATATCAAATCAAATACATCAAGGAAATCATCAATAAATTCAAGATGGAAGATTGCAAGCCTATCCTTACCCCCATGGTAATAGGTTACAAGAAGACTCATCAAAGGATGTCGACCAAAGGTTGTATAGATCCATGATTGGTAGTCTCCTATATGCGACAGCCTCTCGGCCAGATGTGATGCAGGAAGTTCGAAAAGTAGCATGATTCCAAGCAACACCAAAAGAATCTCATATCATTGTCATCAAAAGAATTCTTCGATATCTTAAGGGCACAACGGAATATGGTCTCTGGTATCCCAAAGGAAATAATCTGGTCATCCAAGCTTATACAGATGCAGATTAGGCAAGAAGTGTTGATGATCGTAAGAGTACCAATGGAGCAACGTTCTACCTAGGTGGTTGCCTTGTCTCATGGTTAAGTAAAAAGCAGTCTTCAATCTTGTTATCCACAACAGAAGGAAAATATGTCGTAGCAGTAGCTTGTTGTACTCAAGTTCTCTAGATGAAGCAAACTTTGCAAGTTCTTCAAGTCAAGTTTTATGAGCCTATTCCCATCTTTTGCGATAACTCCAGCGCCATCAATATCTCCAAGAATCTTGTGATTCATTCCAAAACGAAGCACATTCCGATTAAATATCATTTCATTAGAGAGCAGGTCGCCGAAAACAATATCAAGCTTGAATATGTTGGCACAAAGGGACAAATTGCTGACATCTTTACCAAACCATTACCTCGTGAAGCATTTGAGTATCTTCGCCAAAATCTTGGGATTCTCCCACGTTTTCATTAGACTCTTTCTCTTATCTACTCGAGTAGAAAGGGGGAGTGGAGGTGTGTACAGGTCCACAGGATGGATGTTTGTTAGGGGGAGTTACCCTTTGCCATTGATGACAAAGGTGGAGAGAAGGCAGTAGTAAGAGGTGTCATGATCCCAGGGGGAGTAATTTTGTTTCCATCATTGCCAAAGGGGGAGATTGTTGATCAGTGGTTGTCATTGATGTCAACCCAAGAAACACCAGGGGCTACCCCGATCTTGCATGGGAATTTTGAGATGAAAAATTACTCTATTCTGAGTCAATGATCTTCAATATCGATTCTACTCATCGATATGTTTATGTTGATATATGGCACGCCTAGTAATTATTCACGGTTTGAGAGATATTCGTGTTTGAAGTTAGTAACCCCACTTAGTGGGTTAAAACCCTATGGGGTTGTGGCATGTCACTCATAATTGGCTATGGTTATTGAATAGTCAATAATTAATAATAATAATAATAATAACTCCTAAAATCCCTCCAACGTTCACTTGTTGAGGACCCTCTCAACTCAAGACATTCATATAAATAATGACCCTCATATCCTCCTCTAGTAGGGATTTTGTGGCTTCAAACAGGTCATCGTGGAATTTTTGCTACAACGTTTTTTTTTCAAAGCTTCAGAAGATGAAATTAAAACCCATTTGAGCCGAAATATTGATGAACCTCGTGACCAAATTTCAGATCTTGGTTCGCTATATTTTTCAGAGATATGATCTAAGGAAGTTAGGGTTTTTGCAGGCTCCCAAATTCCATGTTAAACAGGCGACATCGGGAAAATCGTCATAACTTTCTATCTGAGCATTGGATTCAAATTTTGTAAATAGTCACAGAAATAGGACAGATTGTAGTTTGTTCAGTATCGTTTTTAGGGCTAAAGGTCACAACAGTAACACGTGTTACTTCGTACAAGTTCGCTCTACTGAACTAGTTTATAATCCGGTCATCATGGGAGATTGGGCATAACACTTTCTTGAATAGTTCAATATTGATCAGACCTTTGGGGTTGGAAAGAGGACTCATAGGGCTACCATAGGACGAAATTTCAGACCCTGGAGATCCGAAATTACATAGATACAATATATTCAATATCGATCTCCTAGAAGGCAAGAAAAAACATGCATTCACGGATCACTACAGTAAGGACCACACATCAAGGGTTAAGGGTAAGTCTCCTACATCAAGGTATGTATGATTAGTGTTCACATTTTAATTTCAAGTATCATCTCTAACATATGTTTTTGTAGGACAACCTAAGTATATACAATGTCTCGGTTATATCTCTATGTCTTTATATGCTACATCATCATCATCATCATCATGATGTCACAATTAGTTTTTCGGATGTCCTATTCTTGATACTACACATTTTATGCTACATATTCTTGATTCTACACCAAGTTTTCTAAATCTATATGATGTTGTAAGTTCATGTTACTTGTCTTGTCATAGTTGATAGAATGGTCTATGTTGTTGTACTTAGAACTTGGTCCATCACAAGTCTAGGGTTTGTCATCAGTTTTTATTGTATATATCTTTAGGTCAGTTTTGGATATAGTCTTGCATTAAGTCCAGGCCTATATCAAGAGTGGGAGTCTTTGTCTACTGCTGCAACAATTCAACAACAAAAGTGACAAGCACACTTCAGGTATGCATTGTAATTTTAATTTGTATTTATTCATTATCATGCACTTACATCTGTTTTGCAGGCAGAGGTAAGTTGAAGGGTATTTTGTTTTGTTTTGGGATTTGTTTCACCGGGAAAATTTTTCATGCAGGTAGAAGAAGATTCAAGTAAAACTTCAAGCAAGAATTCAAGAGAAGAAGTATCAAATCAAAGGAATCATTGCAGCGGGACATCCTTTGAAGACACGACATCCATTTGTATATTGTGAAGAAGTGTCAAGGCCAAGAGTCATCATTGTAAAGTTGTAAAAGAGTCATCATTGTAAAATTGTAAAAGAGTCATCATTTTAAAAATTGTAAAAGAGTCATTCTACCTGCAGTCAAAGAGGCAGTGTTGGGAGGTATAGGAGTCAATGTTGGGATGATTTCATGGTTGGGTTGCAAGTCATAGAGTGATTGGGTATTTGGTCAAGTACATGAAAATCATTGTACATCTTATTGTATCATGGATTGTTGTCCATGGTTTTGAAATCCACAGTCTTGTCTTATTTCAATCATTATAGGGTGGCAGGGAGGTGTTAGGTAGGTGTATGAAGTCGCATATAGGTTGGGACCTGTGAACACTTCAAGGTGGTAGGGTTGTGCTAGGGCAAGTTATGGCTCGCTAGGGCATTGGGGCATCCATTCAGTTGATTACTGAAGAAACCAGGGCATTGGGGCGTCCTTCTAGTGGGAGCTGGAGAATAATGCTTTTCTAGAATTCTAGGAAGTTGTTTCTTTCATTTCAGTTGGGGCTAAAGATTAAAGAATTTATTAGAAAAACGTTCGGTGGTTTTTGACCCGGAGGGGGTTTTCCACCTAAAATTCTTGTGCCTACTGTGTTCTTTTATTTACTGTTATTACTGCATAAACATTAATAATAATTGAAGATTAACTAATGCTCTGAAAATATTTAAAAGTGCTAATTGCTAAGGAATACTGATTCACCCCCCCCCCCCCCCCCCCTCTCAGTATTTCCAACAACTAGTATGAGAGCTTAGTTCCTTCAATAGCAGTCTAACAACTGGAAGGAGATCATGGAGTATACTAAGAATAGCCTTTGTTCAATGGAAATACCTATGCACTTTGGAGTGGAAGAATGAAGGTTCATTTGCTGGCGTAGGGATACAAAGTATGGGAAATCATTGACAAAGGCTTCACACCGACCCAAGATGAACAAGGTAAGAAAAATATGGTATATGATGCAAAGACTAAAGATCTTATTATCAGTGGGCTTATCGAATTTGTTTATCTTAAGGTATTAAGTTGCAAAACTGCTAAAGAGGTATGGGGAAAGCTTGAAAATATATATGCAGGTGACTCAAAACTGAAATAAGCAAAGCTTCAGATTTTCAGGGCAAAATTTGAGCAACTCAAAATGAGGGAAGATGAAGATATTATTGCATACTTTCAGCATGTTGATGAAACAACAAATACATTGGAAGGTTTGGGAGAACCTGTTGAAATGAAAATTGTTGTCTGAAAGATCCTCATAACCTTGCCAGCAAGATTTAACCCTAAGGTATCTGTCTTGGAAGATAGATCGAATCTGACCAATCTCAGCATAGATTAATCGCATAGAATTCTTATGACATATGAAATGAGGATGAAAGAAGGGGAAGAAGAAATCTCAGATAAATAATTTACCTACTTCACGCAGAGAATGAGAAGAGGTACGGAAAAATTCAAAGGTAAACTTCCATTAATATGTTTTGACTCCGGTGAGGTTGGGCATTTTGCAGCCAAATGTCATCACAAAAATGAGGTTGTTACGAATGGAAAGAAAGGTCCTAGGAAGTTCAACAAGCAAGGCAAGAAGAAATGGTTTAAGAAAATTTTCTTCACCAAAGAAGATAGTTCCTCATCCGAAGAAGATAGTGATAACAAAGAAGAATTCAACGGAAGAGTATTGTTTATGGCCAAGCACAATAAGCAAGAGGAACCTGATGAAGAAGGAGACGAAGAAGAAGAAATGACTGAGGTTGAATTTCAAAATGAAGTGATCAGGGTTATCAAAGAGCTCAAAGCCAAGAAGAAGCATGTCAACACTCTTGAAGACGAATTGAAGACAGAAAGAGAACAGGTCCTCAACCTTAAAATCAAGGTTGAAGAATACAAGCGAATTGAAGAATCTCTCATGAAAGAATTAAAGGAAAACAACAAGGAAAGAGAAGAATTGGAAGCTGAAATAGTTGCTCTACGAAAATAAGTAGAAAATGGAAAAAAAAATGAAAACTACGCCAACAGTTCAAAAACTTTGCATGAACTCATCAGCAACCAACGATTATATAGCGGCAAGACTGGTCTTGGTTACAAAGAAAAATTCAAAAAGAAGTCGAGTCCTTTTATGACAATTAAAGAAGATGGATATGCATAATATACCAAGAAGATAAGATAGATCTCTCTGCTAAATCAAGAGATCAAGACTCGCAAGAAGAACCTTGGAAGATAATTCCTCGAAGAAGATTTCCTCCGACGTACCAACCTATCTTTTATGATCATTGTTATTCATGTGGAATGTTTGGACATAGAGCTGCAGAATGTCACATGTATGTTTGGAATGAATATAATTCCAAGAGATCCTTTAGAAATGCATATTCCAAAACTCAACATAATATCAACAAATTTGATCATTTGAGAGATGATGTCGAATGTTACAAATGTAACAATTTTGGACATATGGCTAGGGATTGTGAAGTTCCAGACATGTACAACTATTATCGGCAAAAACCTAGAAGGGAATTTGCAGGATCATGAGATAGACACCAAACAAAATATTCTATGAATAACATCGAATATTACAAATTTCATAAATATGGACACATAACTCGTAACTGCAGGTAAAGATGGAATCAACCACGAATGAAAAGCTTGACGATGAGAATAAGAAGGTTTGGAAAGGAAAACATGTACAGGATGAACAAGTACAAGATGAGCAAGAAAAGCAAGAAGGCAATAAGGTCCCAAGAGTTATGCTTTCATAATTCGTAACAGATTGTGAGGAATCAGCAGCTGCTTCAGTTAATGACTCGATTCAAGACGGTCTGTTAAATGACACACTATTCTGAGCAATTCAGCTCGTCGACTCTTAGAAATTTGAAGATGAGGAGTCTATGTAATAGTATATGGCACAAGTCTACGATTGATAGACAGGTAGTTTGAACAAGATGGCAGTTTCATTACACGTTCAGGTGGAGAAGAATAGTTGAAGTATTACAGATTCAAGAAAGGAAGCACTGACAAGTAATCTCTATGTGAAAGTGGATCAAGAAAATTTAACGATTATCGTGATATCTCAGCAGGATAAAGGAATATTCATATATCAAATCAAGTACATCAAGGAAATTCTCAATAAATTCAATATGGAAGATTGCAAGCCTATCCTTACCCCCATGGTAATAGGTTACAAGAAGACTCATCAAAGGATGTGGACCAAAGGTTGTAGAGATCAATGATTGGTAGTCTCCTATATGTGACAGCCTCCCGGCTAGATGTGATGCAGGCAATTGGACAAGTAGCATGATTCCAAGCAGCACCAAAAAAATCTCATATCATTATCGTCAAAAGAATTCTTCGATATCTTAAGGGCACAGTGGAATATGGTCTCTGGTATCCCAAAGGAAATGATCTGGTCATCCAAGCTTATACAAATGCAGATTAGGCAGGAAGTGTTGATGATCGTAAGAGTACCAGTGGAGCAGTGTTCTACCTAGGTGGTTTCCTTGTCTCATGGTTAAGTAAAAAGTAGTCTTCGATCTTGTTATCCACAACAAAAGCAAAATATGTCGCGGCAACAACTTGTTGTACTCAAGTTCTCTGGATGAAGCAAAATTTGTGAAATCTTCAAGTCAATTTTTATGAGCCTATTCCCATCCTTGGTGATAAAACCAGCACCATCAGTATCTCCAAGAATCCTATGATGCATTCCAAAACGAAGCACATTCTGATTAAATATCATTTCGTTAGAGAGTAGGCCGTTGAAAAGAATATCAAGCTTGAATATGTTGGCACAAAGGAAGAAATTGTTGACATCTTTATTAAACCATTACCTCGTGAAGCATTTGAGTATCTTCGCCAAAAGCTTGGGATTCTCCCACGTTTTCATTAGAATCTTTCTCTTATCTACTCAAGTAGAAATAGGGAGTGGAGGTGTGTATAGGTTCGCAGGATGGATGTTTGTTAGGGGGAGTTACCCTTTTCCATTGATGAAAAAGGGGGAGAGAAGGTAGTAGGAAGAGGTGTCATTGATGTCAACCAAAGCAGCACCAGGGGCTACCTCGATCTTGCATGGGAATTTTGACTTGAAAACTTACTCTATTCTCTGTGTCAAGGATCTTCTAGATGGATTCTACTCGTCGAGATGTTTTCGTTGATATATGGCACGCCAAGTTATTCTTCATGGTTTGAGAGATATTCGCGTTTGAAGTTAGTAACCCCAGTTTGTTAAGCCCCTATACTACTAGTGTAACGCCTTATTGTTATTATTACAACCCCCTTATTATATTGTTGTACCCATGTAGTCCCCATATTGTTACTATTGTGCCCCATAGAAGCCCACTATTGTTATTATTGTGCCCTTACATTATTATTGTTATGTCGGCTCTGATTACATTATGACCCCTTAGACTCCTATATATAGAAAGGAGGTATTTTCATTTGTATCATCTAAGAATTGTTCATTTGTGTAATGTAAAGGAGGTTTCCCCCTCGAAGAGGCTGAATTATAAGGCGTTCATCTATATTTTCTATCTTTTTGTGAGCTGGTTTCATAACATTTGGTATCAGAGCTTTGGATTGAAGGGTTTCGCTGCTCCAAATAGGTCATCGTGGCATTTTTGCTATACCTTTTTTTCTGGGACGTTTCACAAGCGAAAAAAAAAACCCATTTGAGAGGAAATTACACTGAACCTCAGGTCCAAATTTCAAAGCTTTTCGCACTATATTGGCAGAGATATGATTTGAGGAAGTTGGTCTTTTTGCAGACTCCTGAATTACATTCCAAACAGGGTGACCTGGGGAAAATAGTCATAACTTTCTCTCTGAGCATCGGATTGAAAATTCATAAGAAGGTTCAAAAAGAGGACGGACTGTAGTTTCTTGTATATATTTTTCAGAGCCAAAGATCGAAACAGTGACATGTGGCACGTCGTACAATTTCACTCTACTGAACTAGTCTATAATCAGGTCACTGTGGGAGATTTGGCATAACTCTTCCTTGGAGAATCCAATTTGGATCAAACTA
This sequence comes from Pinus tabuliformis, assembly GCA_031772625.1. Taxonomy (NCBI): domain Eukaryota; kingdom Viridiplantae; phylum Streptophyta; class Pinopsida; order Pinales; family Pinaceae; genus Pinus; species Pinus tabuliformis. Next base: position 86,515,924 of record CM062804.1, read on the forward strand.
GTGGCATTGGAAAGAGGATGCATAGGGCTACTGCAGGTCGCAATTTCAGAACTTAAAGATCCAAAAGTATACGGTCGTTTCAAGATCGAGCTCCTAAAAACAAGAAAAAGCAAGATGAGGAAGTTTGATGGCAAGGATCCGGTAAATTGGATACTTCAGATGGAGCAATATTTTGATCTACATGGTGTACCACTATTAAAAAAGGTATGTATTGCATCTTCATATTTAGAACTGGATCAATTTTTATGGTATAAAGGGCTTTGTTCTCGTAAACAACTTTTTACGTGGTCAATTTTCACAGAGGAAATGATAGCACATTATGAGGATACAAAGAGCAACACCTTCTTTAGAGCAACACCACAACAATTGGAAAGAGTAAAAGGGCGTTGTTACATAGTGGAAAGTAAAATTATGGCAACAAGGAAGTCTACCCCTCACAACTATAAAGATGGAAGTGTTGTTTCTTCTAGCCTTCCACAACCTACAAGGGTTACACCACAACAATTGGAAGAAAAAAGAGAAAAAGGGCTTTGTTACAATTGTGATAGCAAATGCACTAAAGGTCATAAGTGTGCTGAGAAGAAATTATTTTACATAGAGTATGAAGATGAGAAAGAAAAGGATCAAGAAACATCAAAAGAAGAGGATATACGCCAGGACCCAACACCAGAGAAAGAAGAAATGAATCAGACCATATCTTGTAAAGCATTGGCAAGAATTACCACTCCTCAAACTCTCAAGATAGAAGGACATTTCAAGAAGAAAAAGGTGCAAGAAGTGAAAGATCACATCAAGAAAGAAGAAATGAATCCAACCATATCTTATAATTCATTAGTCGGAATTACCACTCCTCAAACTATCAAGATAGAAGGGCATATCAAGAAGAAAAATGTTCAAGAAGTGAAAGATCACATCAAGCATCAAGAAATGAATCCAACCATATCTTGTAAAGGATTGGAAGAAATTACCACTCCTCAAACTCTAAATATAGAAGGACATATCAAGAAGAAAAAGGTTCAAGCAGTGAAAGATCACATCGAACATCAACAACAAGTTCTCCAACTTTTAAAGGATAACACCACTAGGGTGCAAAATCGAATGAAACAACAGGTAGATCAACATCGTAGTGAAAAATGTTTTGATGTAGGTGATTGGGTATTTTTACTGCTACATCTCAAGCAAGATATTTATGAGAAGGAAATGTTGGCAATACTATATACACTTAAGAAATGGCGACCTTACCGAATGGGAAGACACTTCAACGTAAAAATGGATCATGATAGTCTTAAATACCTTTTAGAACAACTATTATCTTTAGAAGAACAAAAAAAATGGGTCACAAATATGTTGGGTTATGACTTTGACATCATCTATAGAAAAGGGAAGCAAAATTTTGTTGCAGATGCACTCTCAAGAAAGGATGAGGATGTGGAAGCATTGTTTTGTGCTATTTCTATTATCCAACCAGATTGGATAAACGAAGCAAGGGATGAATGGAAGAAGGACGAAGAAGTATGGCCACTTATTCAAAAGATCCCAATTCAAACAATATTGCCAGAAATTGAAGAGGAAGGAAAAATCATATTGGAACCTGGAGCAGTCATAGAAACAAGAACTTGACAGCTACGGAATCGATCAATTTCAGAGTATCTCATCAAGTGGAAGAACTTACCTGCTGAAGATTCCACATGGGAGGACAAGAATATTATACAGAAGCATCAAGAACTACTAAAGCGTTGAGGACAACACTTTTTGAAGGAGAGGGGCATGTTAGGCCCCTATACTACTAGTGTAACCCCATATTGTTATTAGTACAACCCCCTTATTATATTGTTGTACCCATGTAGTCCCCATATTGTTACTATTGTGCCCCATAGAAACCCACTATTGTTATTATTGTGCCCTTACATTATTATTGTTATGTTGGCTCTGATTACATTATGACCCCTTAGACTCCTATATATAGAAGGGAGGTATTTTCATTTGTATCATCTAAGAATTGTTCATTTGTGTAATGTAAAGGAGGTTGCCCCCTCGAAGAGGCTGAATAATAAGGCGTTCATCTATATTTTCTATCTTTTTGTGAGCTGGTTTCATAACATAGTTAGTGGGCTAAAACCCTATGGGGTTGTGGCATGGCACTCATAATTGGTTGTGGTCATTGAATAGTCGATAATTAATAATAATAATAAAATCTCCTAAAATCCCTCCAACGTTCACTTGTTGAGGACCCTCTCAACTCAAGACATTCATATAAATAATGACCCTCATATCCTCCTCTAGTAGGGATTTTGTGGCTTCAAACAGGTCATCGTGGAATTTTCGCTATAACTTTTTTTAGCGAAGCTTCAAAAGCTGAAATTAAAACCCATTTGAGACGAAATATTTTTGAACCTCATGACCAAATTTCAGATCTTGGTTCTCTATATTTTTCTGAGATATGATATGAGGAAGTTAGGGTTTTTGCAGGCTCCCGAATTCCATGTCAAATAGGTGACGTTGGGAAAATCGTCATAAATTTCTCTCTAAGCATTGGATTTAAATTTTGTAAATAGTCACAGAAAGAGGACAGACGGTAGTTTGTTGAGTAGAATTTTCAAGGCCGAAGGTTGCAATAGTGACACGTGGCACTTCGTACAAGTTTGCTCTATTGAACTAGTCTATAGTCAGGTCATCGTGGGAGATTGGGCATAACTCTTTCTTGAAGAATCCAATATTGATCAGACCTATGGGGTTGGAAAGAGGACTCGTAGGGATACCAGAGGAAGAAATTTCATACCCCGGAGATCCGAAATTACATAGATACAACAAATTCAATATCGATCTCCTAGCAGGAAATAAAAGCATGCATTCACGGATCATTACAGTAAGGACCACACATCAAGTGTCAATGGTAAGTCTCCTACAGCAAGGTATGTATGATTAATGTTTACATTTGAATTTCGAGTATCATCTCTGACATATGTTTTTGTAGGACAACCTAAGTATATACAGTGTCTCGGTTATATCTCTATGTCTTTGTATGTCACAATTAGTTTTTTGGATGTCCTATTCTTGATACTACACATTTTATGCTACATATTCTTGATGCTACACCAAGTTTGCTAAATCTATATGATGTTGTAATTTCATGTTACTTGTCTTGTCATAGTTGATAGAATGGTCTCTATTGTTGTACTTAGAACTTGGTCCATCACAAGTCTAGGGTTTGTCATCAGTTTTTATTGTATATATCTTTAGGTCAGTTTTGGATATAGTCTTGCATAGAGTCCAGGCCTATATCAAGAGTGGGAGTCATTTTCAATTGCTGCAACAATTCAACAACAAAAGTGAAAAGCACACTTAAGGTACGGATTGTAATTTTAATTTGTATTTATTCATTATTATGCACTTACATGTGTTTTACAGATAGAGGTAAGTTGAAGGGTATTTTGTTTTGTTTTGGGATTGGTTTCACTAGGAAAATTTTGCATGCAAGTAGAAGAAGATTCAAGTAAAACTTCAAGCAAGAATTCAAGAGTAGAAGTATCAAATCAAAGGAAGCATTACGGCCGGACATCCTTTGAAGACACGACAGCCATCCGTATATTGTGAAGAAGTGTCAAGGCCAAGAGTCATCATTGTAAAGTTGTAAAAGAGTCATTTGTAAAAGAGTCATCATTGTAAAAATGTAGAAGAGACATTTGTAAAAGAGTCATCATTGTAAATATTGTAAAATGTTCATTTGTGAAAGAGTCATTTTTCCTAGAGTCGAAGAGGCAGTGTTGGGAGGTATAGGAGTCACTATTGGGATGATGCCATGGTTGTGTTCCAGGTCATAGAGTGATTGGGTATTTGGTCAAGTACACAAAAATCATTGTACATATTATTGTATCGTGGATTGTTGTCCCTGGTTTTGGAATCCACAGTCTTGTCTTTTTTCAGTCATTATAGGGTGGCAGGGAGGTGCTAGGTAGGTGTATGAAGTCACCTACATGTTGGGGCATGTGGACACTTTAGGGTGGTATGGTGGTGCTAGGGCAAGTTGTGGCTCACTAGGGTGTTGGGGCATCCATTCAGTTGATTACTGAAAAAACCAGGGCGTTGGAGCATCTTTCTAGTGGGAGCTGGAGAAGAATACTTTTCTAGAATTCCAGGAAGTTGTTGCTTTCATTTCAGTTGGGGCTGAAGATTAAAGAATTTATTAGAAAAACATTCGGTGGTTTTTGACCCGAAGGGGGTTTTCCACCTAAAATTCTTGTGCCTATTGTTTTCTTTTATTCACTGTTGTTGTTACATAAATATTAATAATAATTGAAGATTAACTAATGCTATGAAAAGATTTAAAAGTGCTAATTGCTAAGAAATACTCCCCCTCTCAGTATTTCCAACATTCTTCTCCAATGTCAGATGTGTCCAACAATGGTTGAAACTATGGCCGAAGGTGATCTACATTGAACACTGGGTGCAGATCAAGGAACGGTGGGATGCTGAGCTTGAAGGCATTATCACCAACGGCCTTGGTGATGGTGTATGGCCCATATCGGAGTGGGCGACGCTTATGGTGGGGTCCAGCAAGGCGCTCCTTCTGAAAATGTAGCCAAACTTTGTCACCCACCTGGATCTTGTGCGGCACTCGATGTTGATCATGTCGTTGCTTGTACTTAGCATTAACTCTATCTAATATATCATGGACCTGTTGGCGGATGTGTTGAATGCGCTCAATGAAGTTGTTAGCCCTTTCAGCTTCATACTAAACGTGATCCGAATATACCTGTGTGGTTGCAAATGGTATGGCCACATCAATGGGGCATAATGGTTGAAATTCCAACCCTACCTGAAAGGGGATGTGGTCTGTTGAGCTGTGGAGAGATCTGTTGTAGTTTTGTTGGACATAGGGGAGACTTTCATCCCATGTGCGTGGATGCTTCGAGTTATACATGCATAGAATGTGTATGATCATTTTGTTGACAACCTCTGTTTGGCCATCAGTTTCGGGATGGAAAGTCATGGACTTAGTAAGTTTTGTATCCAACATTGACCAGAGACTTGAAAAAAATGCACTCAGGAATCTATTGTCCCGATCTAATACAATGGAATTTGGGACCCCAAAGTGTACTGATGCAGAATCATCTGACCCCCCCTTTATTAAAGAAGGAATCCAAAGCGGAGAAGAGGACGATGTGGACCATCGAGCTAAACAAGGGACAATTCTGTTTAAACAAAGCTAATTAGGTGGAATGGATAAAAGTCTTGAGGAGGCTTATTAAATGCAATCTGCCACATAGGTATGCATAACGAGAGAATTAGGGACAATTGAGTGATTCATGGAGAGGATTTGATCGAATCCTTTCAGTGATCCGATCCAATGTGTTCTATATATATATATATATATCGTGAGACAAATAGGGGAGAGATAGATAGAGTATCCACAATGTAGTTGAGAGGAGAACTGTTACTAAGGCTAAAATGCCTTAGGATGTATTCATATCGTGTATTATAGAAAGTGTGTATTCAGTGTTGATTGTGTGCTTGTGTATGACTATATAGATAGTCTGTGTGTGAATTGCATATATGCGTTGATGGTTTAATCCCATTTGTAAGTGTGTTGATCGACCATCGATCACTATAGGATCGATGGCGATCCAACGAAATATTGTTATATTTAATTGTTGTGCATGTCATAACCGAGCATGGCCGAGAACTGTGATTTTAACACAGAAATCCATCAAATCGAAAGAGATCAAGTCCAATAGGAGGTTGAAGAAACAATGCACAGGATCCGTTGGATCTGGAAGATCAACGGTCCAGATCCAATCGCTAGAACAGAGATCCGTTATAATCACATCGGCGGATTATTATAAGAAGGCGGACCACAAACCTTAAGGTATGGCGATAAGCGATTGCGCGACCAAACGTCAACCGTCGGATTGAGTCCAGATCGACGGTCAAGATTTGATTGGCGATCGCATTTCGGCAAAGTCAAAAGACAGCGGGCAATGGAATAGGCGATTGCGATATGCCGATAGCAATATCGCCGATAGACCGAGGGCCGATGAAGCGATATCGCCGATATGCAATGATCGGCGATCGGAGGTATCGACGTTTTGGAGATCAGAGTTCGGAGGAGTAGCGCCGCGGAGGTGGTTTGATGAGCCAGACCCGATGAAGTTATAGGTGCAGGTGGATAATATTTGAGATCCGGGTTATGGTTCGGCAGCGGGTTTTCCTGTTGTTTCCTGTGTATTTGCGTTAGAGTGGTGTGGTCCCGATTTTTAACGAAAATCCCGATAGTTAAATGGTCTGGGGTTTTAAAGGCTAAGAGCGATTAAACGCTTCCAATAGGCTTTGTGGGCCATAACCCACAGGCCTCAGGATCGAAAATTAGTAAGAAAGGGGAACGGATATACCCCTATTTTCTCCTTTCATCATTTGGTATCAGAGCAGGGAAAGGTTAAGGGAAATTTTTCCTGTGAGAAGGAAGAAAGAGTGCAAGTAGAAGGAAAGGAGGTACAGTTGTTGAAGCTGGAGAGTTATGGTCTTACTATCGTGCAGATAGCAGCAGTGGAAGGTGAGAAGACTTGCAGCAACCTAGAGCAAGGAGTGCTCAATTGGTTCCAAAGAAGAGAACCAGAAGGATGCAAAAGACTGAGTGAGGAGAGCTTGGTGAGGTATCGTGTAGCAGAGGAAGACTGTTACTGCAGAGGTTGGTTGCAACTCACAGAAGATCATGAAGGCAGTTCCACTGAGAGGTGGGTAGAATTGCTAAAGGACAAGGAGAAGCATATGACCAGGAGGTCATAAGTTTTTGTGCCTCGGAATTTTGATGCAGGAGCATCTGACCCCCCGTTTATTAAAGAAGGAATCCAAAGCAGATAAGAGGACAACGTGGACCATTGAGCTAAACAAGGGACAATTTTGTTTAAACAAATCTAATTAGGTGGAATGGATAAAAGTCTCGAGGAGACTTATTAAATGTAATCTGCCACATATGTATGCATAACGAGAGAATTGGGGACAGTTAAGTGATTCATGGAGAGGATTTGATCGAATCCTTTCAATGACCCGATCCAATGTGTTCTATATATATATTGTGAGACAGATAGGGGAGAGACAGATAGAGTATCCACAATGTAGTCGAGAGGAGAACTGTTACTAAGGTTGAAATTCCTTAGGATGTATTCATATCATGTATAATATAAAGTGTGTGTTCAGTGTTGATTGTGTGCTTGTGTATGACTATTTAGATAGTCTGTGTGTGAATTGCATATATGCGTTGATGGTTTAATCCGATTTGTAAGTGTGTTGATCGACCATCGATCAATGTAGGATCAATGGCGATCCAACGAAATATTGTTATATATAATTGTTGTGCGTGTCGTAACCGAGCATGGTAGAGAACCGTGATTTTAACACAGAAATCCATCAAATCGAAAGAGATCAAGTCCAAGAGGAGGTTGAAGAAATGATGCACAGGATCCATTGGATTTGGAAGATCAATGGTCCAGATCCAATCGCTAGAACAAAGATCTGTTATAATCGCATCGGCGGATTGTTATAAGAAGGCGAACCACAAACCTTAAGGTATGTTGATAAGCGATTGCGCGACCAAACGTCAACCGTCGGATCGAGTCCAAATCGACGGTCAAGATTTGATCGGCGATCGCATTTCGACAAAGTCAAAAGACAACAGGCAATGGAATGGGCGATTGCGACATGCTGATAGTGATATCGCCGATAGACCGAGGATCGATGAAGCAATATCGCCGATATGCGATGATCGGCGATCGGAGGTATCGGCGTTTCGGAGATTGGAGTTCAGAGGAGTAGCGCCGCGGAGGTGGTTTGATGAGCTGGACCCAATGAAGATATAGGTGCGAGTGGATAATATTTCAGATCTGGCTTATGGTTCGACAACAAGTTTTCCCGTTGTTTTCCTGTGTATTTGTGTTAGAGTGGTGTGGTCCCGATTTTTAATGAAAATCCCGATAGTTAAATGGTCCAGGGTTTTAAAGGCTAAAAGCGATTAAACGCTTCCGATAGGCTTTGTGGGCCATAACCCACAAGCCTCAGGATCGAAAATTAGTAAGAAAGGGGAAATGGATATACCCCTATTTTCTCCTTTCATCATGTACCCACCCTCGCTCAAATAAGAGCTTAGCAGTGGCCTCTGCTCGGATATTCTCCTTGCAGGCTTCCATGATGGCCATCTTAGAGAATCTGTCGATGACCACGAAAATGCAATCGTTGTCATGCTTAGTAGAAGGAAGGCTCAACAGGTAATCCATGGAGATAGATTCCCAAGGTCGGCTAGTAGTAGGTAGAGGAGTATACATGCCTTGCTTCTTGATGGTTGGTTTGGAAATGATGTAGGCAATGCAGGATCTAATGTACTTCCCAACATCCTAAGAATTTTCAGCTAATAAAAATATTGCTGCAATACCGCCATTGTTTTCTCTACTCCTAAATGTCGAGTGACCCGACTGTAATGCACCTCCCAAATCATATTGGCACGCTCACTTGAAGGAACATAGATGTGTCCCAGGTGGCATATAAGTGCATCCTAAAGGTGAAAATTTGGAACCTGCTTCCCTTTTAGGAGTGTCTGGTATATGCTGCCGAATTGTGGATCATTCTTGTAAAGATGCAGCCACCCCAATGTCTCGTGCCCACACGAGTCGAGCACGGTGATCAACGCCATGACCAGTGGTTTGTTGAGGCAATCGACGACATTATTGGTGATGCCCTTCTTATAATTAATGTTCAAAAGGAATTGTTGTAGATAGGTGGACCATTTTTTATGGCGATCATTTTGCAACTTCCCTTGTGTCTGTATGAACTGTAGAGGTTGGTGGTCTTTCTAGATGATTGTTTCCTTCCCCATAATGTAATGCTTCCATTGATGGTAGGGCTACATGATGGAATATATTTCTTTGTTGTAAGTGGGGTACTTTCGGACTATGTCTGAAAGTGTCTCACTGTGGTAAGCCATTGGATGACCATGCTAAGTAAGAACCGCACCAATAGCATAGACGAAGGCATCTGTCACAATATCAAATGGTTATTGCAGGTTCGGTAATGTGAGCACTAGTGCAAAGAAGAGGAGATTCCTCAACCCAAAGGATGCTTGTTGTTGGGTTTCCGACCAAAAAAAAATTGCTTTCGCTCCGCCCTTGGTGACTTGACTTAAAGGCCAAGTGATATGACACAACCCCAACATGAACCTACGATAGAAATTGGCAAGACCCAAAAAGTTGCGGAGCTCTGTTAGAGTGGTTGGGGCTGGCCAATCTTGAATGACTTGTATCTTGGATGGGTCCAAATGTACACCCTGCTCATCAATGATGTACCCCAGATATTGAACCTGGGTCAGGCCAAAGGTGCATTTCTCCAAGTTAGCACACAACTTGTGTTGGCACAGGGTTTGAAGGACCTGTCGAATATGGTGGAGGTGCTCTTTCCAACTCTGGCTGAAGATCAAGATGTCATCTAAATACACCACCACGAATGCATTGGTGAAGGGTCACAAGATGTCGTCCATCAGTCTCATGAAGGTTGCAGGGGTGTTCGTCAATCTGAACAACATGACCAACCATTCAAAAAGGCCCTCCTTGGATTTGAAGGCAGTCTTCCACACATTAGAGGGTTCGATAGGCACTTGGTGATAACCTGACTTCAAGTAAATCTTGCTGAAATATTTGGCCCCTTGAGCTGGTCCAGAAGGTCATCAATCCGCGAGATTGGGTACCTATTCTAGACAGTGATCTTGTTCAGCGCCTGATAGTCAATACAGAGCCTCCAAGTCCCATCCTTCTTCTCTACCAATACAATCGGGTTCCCAAAAGGTGATGAACTTGGCCTGATGTACCCTTTCTACAATAGTTGATGAATCTTCCTCTTGATCTCATCATTCTCCATAACAGAGCATCGATAGATTGGTCCATTAGGCAGCGACGCGCCCAGGGTCAGATTGATGGAGTGCTTGACCTAACAATGCAGAGGTACCCCTGTGGGTGAGGTGAAAATATCCCTGTACTCCTCCACGACCTTGTCCATCTGTTGTTGTTGTGTAGAGGAGCCCTGCCTGGAAGTCGTGGCCACAACCTTCTTCTTTCCCTGGGGGCAAATCATAAGGAAAACAAATTTCCTAGTCTGGGAAATGATCTTACTGCATTGCTTTACAGTGATCAAAGAGATGGCGGTAGGTAGGGCTACCTCTGGTATCCTGTACAACTTATTAGCCAAAGTAATAATCACAAAGCGAGGTCTAGACTCATATACAGCATGTCACTTCCACAAGTATGGTTGTCCTAAAAATACATCACAAATTTCAAGAGGAGAAACGTCACACAGTACCTCATCCATGAAGGGCTTGATGTTGTAGGAAAGGTGACATTGCTGGCTGACACAAAGATCTTGTCCTTGGTGAAGCCACTTGATAGTGTACCGTTGTGGATGTGCTATAGTCTTTAGGCCCAGCCACTTCATGACCTCTACTAAAATGAGGTTCTTTTGGCTCCCATTGTCAACAATGAACTGCAGCGGAGAACCCTTCACCCACATCTGTGAGTGGAAGAGGTGTTCCCCCTCCTCTGAATCTTCAGGCTCAATATTCTAGATATTAGTGGTGGCCATAGTGGCACTGGGTTCCACATCAATGATCTGCTTCCCTTTGTTAGTTCCCTTATCAGGTTCTTATTCAAAGTCGGAACCTATGTCTGATTCGGAAGCCTTCATCTCGGCCACCAGTGACTGTTTGGCCCGACACTCACTTGTATTGTGAGTGGAGCTCTTATGCAACTCACACCATTTTCTCATGTCCTTCTTCATATTCAAGGTGTTGTTCTTTGCTTGCGGCTTCGGTGGGATGTCTTGGGTAACACCGCCTTGGCTTGGTCTTTTATTTTGTGGTTTGGGGGCGCCTTTTCCTTTCTTTGGATTCGCAGATCCAAAGTGTCGCTTCTTCTATTTAAACTTTTTCTAAATCTTGACAACATATCGATATGCCATGCCAAGCGAGGAAATGTCCAGGAACTCCATCTCATCCTGGATGTACTTGTGTAGACAGTCACGGTACTTGAGCACCAAATGCTGCTCAGTATCCTTAATACCCAGCTTCGTGCGAAGGGTATGGAAAGTATTTGTGAACTCTGGCACATCTTGGTCCCTTCTCTTCCATAGTGTGGTCCACTTTATGTATTTGTCTTCATAGCTCCCGACAGGGTAATATTGTTCCTTGATGTCGTCTTGGAAAGAATTCCAAGTGGGTGCAGCTAAAAACAACGAGGGTTCACTCTCATCCTTTTGTTCACAGTAGGTTTCCCACCAATCCTTGACATGTGGGGCAACTTTAAGAAGTGAAAAAGTATTTTTTTCCCGGTTAGAAAAGTCATGAACTAAAAAATATCCTTCCAATAGAATTAACAATTTATCTATGGCGTCTACATCTATCAGGCCTTCGAATATGGTAATATTGAAGTTAACTTGTACCTTAAAAGGAGTGGCACCTCCAGAGTGGTTGTTGGTTGAAGATGCATCGCCTGTGGGTAGCCGTCGAATGATCTGGGTAAAGTTATCATTCATCACGTCCCTCTGTCGCTCAAGGGCTTCCTCAAGCAATATTTTGAAAGGATCTCGTGCCCCCTCGTCTTTATTTTCTTCTTCCATGGGAGGTCATCGGGTTTTGCGAGGTTGATCTTACAATGGTTCAACCATATCAAACCCTCATTCCTTATACCCTGACCTCGTTGGGGACATGCAAAGAAAAATAGAGAAAGAGCAGACCGCTCTGATACCACTGATCTGAACTTAAATAGGAACACAACAACTTACAGATATAATCATAAACACAGAGATGAAATAGAAAAACACTTCATTTCATTAATAGAAAAATATTGAACTATGCTTACAAACAAAATGGAAATAAGATAGCTTAGGCAATGGTAGTTTATCTTTGAGAAGAGATGTGGCGACTACATTCCTCTGAATTGTGTTACAATGAGGCTCAAGGGCCTATTTATTATTGGAAAACATGAGAAAACCCTAACCTCAGGAGATGTAACACCAAGAGTTTGTGGGCCTCGTTGGGGTTATTTGGGCAGTCCACTTCCTAGGGTCGTGACTTTGTCATATTATCTTCATTTGTTGCGTACGATACCTTGTTGGAAAGGTCTCGCCAAGTACTACAGGTTTCGGTGCAAGCCCCTACTTATGATCGCAGGCCTGTAGCGGACCTCAAAAAAAAGTTGTTTAGGGGTTCAAAACTGCTGCAGAAGTTCAGGACTCGAAAAAAAACTGCTAAAAATAGTAAATGTTGAAATGAACAAGGAAACAGATGAAACTGACTGGGGGTTCTAGGTGGAATAGGCGGGTGGCCACCAATATCCACTTGGATCACAAACCATGTAGTCTTTTTTCGACAGAAATATTATCATTGGGAATCCAAAAGTTATCCCACCTCCACCCAAAAACAATACATAGCATGCGGACCCAAACATTCCTATACTTTCTTGTCCCAAACAAGTAACAAACACATACCAAACAATCCTATACTTTCTTGTCCCAAACAAGTAACAAACACATATACATATATGCATGGCACCATATCGCGTACACATAGCGTGATGCCAGAACAAATAACAAAAACACACATATGACACAGTACAATGTATACACATTTACACATGTACGACACATGCATATATACACAAATAATAAGGGAATCCAAAGGCTAATACCTCCACCCTCAAGTAAATAAGGGAATCTAGAGGCTTCTATCTCCACCCTCGATTCAATAAGGGAATCCATAGCCTATGGTGCTCCATCCCAACTATATGAATATAAAGGCCCAATACTCTCCACCCACTTTGCACATCAGGAATTTGAAACCCATTGCCTTCACTTGTCTCCTGCAATAATCCAAAGTGCACTAACCATCCCACTTGATGGTCTCTATGGGAGTCTGCAGAGATTACCTGCACTTGTTCGCAAAAGAATCAGGAATCCAAAACTCTATTCGAGCTCCACTTGATACAAAACAAGAGTCCAAAGAACTTGCTCCACTTACATGTCACACTACTCTTGTTTTGCTAATTCATTCTTCAGTGTTTCATGCCATCCATATTTGCAGTACATGTGCTTTATGTGCAAATACATAAGCGCATGTGCAAATAAAGTCAAGGTTAAGAGAACTCCCTTAAGTATAATTAAGCATGCATGGGATTCTTTTTTTTTCCAGAATTCCCCTTTACCTTTTTCTTTTCCATATGCTTGTTATCATGTTTATGCCAGTGTGCCCCCATATTGTTCAATATTCAAATCATGCACTGCCTCTTGCTCATAAATTCGTGGCTTTCCCGCAATCCAACCAACTTATTCCAAGGCCCCAAGTATGTAAATCAAAGGACAATTATAAAGTCAATGGATAATGTAAAAGGCAAAAATAAGAGCAATATTTCAAAGGCATTAAAATCCATAATCACAATCATAACATAAAACCAAAAACAAAACAATATGGCCATGCACATTCAACAATCCATTAACAGTGAATCATAAACTTAAAGTATAAAATCATATCATGTAACATTAAATAAAGTTGTCAAAAATTGACTCAATGTTCCAAGTCCAACACACATGGCACCCTTAGCCATCATACCATGCCTATACATGTGTGACAAAATCGATTTCCTTTATTTTTCAACCTGTGGGAAAAATCTTGTTTTAGGTGCTCTTCCCCACAAGACCACCACAAGATGGGCTTCCTTCACATCTAAGGTTCACAGGGCCTTTTCCTACCATCACCATTTCCCTTTTCCAAGGTTTGATTCTGATATGTCAATTCTTACAAGTGTTATTGTAGTTCATAGTTCCAATCTGTTAGCTCTTGTTGTTGACTGACAAGTTTCTTTATCTATCCTTTGCAAATCCTAAGCTCAGTTTCCAATTCCCTGAGTTGAGCCTTTAAGATTTCTACTCTCCCAGAGGAGCTTTCCCTCTTTGATTCACGCTACGTGTCACTCGCCTTGTTTTCCCTATCTCTGGCACTAACCCTTCTCATGTGCTCCACAGACATTCAACTATTAGTTCATAATGAAAATAAAAATAAATAACCAATGGTTTACCAAGTGAACTCAAGCATGATGTCGTGTAGCTGTTCACACATCATAGGATTGTCACTAGCTACATAGTATAAGCATAATAACATTTACATATGTTTGCTTTCAATTTCAGGAACATGTATATACATATATGCATACTAATCGTAGTTATCATCCATTTAAATCAGTTGTTTAAATACTTAGGAGGATTTGGCCTTATTATTAAGGCCAACAATCATTGTATCTGCAACCTCATAGAGTCAATTAGGACACTATATATTACATTAGCATGCATTACATTATTAATTTTCACATTCATAAAAAGGAGAATGCATCCCAAAACTTGCAGGCAATCTCAAGTTAGCAACTAATCAATATACAATCCATGATCATAGCGCTATAACCCACACCTGCCAACAAGTATTCATTAGTTACTTAACTTTCTATAATATACCTCCTGTCAAACAAACCATGGGGTTTCCCCATCCCCTGCGAAACCATCCAAACAGAAAGGTTGGCAGAAATAGCTATAGTAGTGCATTAATGATCTTGACTAAAATATCTTTAGCCCAAATATGGAAAAGCTACGTGACAACTGATGTTCAATGAAATACAATTCAAAAATAATTGTCATTTTTTATAAATATCTTCTAAAATTACTCCATACTTTTAGCTATCTCATGCCTTAGATTTGTGCACAGGACTTCAATGTACTTGCTTCACATTGATAGTCAACTTCTTGGTTTGACTCTTCATTTGATTGCAATGTTTGAGCACACATATGATCTTAAGTTTCTCTTCTAATATATCAATGTAATAACCTGGTATTTAGGCCATATAACCTGGTGTTTTCAACTTTGTTATTGAAGGTTTTCTTGACAGTTTTATTACCTTAATGCATGGAATATAATGATATGGCTTGATGGTACTATGTGTATGTAAGACACAACTTGGATACATTCTAAACATTTGATGTCTCATTGTTACAACACTGAATCTAACACATAATCCCTATGTACTAGATTTCAACGCCTTAAATGTAACCATCCTATGATTGGGGTCTTAATAACTTTCTATTAGTACAAGGAATTGTAAGAAGTTCATTATTTGTCCTTCATTTGGCTCATAATTGAGATCACAAATTCTTGTGGTTGCAATCTATCCTTAACCCATTCATATAACAGTGAGAAATGTGCATTAATTCCCTTGGTAACACATCAATTGAAATCATTGCACTGATGGTGGATTGACCATGATTTAATGGTTCATTATCTAAAATCTTTGTTGTCTTAAATCTCACTTATAGATAGTAGTAAATTAGGGGCACTCAAGTCACATATGGACATGTTTTAATTTCATGTATTTAATGGTGAGAATCTTTGACATTGCACTTAACAAATACATCCTTCTAAACCTCATTTTGTTGTTCCTAAATAAGAGTTATCACTGTAACCCAACTTACTTAAGCCATTGTTTCAAGTACCCCATCACTAAGGTATTTAATGGTCACAATCTTTGACATTACACTTAACAATTACATGCTTCTAAACCTCATTTCGTCGTTCTTAAATAAGAGTTATCATTGTAACCCAACTTACTTAAGCCATTGCTTCAAGTACCCCATCACTCATAGGAAGCACAATGTTCACATTTGTATCAAGTTCTTTACTCATCAACTGTTGACAAGGTTTATGGAACAAGAATCTCTTCTCATTGTTACTTTTCTCCTTAATATCATGCTTGCAAATATTTATTCAACAAAATAATAATAATTCAATCATCGAAGTATGCATTTCTATTACTTATTTTACTTTCAGTAATGCCAACAAGAGCTCATACAACTCTTGCAATTTCATTATTTAAATGCTCTTACTACCAACAAGAGCATAAATATGTAATTCAAGGCATTCAACAACAAGTTATTGAAGAACTTGAAGTCACACAAACAGTGTGGTTGCTCGTATATTTCAAACTTATACCTCATATTGTAGCATACAAGGCAAAGTTAACCTATGCCTATGATCACTTGACTCATCACAAAAGTCCTTCAGCTTATACAAGGAAAAATGTATTAAACATGGGTGACAAAAGGAGAAATATGTTTCCTTTCTCACCTTTTGATCCAAGGAAAAAAAATGTAGGATTTGCATGAGAAGAGCATCAACATGCCAAGCAGAAAAAACACAAAGCATTGTACACACCTTTTGGCATACATTCCTCACATAGAAGGCATCTCTTATTTTGCATAAAATTGCTAAAAGAGCTTGAAATAGAGATTTTTCCCTACACATGGGTTTATTTATGAACATACAGTCATAACAATGATATGCCACCAAACCCTAACACCAACCCCATTACCACTAATTGGCATCAATAAGCTTAAACATAATATAGGTATGGATAATGGCATTTGATTTCCCAACTCAAATTGCTTGTCGACACACATAGTAACATACTACAAATAATAAGTTTTTTATATTAAAACCAAATGTAAGCCAAGATTACTATTCAATCTCATTATGTTGATAGACATGCTTTTCCTTAGATCTATGGTATTCTCCTTCTAATGATGTTGAGAGGTGATCATGAAGAATCTGTTAGGAAGCGTCCAACAAGGTATAGCAAGGTGCAAAGTGGAGGAGGTTTGTGCTACATATAAATAGCCAAGAATATCCTACCAAAACTCCCCCCCCCCCCCCCCCCCCCACCCTTTTATCCACAATAAGAGATTGCTTTCTTTTCTATAATTTGGAAATCCCATGACTCGAGAATCCACTGCCCTGCTTTAGAATGCATGCATCCTACCTTCAATTCAAAATCATCATGTAACTAGATGGGAAGGGTTGAGTAGATGTAATAGTAGCTACATGTACAACCTTAACAACAGTTGAGGAAGGAGTAAACAACAAAAATGTTACAATTAGCAAGGAAGTACAACCTTGTTAGCTTAGCAGGTTTTCTTTTCTCCTTCCAAAATCTTATTGGGAAAGTTGGCTTTGGGGAAGTGAGTTTTCTATAAATGCAATTTTTATTTCTATCACAATTGTTGTGATTGAAGGACTTAATCAATGGTCAATATTTGGATATCATTTTATCTCATTCTAGCTGACGCACAAAAATACTAGCAGTGCTAACTTTTAAGCTTTCTTTGTAACTGCCCAAAATTAATCAAAATTAGTGACCCACACATTGTGCTTATCCACTAGAATGAGGCACACATACCAACAATAGAAGAGTCAATTTTCCGAGCAACGTTTCATCTTTGGTTACTGAAATGATAGTTGTGTGTAGGGATTGCAACCTTCTAACACCGATACAAACATTAGATTAAAACATTAACACGTGTTTGGTGTAAAACATCATAGATGGGGAACACTCAAAGATTGACACATCAAGGGTTTATAAGAACACTCTTCTCCCATTGCTTCCTATAAACTTGATGTAAAATATAAAATAATACGAGGAGTATATCTCAGGTGGATTGTCTTGAAAATGACACTCGTTGCATAATATTGCACCTTTTGAAGTAAAAAATTGTGATATGATAGGTTTTAAGCTCTTCCTAGAGACTCACCTATATAGCTACTACATTTTTCGAGGGAATGAGGGTCTGCCATAATTCTCTTACAAAATATTTCTTAAAGCCAAGATATAATTGTCTACTTAGAGTGGGTGCCAGATCTGATTCTAAGTCATGTGCATTTATTTTGACAGGCTAGCACACTTGCAACTAGAGGTCTTTTAATATAAATGCCTTGGAAAACCTTGGTATATGTTCTTGCACTTTGTTTGAGTTCTCAACTTTTTTATATATGACTGCCACTTTATTTCATGACATTTTCAAGTAACCTAGCATGGTTTCATGGAACAGTGTAAAAATTGATTGCACTAGTAGAAGGCTAGAGGTAAAATCTTGATGTCAGATCCTCCATTTTTGTTTCTTGTCTATGGAATAATTTTCGTTGATTTAAGGAGATCTTATTCATATTTGCAGGAAAAGCTATGCTTAGTTGTCACAAGTTCCAACATTCATCCTCAAATTAAGATGATGAAAATCAAACACCTCATGCACCCTTGACCCAACAAAGTCCCTATGGGTCAAGTTACATAATATTATAAGTAATTTTGACAAAAACATCACAACAACGTACAATGATCACCTTTGAATAACCATTGTTTCACTCTCAGACTCCTCTTAAACTTCATCTAGGAGAAAGCACAACTAGCTTTATCCCTCGAGATTCTATGGTGGGCCTTTAACCTTCATCCTTGTTGTGATATAGCCCATTAGGTCCAAGTGTTGAAATTGGGAGCTCTGGTACCACTTTGTAACACACCCCCTTACCTTACTAGCGGTGTAAAAACCCAGGTGAAAATTCCATGTAATAAAAGTTAATAAAGGGAAAATAATAACCACTATTGATGGGACACTTATTCCAAGCTTAATGTTAGGCAAAACCATAGTGATGGGGATCACTTTTGGTTGATTCATGGCTAAGGAAATTGGCAAAGGAAATGGTTAGGGCTTTGGAAAGGCAAAGTGATATTTTTGGCATATTTATTTATGAAAATAATGGAAATTCGAAGAAAAGGGAGGTGAAAGGTCACAGGTTGCATGTGAGGAGGAAAATGAAGGAAAATAATGGAAAATGAAGAAAATAGAGGTCTCATTAATAAGAAGGTTTCTGAGGATCAGTTCACACACTTTTGTCTATTCAGTTTTGGAGCTCTCTCTCTATTCTCTCTCTCTCATACTCTTGGACACTTGGATTTTTCTCGAAGCACTCTTGGAGGAGTGTGGCATACTTGGAGTTTTGGAGAAAGAAGGAAAAGGAAGAGCAGACAAGCACAAGAGGACATCAAGATCAATAGCTACAACATATTTGGCTTGCAGGTACCGAGTTGCATGTATGTTTTCCTCACTAGTTTTGGCATGCATGGCATTTGCATGTGGATTATTGGTCATGATCTATAAATGGCATGGAGGATTGCCTAGATTGACAGTGGATTTGCCTAGCCTTGTCATTTCTTGGATAACCATGGATATTTTGGGTTTATTTCCTTATTTTGTTTTGGTTGGTTCTCATGTTTCCTTTAGCTCGGGTTGAGTTATTAGTTCCTAGAAGTCATGGTTGGACAAACACTTTGGAAGCCCTGTAACAGCTTGGGTTGAGTTACTAGTCCTAGAAGCCTTGGTTGGACAAACGCTTTGGAAGCCCTTGGTAGGTTGAGTTACTAGTCCTAGAATCCCTGGTTGGAAAAATGCTCTGGAAGCCCGACGACAGTTGTGGTTGAGTTACTAGTCCTAGAAGCCTTGGTTGGAACAAACGCTCTCGAGCCCTGGAAGTCTTGGGTAGAGACCAATCTAATGATGGTTTTGTGATGTCCAACCGTGAGGTGGAATCACTATTTGATGGGTTGAGGTGGTTGGCCTCTGGAAGCCCTGGATGGTTTTAAATTGATGTGTTTTGTGAGATCCCACATTCATGCTTGGAATATGGCACTGTGGTGAATGGCTGAAGAGAGATTTGGCTCAACCATTCTACAGTCGGGTGGAATGTGGAAGTCCCATCTCGGGTTTGGATTTTGCATCATCAATAAGAGGTTATTTCTCCTTGTACTTTTATGGGTATTATACTAGTTTATATGTGGATTATATGGTTGTGATTTCCTTGGTATTTCTATTGATATTATGTTGGTTATGTGTATGTTTTATGACAGTAGCTATGTATGGCTCTCATCATGTTTTTACTGGTAAATGGATGGATAATGTATCTATGACCTAATGGATGAAACTACAACTATTATGTTGAGGCATCAATGCTTCTTAGTGATTCTTAGTTGAGTATGAGACCCCTATGCTTAGATGTGTTGTTTACACCTGTAGATTACATATTTGTGATATGTTTGACGAAATGCCTGTCATGGTTAGTAGTGGTCCAGTCAAGGGCTTGTTCAAGTATTTGCATTTGCCTTATTGTTTGCTTGTTATCTTAATGTTATGAAGGTGCCATTCAATTCTGGGCAGTGAGCTAGGCTCTGGGCCTGAAAAAGTGGCTCAAATCCTGGGGACGCTGGCACAACACTAAGAAAAATAGTCCCTAGACACTGGGATCCCTTGTCATGAGAGCGTCCAAAGCCTCTTGGATGTTGTCAGGCCCATAGCATGGGAGCGTCCGAGGGTCAAGTGGTCTAAAACCTCAATGGGACCCAGGGACTGGTTACCAGAAAGGTTGGGATGGTTCTTAAGAGTCCTGTTGCTAATGTTGAGGGTCTGTATGGTGTGTTTTCGTCATTTCCACTTCCTTAACGTGACTAAGGAGGTCGAATCATATCATAGTAAATTCTTGTAACATGTTTACCCCGGTTGGACGGTTACTTGGGGTAGATGTGGGAGGAGGGTGTTACAAGTGCAAGGAGGTGGTTACTAGGCTTACTTGATTATCATAGTGCAATTGAGAGGATGGGATATAAAAATTTATATCCTTTTTTTTTAGAATTTATGGGAATTAAAATGTTAGGAAAGGAACTAAGTTCATAGAATTATAACCTACCATCCCTAGGTCTTCAACATCTTTCCTTTATATTGGGCTCACTTCAAAAATGTTCATTCTCTGACACATCGACACATAAGAATTAATACAATAGTTCCATTAACAGATTATCAACTAAATAATGTGGAGCAGTTAACTCCAACAATCGATACAATTTTGTGATGGATAAAGTTGTGGCAGTGGGGATAAAATAACAACAACCAAGAATCACTAATGATATCCCTAATCTAAGGCTATTGAGGATGCCCCCATTGATGGAGTCAATCACAACAATAAATTTGAATCATCAACTCTTATTTGATCTTCCATGTTAATGGTTTATATCCAAAACTAATGGAAGCCAAGCCAATAGAGGTTGTTGTGCTCACTGCGAGGATTTGTGAAATCATTTCATCATAAGTTTGCTTTTCAAGCTCAATGAAATATCCTTCATTAACTATCGTTGTGTATGCATTCCAGCTTACAATGATCCAATTTCCAATTGACTTTTCAACTGGAAAATGAATGTTTCACAATGGTAGTAAAATCTAATTTATTTGCTTTTACTAACAGGGCCTTTAGAAGCAAGAATATTCAAAAATCACGAAGAAATGAAGCATCATCAACCATGGCTCTAAATGGGTACACCAACTTGTTTGAAACATATTAAGAATTAAAACAAGCAGGAAGATTTGAAAAATGAAATGGAACTTAGTGCTTATAAAGAATCCAAAATAATTGCTAAGGTAGTGGAGCTTGAACCTAGGGTTGGCATTTGCCCTAAAACTGCTCATAGCGTTAGCTTCTTTTTAAATTTTAACATATGGATAATACTTTTATAAGCATTCATCAAACAAGACATTGAACACTGATATTCCTATACAAACCCATTGTTGGGTTTAAGGAAGAATACCGTAAAACACAGATTCACACTAAAAAAAGGGTAAAATAATGAAAAGAGAGGATTACAATGAAAGAGTTGAACTTTGGAGACGTTCCAAGTGGAAAATCCTTGATATCAGCATAAAAAAAATCTAGAATGAAGGCGCTTGCCCTGTGAAATGTAGCATTTTGATACTGAGTATTGGGTTGCCTTTTGGGAATCTAATATTATTTGATTGCATCGCTATACTTCCTTCATTTGCTTCCAAGGTGGGGGCATGTTCTTTCCAATTTAAAGCACCCAAAGTAATAAAACACAATCCAATATCAATACAAAGTCCAAGAAGAGAATGGAGAGGACGTCCTTACAAAGGCCATGATATGAGCAATGATAAGAGAAACCACCACGTGAGACATGTATCCAACTATCCAAGAATGCTCAGTAATCTTCCTAAGTAGGAATCGATTCTTGTTCAAGAATCTTATTGATATTTACCAGTGGAAAAACCAGGTGGGAACAGAGTCTTGCAAACGAAGGGCTAAAATGAAAAAAGAGGTTAGTCAAAACTTGGAACAAGCAGTAGTGTTTGTGTGCAAGTAATACAATGGTGATAGTGTAATGCAACTATGAGACAAGATATGAAAATAGCTGAATAAAAAAAAGTTACCTTTCCTTGGAAATTTCATGAGGTTTCGTGTTGAAGTAGTGGTATAAAATATTTAAACAAAGGAGCTCTTAGTAATTTGAAACAGAGCATTTAGCAGCGACTACACAATTAGGAATTCATTGTTAGAAATTAATTAATGGAGCAATGAAATACATATAATATTGCTGAAACACAAATACAAAAACACATAAAACACGAGAGACACAAATATATGTGGTTCACCCAATTTGGGCTACATCCACAAAGAAACAACCAGTCCTTCCTTTTATATTATCCATCAAAATGAAGAGAAACAACCTACAGCAGATCCGCTATAATTTCCTCTTCACTCTCACACAATCTACCCTCTCTCTCTCTCTCTTAGAAGAATAATACACAACTGCAATACAATTCCCTCATATAAACTGAGGGTTTCCTTCTAGGGAAAAAAACCCTAAATTAACATAAATTCTACCGTCAGATCATCTGCCTAATGAATGACCCAGATTCACTATGAATTACAATATTTTACAAGGGAATTTTTCATCTATTTTTAGCTTCAGCGGCACTGCCCCTGAACCCTCACCAAGGGGGCAGGCTCATAAAATTCATCAGTGGCCCTCCCTGGACCCCCCTGACGACAATTAAACGGGCGACGTTGCCGCCCTGTTAGGAACATGGATCCAACATAGATCAAACAAAAAACCTCTAAACAATCAAGAAGATAATCAAGCTCCACACCCAACATTCACACCAACCATTCAAAAAAATTCAGTGAGCACTACAAATTGCGCTATAAATGACATTCCTCGAGGATTTCATTTAGGTACCTAGAATCGGTGTCAAGTTGTATTTGATATACTAAGACTTAAACTATATTTCCTTATATTTCTATTGGTCGATTTAATTTAATCTTCTCCATCTATACAAGTGTTAATGCCATGATTGCATTTCGGTTTCATGGTCTTTCTCCTACCACTATTTTAGTTTAGGATTGTTGTATTATCATCTTAATACACAGGCACACCCTAAATATCAATTCATTGTGTGACACAACTACACCCAACATTACACAATATTATTTGCAATCCTTATACACATAGGGTAATGCATATCCATCATTCAACATACAAGAGTAGCTATGATATTCAACATTCTAATGGACATAGTAATTTAGTGTGTGATAATCTTGAGAGAAACGCTTACCTCCACAGAATAAAGGTAACTGAGTTATAAATAGGAACTCGCCTCCCAACCACAAACTAACTGCACTCATACCCTTTTTTCTTTTTTGTGCAGTTGTCTCCCCTGATCTATTTTCCAAGGTGTAAGGGAACAACTACAATGCAAAATCCCAAGCTGCTAATTCATCCTGGAATTCTAGAGACAAGAATATCCCTCCTATCTGTGTGAGCTTCTTCCTCTTGACTATGTTTAACCATGTGCTACCTCAAGATAGGTATACGGGTAAATCTTCAAGTTGAACAAACACCAACAAGGTCAGCTCCATAGTTTGTTGGGTTTTTGTGCTCCTCCAATCCCCCTCCTTCTCCCTTGTTAAATCCTCTTCTTGAAACGATCGTTCCCTATAGTGGCCCGAATTCTACCTTTTTTTCTTGGTTTTCCACTCTAGCCCAAAACTAGTGAGCCAATCAAATGTTGCCCATTTTCCCATCCTATTCCAGATTTTTGTGTTTGTTGGCCTTGTTATCGCTGATTAGTTTTGTGTCTCCTTGCAAGTCTTGCAAGCCAATGACTATGATTCCACCTGCCCCCTTCTTTCCCCTTTGTCCCAAGTAAAGTCCTCCTCAACTTTGGAATCCATTGTCCCTTTTGCCTTAACCCATGTGCCTATATTTTATTTCATAATATTACACATTTATAAAGGTGAAAGGTAACTGGGGTGTCACACAAAAAATCATTATAATCCAAGAAATATCCCCATCAAGATCATGGAAACTCAACAACAAGCCAAGTGGAATTAGATTGCAATGAGGAGGCCTATGCCAATCTTGAGAATGTCGGTACCCCAACTACTTCTCCTGAGAATAATTCTGAAAAAAAAAATAAAAAAAAAAAAAATAAAAAATAGAATAAAATAAAAATAAAAAAATAAATAAAAAATAAAAAATAAAATAAAAAATAAAAAATAAAAAAAAAAATAAAATAAAAATAAAAAATAAAAATAAAAATAAAAATAAAAATAAAAATAAAAATAAAAATAAAAATAAATAAAATAAAAAATAAAAAAATAATAATAAAAAAATAAAATTAAAAATTAAAAATAAATAAAAAATTAAAAATAATAATAATAATAATAATAAATACCTGGATGCGGGTGCATTCATAGCGTGTTAATCGCACTGCATGCGACTTGGGCAGCTGTCAACCTACTCAGTTGGATCTGGCAGTTCGCGGTATGTGATCTCCACGCATTTATGGTTCATTTGGCTCGAGGTCTGCAGGTAAGGAATTTTATTATGGCGCGCCTTAATCACGGTTCATTAGCTCCGAGTTCTTCAGGTATTGGTAATCTGGTTTTCCTCTGTTGGTTATGCCCTCAGCGCCCCTGCGCAGCTCAGGGAGTTTGGAAGCCCCTCTGGCTTCATAACCGGTCTCAATCTGCCTGCTTCTGGTATATTGTTCTGGTTTTCTCCGCCGGTGTCTGGTGTATTGAGTTGGTCTTCTCCGCCTGCGTCCGGTCTACTGATTTCGTCTTGTCCGTCTATGTATGGTGTATCGATTCGGTCTTTTCTGCAAGTGTCTGGTCCGTGCATTGGGTTTATTCTGCCTTTGCCTGATTTTTTCTTCTGGTCTACTCAATCTGGAGCGAGTTTTGCATTTGGGTCTACTATACAGAGGTCTGGTCCTTGAATTGGTTTCAATCAGACTGTGTCTGGCCGCCTTACTCCCACCTTCAGTCTCCCTGCTCATTCAAGCTACCGATACATTTTGTAATGGCCCGACGTCGCGGCGTCCCCCGGCGTGGTAGTAATTCAGGCTCTCGTGGAGGTTCTCGGGGTCGTGGTGACACCTGTAACCTAGAGATCAACAAAAACAGCTGTGGAATCTCAAGTCAACTGCGGAAAGTGGCTGCATTCCGCAACTAATGAACAAAATCTAAGTCAAATAGCAAACACAAAAACATAGTTAGAAAACCACTTAAATGCACTCTCAGAATCAATATGTAATGATCTTTGATAGCTTATGAGGCACTGGTGAGGGGAAAAAGTCTAGAAAAGTGTGTAGAAGAGATGTAGTTTCAGGGCTCAACAATTTCCTTTCATTCTTTAATTGCTCTGTTTTATGTGAAAATGCATCATAATGATTTCACCAACGAGTTGTTATTTGCATAAGAACTTTCATTTCATTTATACCTAGTTTAGTCTTTTATTTAATTTGCTTTATACTTGGTACATCATGGTCATTTCATTTGCTTATTATCTAGCATAACTGAAGTGTATTTAATTCATAATATAGATGTTGCTTGGGTTATTTTGTTTGAGCGAAAATTGAACTAGTAAAAGAGTGAGAGTTCTCTCCTAAACACTTGAGTTCAGACAATATTTCTTCATAGCTGATAGAATAAGTTTCTTTTTGCACTTAGTGAATTAGAAGTTGTAGCATAAAGATTCAAGATCAAAAATCCCAAAACAATCTAATATAAGTAGGACCACTCTCATATCATCTGCAAACTAATTAGATAGAGATTAACTCCTAGGAAACTTAACCACCATCCTTAAGAATTACGACACTAATATAATTGAAAAACACCATCTCCATATCCATCTTAAGTTTAGATCTTAACAAATACATAACGACCTAATGAATAACTTCTAAGCACATTTTGTGCACCTGTACTTCATCAGTCTACACACCCTGGTTGACAATTTATGTTTGACAATTCAAAGACATTGAATTGGCCAAATGTTTTGGCCCCGTTGTCGAGGAAGTAAGAATAGAAGTTAAAAAAAAGAAATCAAAACATGCTATGAGTAGGGATAGAGACTCTAGAGGTAGATTTGTAGGGAGAAAAAGAAGTTTAATTCCCACAAATCCACTCATTCCACCTAGACCTTGAGAATCCACACTGCATACTCAAACCCAAATTCCTTTTAGAGGTCGACAAAGGCTTCCTGAAATTTCAAGATCAGAAATCCAATCCAGGACTTCACCAACTTCCTCTACTAAAGCTGTAATTGAGGAAGATCCTACATCCCCAACTATAGGAGTAATCTTTCTATCCTCCACTGGTGAGCAAATTTTGGGAGAAAAATTAGAAGTTCCTAGTGAAGAAGAGGAATTGGAAACTTATTCTGAGCAACCATTAATAGAGGAACCAGAAAGATTAGAAGAACACTATATTAGCTCTAAAGAATCTATCATGGCTGAAGAGGGGGAAGGAGAAGTACACAATGTCCATGGCAAAGAAGATAGGATTGGAGGAAGAGGAAGAGGAAGAGGTAGAAGTAGAGGTAGAGGTAGAGGAGGGGGTAGAGGCAGAGGAAATCAAGATCCTTCGGGATTCCCTATTCTTGATGAAGATACAATCCTCACAATGAAAAATATATCACCCTCAATTCTTCCTAACTTCCACGGGAAAAAAAACGAATATTCAAAGACATTTCTCTTCGAATTTGAAGAATTATGCAGATCATATGACTATCTACATGATGCTCAAAAGTTAAAATTGTTCCCTGCTGCATTGAAAGACTCAGCATTAAAATGGTTCATTAGTCTAGGAGTGCATTCTATAACAACATGGGGACAAATGAGAGAGGCTTTCTTAGGCAAATATAGATATTATTGTATGCCCAGTAACCTTAAGGATGAAGTCTTCAAAATGACACAAAAAGAAGATGAAAATCTTGAAGACTTGTTAGAAAGGTTTGTTTATAATGTTAAGAGAGAAAAAATGGATAATTTGGATGAAGAAACATTAAGAGCTCTTTCACTCAGAGCCGTTAAAGATGAATGGATCGATCTCCTTAACCTAACCAGGAAAGGAGATACTTCCCAACTACCATTTGTAGATATTTGTGATTTATGTGTACATATCTCAAGGGGTAAGGCACGAGTTGGAAGGAGTCCTACAGATCCTCTCTTGTCAAGAATTAACAAATCTATAACTGTGACATTCAGCAGGGCAGAAATAGGAAATTTTCTTGACACCTTCAAAATAGATATTTCAGGGAGCCTAAGTGAGCAGATAGATACCCTTAAAATAAAAAACAAGCAAAATTTCGAAAATGTTGCATTATCTATCTTCTTTCCCAAATTTAAGAAGAAACATGCTCTAAGAGAGTGTCCCTTAGACTCAAAATCCATAGAAACCTGTGTCATATGTGCAGATAATAATGATATGAAGGAATGTCCATCCTTACCAGGTCTGAAGGCCGTATTCAATGATGAAGGAATCTCAAAACTAGTAGACCCTCTCTACTTTATAGCCAAAAGACCATGGCAAAACCTCCAACCAAATCAATCACAAGGATTTAGACCACAACAATTTGCCCAGCCTTCACAAAATAATTGGAATTCAGCTTGGTAGCCTTGGGCTCTGCCACAATCACAACCTTGGAATCAAGGATGGAAAAATACTTATGGAGCCTATGATCAATATCAAAAGTACCTTCCATATTACGTTCAACCACAATTCTTATCCCCATCTAATAAAGTCCCTCTAGCTAATCAATTGCCACAATTTCCAGCTCAGAATCAAAACCCACAACTTTCCCTACCATTTCCACAAAAATCAAATCAACTACTTGCTCAACCACTTCCGAATCCTAATAATAAAATACCACAACAACTAGTGTACAACATGGAGGGGCAGAATCCTCAAGCTTATGTAATAACTCCACTAGACCTAAACAATGTCAAATTAAGGTATGGAAGAGTATTACCAAGAAAACATCCTGTTGTCATTCAAGAAACAAGATGTGATCTTCAAAAAACACAAAAATCAATCAGAAGAAGGGGAGACTTCTCTCCCTCAAAAAGATAATAAACAAACATAGGAAATTCGATTAAATACTCCTATCATAGAACAACCCTCGATATAATTTAAACCACCTTTCCCAGAAAGGTTGAAAATCGATGAAGGAGTAGAGAAACAAATTGTCTTGCTTGATTACAATATGATGGATGAATTGAGAAATGTTTGTATTAAGATTCCCTTATTACAAGCAATAAAAGAGATACCAATTTTTGCAAAAACAATTAAGGAATTAAGTACACAAAGATCAGGGAGAAGAAGAAAAAATATAAAAAGAATTTAGTTAGTCGAAAAAATTGTAGACATTATGATGGGGAAGTTGACAATTCAAAAATATTTAGATCCAAGAAGCCCCATTGTAAAAATTCATATCAATGGAACTGAAATACCAAACACATTAATTGATCTAGAAGCAGCCATAAACATAATGAGTAAAAAAGTTATGGACACACTTAGGCTTCCTAACCTTTAGTACACATCAACCTTGTTGCAATTAGCAGACATGTATTTTATTAAACTAGATGGTGTGTTGGAAGATGTTTGTGTCTCCTTAGATTCTTGGGAATATCCTGTTGATTTCATGGTCTTAACACCCAAGAATAATTTAGGAGGACATCCATTAATTCAAGGAAGGCCTTGGTTGGCTACAACTGATGCTTTCATCGGCTGTAGATCAAGTGGTATGTTTATCTTAGATGGAAATTCCACAAAGAAATTTACATTATATCCCCTTGCAAGAACAACAATAGATACATAAATTCAAGAATGGATAGAAGATGAAGAAGATATACAACCTTATTTCACCACTGAACAAGTAAAGGAGGAAGACCAAATTTTAAATTTACTGGAAAATAATGAATCTTCCTCACATTATGATCGTAATTGAAATGAGTATCTCTCATCTAAACACATGTCATTGCTCTCCATGGAAAAATTTGGGAATTCCTCGATAGAAATCTTTCCAGGAAAAACCTTGAATGTCAATGAAAACTTGGAATAAGTACAAAAGAATCAATTGATAGAAATTTTACAAAAAAATTCTTTTGCTTTTGCATGGGAATACACTGGCATGAGAGGGATTAATCCAAAAACTTGCATACACCATACCTACATTGAACAAAATGCAAGACCAATTAGACAACCTCAGTGAAGAATGAACCCAAACCTAAAAGAAATTGTTAAGGAATAATTGCAGAAACTATTAAATGTAAATTTCATCTATCCAATATTCGACATTCAGTGGCTTTCACCCATAGTAATCGTTCCTAAAAAGAATGGAAAATGGACAATATGCATTGATTACAGGGAATTAAACAAATCAACATTAAAAGACTACTTTTCGTTACCTTTCATAGACCAAGTCTTAGATACATTAGCAGGAAAAAATAATTTTCCTTCTTGGATAGGTTCAGTGGATATAACCAGATTTAGGTAGCCCATGAAGATCAAGATAAAACCGCATTCACTTTTCCATGGGGAACTTATGCTTACCGGGTACTTCCCTTTGGGTTATGTAATGCTCCAACAACATTCCAAAGAGTAGTCCTCGACATTTTCTCTGACCTTATCCATGATTGTGTGGAAGTGTACATGGATGATTTCACAGTCTATGGGGATTCTTTCAATGAAGCACTGGAAAATTTAGAAAAAGTCTTAATAAGATGTAAAGAAACAAATCTCTCACTAAGCCATGAAAAATGCTTCATGATGTTTAACGAAGGAATTGTTTTAGGTCATCATATTTCAGGAGATGGAATCAAAGTAGACTCATCTAAAGTTGAAGTCATTTCTAAATTATCAGTGCCAAGTTGTCAAAAGGATGTTAGAATTTTTCTCAATTTTACTAGATACTATAGAAGATTTATAGGAAACTTCACAAAAATTTCATCCCCACTCTTTAAACTACTCACCAAAGACTGTGAATTCAGTTGGGATTCCGAATGTCAAGCTGCCTTTGAAACTTTGAAAAAGAGAATTTCTGAAGTACCCATCGTAAAAGGATCGAACTGGAAATTGCCTTTCCATATCTCAACATATGCTTCAGATTCAACCTTAGGAGTTGTGTTAGGACAAAAAGATCTTACTCCTTATGCAATCTATTATACCAGTAAAAATTTGACTCCTGCAAAGTTAAATTATACTGTAACCAAAAAGGAGTTTTTAGCTGTAGTTCATGCCATTAACAAATTCAGACATTATATAACTAGCTATGAAACCTTTGTTCACACAGACCATTATGCCATTAGATACTTAATGAATAAACCAGTCACAAATGGAAGAATAACTAGATGGCTCCTACTTTTATAAGAATTTAACATAACCATTCTAGATAGACCAGGAAAATAGAACACAATTGCCGATTTTCTATCTAGAATACAAAATGAAAACAATGATCAACCCGTAGAAGATAAATTTTCCGATGAATATCTTTTTGCAGTATCTACTAAATCACCATGGTATCCAGATATTGCTAACTATTTGGCCACAGGAAAAATGCCATTTCATTTATCCCCTAGAGAAAAGAGAAGAATAGTCCACAATAGCACATCCTATTCATGGATAAATGAAGAATTATATAAGACAGGACTAGATCTCATCATCAGAAGATGTGTTCGGGAGGACAAAATACTGGAGATACTAAAAGCTTGTCATGATGAGCCATGTGGAGGACATTTTTCTGACAGGAGAACTGCTTACAAAATCTTGCTTTTAGGATATTATTGGCCTTCCATTTTCAGGGACACCAAGGAATATGTTAAAAGATGTGACAGTTGTCAGAGAATGGGAAAACCTACTCTTTCAAATGAAATGCCACTGCAACCATAGGTACTTATCGAACCATTTGAAAAATGGGCACTGGATTTTGTTGGACCAATCAGCCCACCTTCAAAGCAAAAGAAGTATATTCTGGTATGTATTGATTATGTCACTAAATGGGTAGAAGCTAAAGCACTTCCTTTTTCTACTGAAAATACTGTAGTTTCATTTCTTTTTGAGGATATTTTTACTCGTTTTGGTGTCCCAAGAGAAATTGTAACAGATCAAGGGACACAATTCACATCCAGACTAGTGTAGAAGCTTGTGGACCAATACAAGATAAAACATCAGAAGTCAACTCCATACCATCCACAAGCCAATGGACAAGTTGAGTCCACAAATAAGGTGATTGAGGCTATCCTTACAAAGACTGTACATCTACATAGGAAAGACTGGGTGGAAAAGCTTCCAGAAGCCTTATGGGCCTACAAAACTACATGGAGGAATACTACAGGGCATACTCCCTATGAACTTGTTTATGGGAAGAAAGTCTTACTTCCGATAAAGTTCCAGATCCAGACCTATAAGACAATAGTCCAATTAGATCTTGACTTGTCAGAAGCTTAGAAGTAAAGGATGACACAATTAAATGAGCTCGGTGAAATCAGACAAGAGGCCTTCTAGAGAACCAACTTAGTGCAACAACAGAGGTCAAGATGGCATGATAAGTACATTAAAGAAAGGAAGTTTCATCCGGGAGATTGGGCATTTCTCTTTGATTCAAAATTCAAAAATTTTCAAGGGAAATTCCAAACCCAATGGCTTGGACCTTATGAAATTAAGAATGTCTTTGATAATGGTGTAGTTAGAATTAGGACTATTGAAGAAGAGAAAAATCATCTATTAGTAAATGGACATCGACTCAAGCTTTACCATAAACCATTAACGAAAGAGGAATTTGTTAAAATGTTTCAAGATAATTCAAAACTGAAGATGGTCAAGAAGAATTCTTCTTCTTTTCCACCTTAGAAATTTCTACGCAGTTTGCTTTAAAATAATAATAATAACAATAATAAAATAATAAATAAATTATATGTACATACATACATACATACATAAATTATATGTACATACATACATACATACATACATACATAAATTTGTATAAACATGAAAACCAACATGTTGTTGGCATGTTTATACAGAAAATTTAAAGTGAAAACCAATTTGTTGGCACTTCAAATTTTCTTTTAGAAAAATAAAATAAAATAAAATAAATAATAAAGTTCATTTACTAAAGCCTTCTTTCTCTTAGCTGCAGAATCAACAACTTTCCGCAGGTTGGACAACTTTCCGCAACTTGGAGAAGTTTCCGCAACTAAAATAAGTTTCTACAGCCTAGTAATTTTTTTTGAAGTCTACAAAGATGTTTGGTGATTTGGATTAAAGGACAATTGATAGCAAGGTACCTGCAGGAGATCAAAGGACAACAAATAAGGTTAGCAAAAGAAGATCAAAGGTACAAGTTGCTTTAATTCAACATTAGGGAAGCTTATATAGCATATATGACTAAGAAGATATAGTACTAAAATGCAATCATTATAACCTAAGGATAATGGCTGCCTAACAAGATATCATATGCCACCACTTAAAAAGTCATGTCACGACCTTATTCCAAATCTGCCGAAGTAATTACCAAATCATAAGTTTAAATGCGCCTAACGGTTGAATTCATCCCTATAATCCTTATGATAATCTATCCGTTCTTCCCTATTCTTACACTCCTATGAAATTTCACAGCCACTCCATCTTTCCGCCAGCTAGAAAACCCTACAAGCTCCATTTTCCTGTCAAGGTAGCCAATCTTCGAGGCAAAGCATCCTTTGGAATGGGGATAATTGTTCGAACTAAGCCAGCAGGGAAGCAATTCCTGGAGGGGTACCCACAAACTAGGGAGTTGCTGCAAAGGAGACAATGGCCGCAGTTCATTGAAAAATTTAATGGATTCCACAAGGAAGTAACCAAGACATTTGCGCGCTCATTTGATGGAATTGAAGCTGAAATTGGGGACATTAAGCTCACGATAACAAAGTCTATGATCGTTGAGGCTATCGAGCTACCAAGAAATTGAGAAAAATGGTTTAAAAACAGGGGGATTGATAGCGAGGACTGGAAGGTATTCCTCATGAATCTGAACATGGACACTACAGTCTACAAGAAAGGTATTCCCAACACTTCTCTTAAAAACAAATGGAGAAACTTATTACTCATGCTTCAGAAGTTTATCACTTGTGAGGGTAGGTTTGGGCAAATGTATTTTTATCATGTTAGGATGATGATGCACTTCCTTGAGGATCATTAGATGAACCTCCCTTATTTCCTCTTAAATAGCCTCAAGAAAATGTCTACAAATGTTTAGAAGAAAATTCAATGTATATAAAACACCATGTATCATCATGGCCTGATAAAAATATTGGTCGAATTGTATCTCCAAAGTATAGGGGATAACTGGGAGAGTTTCCTAGTGAGGAACCACTTTGAAGAAAAATCCCCAGAAAAAGAAAGTAGCAGCAAGGCCCTCAGAGGGAGGAAGAGAACCATAGAAATGATAAAGGAACATGCACCTCAAACTTAGACAGAAGTATCAAAAGAAGAGCTGCCTATAGTAAAGATTTTACAGAGAATGAAGAGGGGAAACCCTAGAAGAAAGAAAGTTAACCCAAGTAAAGAAGAATTCTCACAAACTAAGACCCCTCCTCTAGAAGAAAAAATAGAGAATAAAAGGAGGAAAGTACAGAAAATACAAACCCCAAGATTGAGGAGGAGCACAAGGTTGAGCATGATCCCACAAACAACCTCAAAAACTACAGAATACATTAATCTTGAGGAAAATGAGCCAAATGAAAAGGAGCCAATTGAAAATGAGCCAACAGAGAATACTCCAACAGAAGATGAGCCAATAGAGAACGAGCCAATAGAGGATGAGCCAATTGAAAGCCCTGGAAATTCTCCAAAAGGGTCACCAAGATCATCACCACAACCTTACATAAGCCCAGTGCATAATCCGGGTATTGACCCCGTTCAGCAAGAAATATATGACTATATAGAGTCACTGGAAAGGAAAGAGACAAAAACAAAGGAAACAATTCAGAGCCTTGGAAAAGGGAGCAACTAGGTAAATGAACAATTAGCCTCAAACATCTTAAAGCAGGAGATCTTTGAACTAGAAACATTGAATCGACATCTCAAAAATGAGAATAAATCATTGAAGACACAGAGTGAGATCCAGATTGCAAAGAGTGACAATCTGATCCTTCACCTAAGCTTGTGGTATAAGAAAAACAAAAAGCTGAGGAAAGAAAACAGAATTACACAGAGAGATTATCAATTTAAAGTACAAAATTCTCATGAGAAAGCCTAGAATGCCAATCACTGTCAAAAAGAAGAAAACAGTGAAACATGGAGATGATAAGCAAGAGGCACAAGCAAATGACAAGGAAGAAGTGTATGAGGACATACAACATCTCCAGTCTAGGGGAATGTAGAGTCTGAAGATTGTCCTACCATGACATCCTTTTTGCCTAATGATCCTCTCTTTTCCTATATATTTACCACCTAAATAAAGCCATATCCACCAGGTTTTGATGAAGGTATGAAATAATATGTCTTCTTGTTCATATTTAACTTTATACCCTATTGTTTTGTTAAAGTTTGCAATTGGCTACCGAATTAGTCTGTTTCCGCAGCTAATCCAGGTTTCTGTAGCTGTCTCCATTGTTTGCAAGGTTCCAGAGTTCTAGGTCAGCAGCGAAGGGTGTGGATGGATAGAGGATGGCTCCCTTGTGGATCCCTTCCTATCCCCTCGAAACTGTTTGCTAAGATAAGCGTAGGAGATCATGGTCAAACTCCAAGTCAACCGTCGGATTAATGCAGAATAGAACCCGAGATCGATTGAAACCTTATTGTTTTGCTTTCGGAATAGCAAAACGAAGGTTTAGCGATATAAGTTTAGATAGGATAGAGATATTAGGCTTGAATTATTCATGTAGTTATGCCAAGAGACCTGCTATAAAACTTATGGCTATACTGTGATTTGGGTGCACGCCGAATGATATAATTTTGAACAGTTTGTGAATTCTGTGTGAATAGAATTGGTTTATGTGTGCAAGTGTTGTGTTGATTGGAAGCTATGAAATGCTATGTGGAGGGCCCATACAAACAGTGACATATTTTAATCAATCGCAATATGATTTCCTTTCATTCTTCAATTTCTATGTTTTGTGTGAAAATGCATCATAATGATTTTGCCAGTGAGTTGTTTTTTCCACAGTAAAAATCGTAATATTTCATTTATATTTGAAAAATTACATATAGTAGATGCTGAGTAGCATATGCAGTTTGGCTTGTGGCCAAATCTGTGTAATAATTACATCTTTGTTTTCACTATGACTCAAAAAGTGTTGATTGTTGGTCTCATACCACGCAGGGTAGTAGTCTGATAATTACTATAAATGAAATATTTACAATGTTATTCGCCACACAGGGCGAGTGCATAAAAGTCTGAATATCATGCAATGTTATATACAATGTAGCTGTCACATAAACTGTGTTCAAAACACAAAATTTTAAAAAACTAGGGCCTGTTTACCCTATGATATTCCTGATCTATGTACGGCCGGTGATAATACTGGTACTACTCAACTCCATTCTGTTCTTGAATCAACCATTGACCTCTGGGTAGTGGCGTGGCCTCCTTGGAAAGCCGATCAACGCACTGGTTATGTTCCCTGTAAATGTGATGACATGAGATTCTATTAAAATGTGTTTTAAACAGTCGCACTTCATCCAGTATATGTCTAAGAGAATGTGCATGACAGTCAGAGACATTGTCGAACTAGTTTATTATAATTTTTGAGTCACCAAAAATCTGAAGGTTGATGCAATCATGTCCCAATGAGAAATGTAGTAGATGATGGAGAGTAATTAGTTCAGCATAATTATTAGTGCCGCCTCCACATCCATGCTCTTGCGTGGCTCCATCAAAGAAAGCCCAGGGAGTGGTTTTGTCGATAGGAGCAGGGGTTGTAGGACGACACAGTGTTGGTGTTTTGTTTTCAGGTATTTCATGATAGGTTGTTATAATTTTGGCAGCCAGAACAAGCCCGTTCGCAATCCCATCGTAAAAAAATGATTTTATTCCTCGATAGCTAGATGGACCAGCAGAAAATCAGGGGAAGGTTTAGCAGTTTAGAACCTGGGTTGGTTGTGCACCAATTTTGCCAAGCATTGCTTATACTATCCACTTCCCATCTTCCTGACTGTAATGGAATAGAGATAGATTCCCAGAGATTTTTGGTGAAATCGCAGTTTAAGAAAAGATGGTCCAAGGATTCGGATTCCTGCTTGCATAAAACGCACCAGCTCGGACCATGGAAGGAGCGATGTGCTAAAAGATCCCCCGTAGGAACTTTATTACTGAGCACACACCAGAAGAAGAGTCTGGTCCTCGGGGGAGCATTTAGCTTCCAAATCATTCGCCACCAAGCTAGAGAGTTCTCTGGTTGTCTATGTTCGCTGATAGCAAGGTAACCAGCTTTTGGCGAGTATATACCATTTTCAGCCATACTCCATCTAAGCTCATCAGGACCCTCCATAATTCGGATATGGGATTCTGTCAAAGTAGTTATGTAATCATGCCATTCGTGATGCCATTGTGGAGGTAAGTCGAGAGCTTCAACAGATTTCCATCCTTGGGAGAGGATGGTGGTGTTGTCATGATCTGCAATGTGGGCTATGACAGATATGTCTCTCTGGTTTAATAACAGAATAAGATCACGCGGGAGACAGAAGTTGGCTCCCCCACCTGCCCAAGGATCCATACCAATGCGGACTCTTGTGCCATCAATTATCCTCCAAACGAGGTGATTTCGAATGATCAGGAGGGAATGAATGAGAGCTTTCCAAACAGTGGAGATTCCTGTGGTATTCCAGGAAGGTAGGCGCACCCAATCCATGATCTGCATGGGCCAAATATATTTGTGGTAAGAGACAGTGGTCCAGAGGTTCTGTCCTGTGAGTAGGGTCCAACCCATTTTTGCAGCCAAAGCCTGTGCAAAGTGGCTGAGATCTTTAAGGCCCCATCCACCCCATTTTTTGGGTAGTGCAATCTTTTTCCAGCTCACCCAAGCAAAGATCCTTTTATCTTGATGCCCATTCCAGAGGTATCTGCTGCATATTTGTTGTAGACGGGCCAAAATGTTCCTAGGAATCCATGCTAGAGACATCCAGAAGACTGGTGTAGCCTCCAACACAGATTTGATGAGGACCAATCTTCCTGCTCGGGATAAGAAATGATGACTCCAATGAGTCAACCTTTT
The DNA here is from genome assembly GCA_031772625.1 of Pinus tabuliformis. Lineage (NCBI taxonomy): Eukaryota > Viridiplantae > Streptophyta > Pinopsida > Pinales > Pinaceae > Pinus > Pinus tabuliformis. The sequence goes on from CM062804.1 coordinate 86,553,193, forward strand.
TTCCAGCTTGATGACCAACCAAATCCAATCAACAATTTTTTGGCTCAAGGGCTTGATCCAAAAGCCCAGGTATTTAAATCCTTGATCCAGAGGAAGGATGTTATAAGGGAAGTGGTGCTGGGCAAAACGAGATTCTTGAATGGTGGTATAGGCTAGGGTGATGGTGGATTTCCCCTGATTTGCCAGCATTCCCATAGCCCTAGAGAAAAGAGATAGGGCATTTGCAAAAGATGTTGAGTCTCTGATGCTGCCATCAAGGAAGATAAGGACATCATCCACGAATAATAGATGTGTGAGGTAGCATTGCTCTGATAATTTAAGCCCGAAAAGTCTACCATTTCTCTTTTCCTGGATAAGGATTCGGCTGAGACCTTCCATGACAATAAGGAAGAGGAGAGGAGATAGGGGGCAGCCTTGTCTTAGACCCCTTTCAGCATGGAAAAAATGAGATGTAGAGCCATTAATAAGGATGCTGAAGGTGGGTGAGGTAATGCAGGCCATAATCCAATTGATGAAGCTGTGGGGGAACCCCAAGTGCATAAGAAGCATTTTGATGTATAGCCAACTGACACGGTCAAAAGCTTTGGCCAAATCAATTTTTAGAATGATGCCCTTAAGCTTCTTTGACCGAATAGAGTGAATGGCTTCCTGAGCCGTGCCTATGGCTTCATGTATCTGACGGTTCTCCAGGAAAGCAAATTGTTCAGGGGAAATATGCTGTGAGAGGATGGGACGGATCCTATTTGCAATGATTTTAGCAGTGATCTTGTATAGACAATTGCAGAGAGAGATGGGCCTGAAGTCGTTGAAGGATGAGGGGGAGTCCGACTTAGGGATGAGAGCAATGAAGGTGGTATTAATAGCATCATATAATCTCCCAGTAGATCTGCATTCCTCAATCACATGTAGCAAGTCATTCCCCAGTAATTCATAAAAAGCCAGGTAAAATTCGACCGTCCAACCATCCGGTCCAGGGCTTTTGTCCTTTTTGAACCATTTCAGGGTTCCTTCTAGTTCAGCTGAAGAGACAGGGGAGATGAGATTCGCCTCCATGTCTACATCAATGAAGCGCAGAAAAAGGCCAGCCACTTGGATGATATCAGCTAAATTTGTCCCAGGAGGTGACTTGAAGAGATTTTGAAAATGAGTGGTGCCCAACCGAGATAATTTGCTGAAGGTGTTAGCAACACCTCCCTCAGGTAAGGGAAGGTGCCAGATGGTATTAGAGACCTTTCTTCCCTTTGCATAACTCTGAAAGAATTTAGTGTTGTCGTCACCAGCTTTTAGCCACAGAGCTCTGCTCTTCAAACGCCAGGATTCTTCTCTCTCTTTCAGGATCTTTTCCTTGGACTTCTCAAGCTCGGTAAGATGTAGTTTATCTTGTATGGAAACAAAGCCCTTATTGCTGTCATCCAATAAACTTTTCAATTCAGATTCAATCTGTAAGAGATCCTGATCCTCCCTCTATGATTTTTCTCTTGCCCAGGTAGTAGATAATCTCTTCAACTGAGAGAGATTATGATAGAATCCCTCTGCAAGGGAACGATAACCTGAGATAGGGTTTGATTTCCAGAAATCAGTGACAAGCTTGATGTATGTAGGGTCCTGAAGCCAGATGTGATTGAACTTGAAAGGCGATTTTGGCTTTGGATGGGGACCAAGTATCTCCATGAATATGGGAGAGTGGTCTGAAATACCCCCCACTCCCACCCATTGTCTATATCTGTGCAGGAGCTGCATCAATGGTAACTTGATCAAGAAGCGATCAAGTCTTCTGGCCAGGGCTGCCTCCCCAACCCTGCGATTCCTCTAGGTGGGAAGGGGTTTGTTCATGGGAATATCAGCAAAGTTGTGGCGATCTAATATGTTCAACATGAACTCAGAGAGGGGATCCACTTGTGCTTGAGAGCCCCACGATTCTCCGAACCCCAAAGAGAAATTTAGATCCCCTCCCAAGATAATATTATCGGCCGTGACCAAGGCAAGATTTAAAAACCTTTGCCAGAAATCCTCTCGTCTGTGACAAGGCCCATAAATGTTAATGATCTGAAGCTCCTAACCTAGCTCAACAGAAAAAATATCTAGCCCTATAAACCCTGTACCACCCCAAGTAGAGAGGGCTTTGATGGATCTAGGGTTATACCCAATAGCAAGTCCACTAGATCGGCCTGAGGCTCCCATAGAGTGAAAAAGCCAACCAGGTTTTAGGGCCGGTAGGGAAGAAGTAATGGTCTCGGCCTCACCCAGGGTTTCTTGCAACATGATTATGTCAATGGGATTTGAATCGAAAAGTCTCTTGAGGGCTAGTTTTTTGAGGTACTAGCCATACCTCTGCAATTAAACGAGAGACACTTCATGAGGCTAACCGCTCCTGGGTATTCATCGCTCTAAGTACCCTATCAATGGAGGATTGTCTTCCAGAAACTATTTCAGCCCCTGCCCTGAGAATAGCTTTGGAGAGAAAAGATTTTCAGCCTCGTGCAGATTTGGTGGAAGGACTAGGTATCTGCGCTGCCCTGCTCTACTCCTGTAGTCTCTCTAAGGTGCCACAAGGTTAGACTAATCTTCTCTTCCAGTCCCTATAGATTGTAGTGGAGACTACAAGAGTAGAGTAGGGCAGCGCAGATACAGAGTGCATGGGAGAGACAGAATGGGACTAGCTAGGGTTAGGTCTGTTGAAAATGGACTGACAGAGAAATGGATCTGGCGTATAGTCCACCGCCTCGAAGTCCATGTCCACGTCCATCTCGAAACTGTCGCCATTGAGTTTTTATTTGCATAAGAACTTTCATTTGCTTTATACCTAGTTTAATTTGTTATTTAATTTTCTTTATGCCTGGTACAACATGGTCATTTCATTTGCTTATTATCTAGCATAACTGAAGTGTGTTTAATTCATAATATAGATGTTTCTTAGGTTATTTTGTTTGAGCGAAAATTGAACAAGTAAAAGAGTGAGAGTTCTCTCCTAAATAATTGAGTTTAGACAGTATTTCTTCATAGCTGATAGAATACGTTTCTTTTTTCACTTAGTGAATTGGAAGCTGTAGCATAAAGATTCAGGATCAAAAATCCCAAAACAATCTAATACGAGTAGGACTACTCTCATATCATCTGCAAACTAATTAGATAGAGATTAACTCCTAGGAAACTTAACCAACATCCTTATGAAATACGACACTAATATAATTGACAAACACCATCTCTATATCCATCTTAAGTTTAGATCTTAACAAATACATAATGACCTAATGAATAACTTCTAAGCACATATTGTGCACCTGTACTTCATCAGTCTATGCACCCTGGTTGACAATTTATGATTGACAATTCAAAGACATTGAATTGGCCAAACAAAACTCCTGCAACAACATAGATTCTTTCCTTCATTTATGCATAACTTCATTTACATATGGAAAATATGAGTTGAATTTAGGAAAAACAGAGTTATTGATGGCTAATGGCAAAATTTGTGAAATGCAATGCTTTCTAGACTACAACAACTTCAAGAAACCAAAATGACAACTACAGGTACTTCTAAGGAATTATAAACAGTAATCTACTCAATCAAGAACCCTAGCCATGCAATGATCTAAAGAGACAAATATGTTTTTGGGGTTGTGAGAGTGGGGCCCTCAAACCATGATCCCATGAGGGAGATGAGGAAGAGGCCACTATCACAAGCTTTTCTGAAGTATTCACTTTCACTATTGTACCACTGATCTACCTTTTCAACTAATGGGAGCAAAACTAAACAATAATTCAAGTACTTGTAAATGAAATAAAATAGAAATAACTTCAGCAGCTAACTATGAATGTAATCTAAGCATACATATACAAAAATAAGAGGAACCTTTGCTGCTAGGGTTGAGCCCTAACCCAAGAGCTTCAACCATTTGATTCAAGTCAGTGGTGGATCAAAGAAACCCTTTTCATTACTACCAAAATGTCAACAATAACATGAGAATAACACTCACAATATCTTAAGATCAAAAGTGCCTCTTGGCTATAATAAAAAGTTGAATCCTAATGAGGCCCTAGGCCTTATTATTTATGCAACTGAAGCTACCAACAACTTCCTTAAAATTAGGCTCCCAAACTTGAGATTAACTTGTCTTCAACTATCACTGACTTGGCTACCAATGAACTCAGTGGGCTTGGTTGCTTGTAACTTCGAGCTAATGAGATCTGGTGGAAGAATATTTGAGTGATTGAGGAGTTAAGGAGGGAGATCCAATCTCCTAAAATCCCCCTTGCTTGTCTACTTCGAGTTCCTGCACTTAAATTAGCCAAAAACTGCTCCAAATCCTATAATTAATGCACATTAGGCCACATGAGATAACATCTCACCTTTACCCTTCTCACTAAGAAAAATATAATAAAATATGTAAAGAAATGTGAGAAAATTTGATTTTAATATGCTAGAGAGTGGCATTAAGGCCCATATAATTTACCTATTGATGGGCCTCATAAGGAAGTATGGCAAGGCAATGGGGAATTGTTTGTGTCTCAGGGAAAGTATGCCAACGAGATAATGTAGGGATTTCACATGGAGAGTTGTAAGCTCATGGAGACACCTCTAGTAACCAATTGGAGGAAGGAGAATGCCACTTCAGGTGAAGAGGTTGATGATTCCATTTACTAACAACTAGTGGGTTCACTGATGTATCTTGTGAACACATGACCAAATATCTGCTATGCAGTCAACCAACTGAGCCATGCTATGGTTAGTCTGACCAAATTTTATTGGAAGGCAACTAAGTATGTTTTACAGTATGTTAAAGGAACTACCCAATATGTATTATGGTACAGACGGATAGAAGGAGTGAAGTTGTGTGTCTTCACAAATGTCGATTGGGTAGGGAGTCCATCTGACCGAAAGAGTACATTAGGTGGAATTTTCAATGTTAGGTCCATAGTGGTTTCCTAGTACAACACGTAGCGAAGATTTGTGGTGCTAAGATTAGCATAAGAATAATACATGGTTGCAAGTCAAGCAACATGTGAAGCGATTTGGATGAGAAAGATACTTGTGGGACTATTTGGTCAGATGATGGATCCAACTGTGATATATTGTGATAATAATAGTTGTGTTAATCTCTATGAGAATTCAATATTTCACGATTGATCCTAGCATATAGATATCCAGTATCATCATTTATGGGATTGTGTGCAGAGGCAGATAATGTTGCTACAATACATTCTGAAAGAGGAACAAGATGCTGACATCTTGACAAAGGATTTGTCAAGAGGGAAGTTCGAGTTCCACAGGTGCAAGATAGGGGTGGTTGATAATTCCTTTCTTACTAAGAGGGAGTGTTGAGAAGTGTAGTAAGAAAGTCTCAATTTGATTTTTCCTTGGTCAAATTGAGAAAATTTGAATTTCCACATTAGCAGACAAGCTGGAGGTAGTTAAATTGTGTGACATAGCTCTTGTTGCTTAGTTAGCTCAGTAAATTCGAGTTAGAGGGCTTGGATTTCAGTTAAGCATGTGTGATTGCTAAATTTTAGTAATCCAGTTCAGTTATATCCAGTTGTGTTCAGTTAAACTAGTTCTAATAGTTAATGGAACTAGTGGAAGGTCAGTTGTGAAATGGGACAACAATCTAACTCAGTGATCATCCAATTAATTGATTAATTAGCTCAAAATAGCTAGTGCATGCAAGAAATTCGATTTCCTCATCTATGGTGGAGATTCCAAGGTCGTAATGTAACAAGCATTGAAAACTAGTTTGATTGTATAAGTGTTGCATGCAGTCAAATGATCAATCCCGAGGAATTGTGTAATCAATTGGAGGAAAATTCCTAAAAGCTAGGGCTAATTTCTTAGGATTTGCACAAGGAAATAAGGGCTCAAGTAGAGGCAAAAATTGACTAAGTCTGTGTCAAAGCTTCTCGTTGTGCAGAGAGATAGGTTATTCACTTGCAGGTTGTGCTCAAAGCGGGCAAGCAATTGTAATACATTTTCTATTCATCTAATTAATGCAAAGAGGCTTGAGGGCTTTTTACTAGTTTGGTTCCCCTAGAAAAATACTGTGAATTTGTGGTTTTTTCTTATTGCATGTTTGCGAATGTTGTTCTAAATTGTGAATTAATTCCACTAATCAATAGAGTAGAATTGTGTCTCTTGATTTTAGATTAAACTTCTTGAGTAGTTGCAATTCTATCACCATATTTCTACAACCTAGACTCCATTATGCAATGCATTATGCCACAACACTGGTAAATTCTAAGTGAAGTAGATAAACCATAAGTTAATGGAAACTATTAAGAGGATGTGGAAATATCAATACTACCTAGAATGGCTAGATTGACTAGAGATCCAGGATTTTGTTTGTTGCAGGGCTACACCTCAATGCTAATCAAATCTGCATGTTCTTCCACCTCAATTGGATGCAAAAAAAAAAAAAAACATTAACAACACCATTAATTAAATTTTAAAAAATAAAATTTAATCAATAATTCTTAAATTTAATATAAAAATTATAAAAATTATAAATATCAAGTAAAATAAAATATTATCTCATTAAAATAAAAAATTATATTAAGCAAAGTCTTTTGGTAAAAATCATATAAGAGAAATTTTTGGCCTACGCCTTTCGAGCCTACAAATATATATTAAAAAAATAAAATAATAACAATAAAACTAATTATAACATCAAAATTTAATTTAACATTATTTTTATTGTTAATTTTAAAAAAAAAAAAACACTTTTTAAATTATTATTTTTTAAATAAGAAAATCATTATTTTTATTTTTAATTTTTATTTTAAAATAAATTTTAAATTATTATTTTATTTAAGTTATTATATTTTAAAATAAGAAAATCATGGTTTTAATTTTTAATTTCTTTTTAAAAACACACTTTTTAAATTATTATTTTTTAAAATAATAAAATCATTATTTTTTTTTTTAATTTTTATTTTTAAAAAACACTTTTTAAATTATTATTTTTTAAAATAAGAAAATCTTTTTATTATTTATTTTTTATTGCTTAAAATATAAAAATCGTATTGATATCTAAATGGTTTATGCTTGAAAATATAAAAACCACATTGATATCTAAATGGTTTGCTTAAGTTCACATGGCATGGAAAAAATGGTAGTGGGATGTACTCTTAAGGTACTCTGTGACTTGAGGGTTACTTGTTCAAAACTCAATAGACAAAAATCCAGTCATGTAAGAGATGATGTGATCCAGGCCAGGTGCGATCTCCAAGTGATTTTGACAAATTAAATGCCTATAGATTGTGATTTCTCAAACCAAAAATTAAACACAATCCCCAAATAATTTTGACAATTTAAATGCCCATTAATCATGATTCCTTAAACCAAAAATTAAACATACAATCATCTTAAAACTCACATAATAAATAAAATCATCTTACACCTCACCTAACAAATAGAGTAATCTTACAACTCACCTATCTTAACAAAAGATAAATGCACTAGTTAATTTATAAAAATACCATAAACATCATAAAATCAAAATTTTGTTGAGATCCTTCTATAGCCTATAAGATTGCATTTGATGACTTCTTAATATAAATGGAAAGTCAGTTGTTTTGGCCAAGAAATTTTTACATTAAAGTTTTCAGTAAATGATCACCACTAAAGAGATAAATGATTGGAACTTTATCTTTTCCTAGGGTGGCATCTCCAATTATGAAAGTATAAACTTTGTGTGATAAGCAATCAATATCCTTATTTTTTTATATTCATGTTAAGTTATCTTTGGGGTCATCTATGGTTTTTATAATGATTTTGTACAATGATACACTATATTAATAAATTTATGAGATACGCATTGAACTTCACTAGATTCGTTGGTAATTAAAAAATATAACTCATCTTGATTTTCATTACCATATGTAAAAATTGCAAATTATATATAAAAAATGAATTTTTTTCCTTAAAGTTTAATAAACCATATTGGTCTTAGGGGACATTAATCATCATCATCATCATAATCTTGAAAAATTATCACACTTAACTAGATTTGACAAGCTACTATACCTAATTTCTCTATTAGAAAAAAAAAGAACACCTAAATTCTTTAGAAAAAAACACCTATTTTTCTAAAGGAAAATATATTTTCTTATAACAAATTATCACACTTAGCTAAATTTGATAAGTTACTACACCTAATTCTTCCGTGACAAAAAGAAAACTTCTTTATTTACTACCTAAAATCAGCCAACTATAATTTGAATAATATAAACCATTTATAACTAATTTACTATAAATAATGAATGTGTTTTACATATTGAAAATATAGAAATTATCACATTTAGCTAAATTTGATAAGCTATTACACCTAATTCCTCCATGACAAAGAGAAACCTTCTTTATTTATTACCTAAAGTTAGCCAACTATAATGTGAATAGTGTTAACACTATGTAATTTTCCTAGGTTGAAAAGGAAACTGCAGAGGTAACCATAAACCACTTTTAAAGTTGGGATCTAGCCCTTCCAGCTTTAGAGAAGGCTCTCTCTATATGATTTTTAATCTTAGTATGTAGATTTTAGGTTAGGTATGAAAGGAAAAGATAGATTTTTTAAAGTTTTGGTTGTAAAATTGAAGAGATGTCCATTGGGCATGGAGTCATAAGGTCTTCGATAATCAATTAAAATAAACAGAGAAGCAGAAAACATGGCGAGGTAGGAAAACTCCTAGATCTCGTAGAGATGTTGTGGTGTGGATGAGATGAATAAGAATTAGGATCAATTAAATGTAGAGCATACACCGATGAATTCTATACTTAATATCAAAAAGAAAACATTGAGATTGCTTAACAAGCCATAATAGAGTACTGCAAGTAAATTGGGTTCTTAATATTCTTGTAAAAAACTTAAGGAGGAAAACATTCATGTGAAACTTGAAGGACAACAAATTTACAAAAAGGGAAACATCACCATTTGTTTGACAAAGAATCCTAAAACCAAATTGCCTCTGTATTACTGAATTGGTTACTTCAAAAATATATTTCACTGCTTACAATCATAGAAAAATATATTCTTCTTGCATAATCCAACCCTTACTAAGTATTTTTACAAAATATTTATAGAGTTTGTCTTTAATTAATTCGGACCTCAAATAAAATTTATTACAAAATAATATCTACTGAAAACATGTAGATATTTCCAAAATAGAACTAAGTAATAGGAAATCTAGACTATTTCTGATTTTCTGTTTAGACTTTGAGGTGAACCGTTGCTGAGTGTAGCTACTTTTGTTCTTCTTCTATTTTCCTACTCCCCAAAATGTAGGATTCATGTTTACCTTTATTCAACTAGCTCCAACAACTTAACCCATCGCTCTTCACCAGGAATGGAGAAATTCACCATGCTCCGAAATCTCTCATCTAATTTCGTGTATGTCTGGAAAGTTGGTTTGTTTAAAAATAGATGATGGATTTGATGTTGAATGAAGAGATCATGCTATAGTTCTTCCATGAAAGCTTATCCACTTATAGTTCCTCTTATTTTAGCAAAATTAGATGCATCTACAATAATATTACATAATTGTTCTTGATAATTTTCTAATCAAATCAATTTTCCATTGGAAGCTCTTAAGGTTTGGAGCCCTTTCTCCTGTAATAAAACAAATTTCTGGTTAAACCTCTTAACCTGCAGTTCCAATTCTTTTCATTTATTTTCCAGTTGCACCATGGGATTCTTATTTGTTAATACCCTTTTTACTTCCATCACTGTGCCTATTCTGTCTTGAATCTGGAGCTCTTCAAGCTCTTTCTTAGTTTTAGAATTCAACATTGTAGTAATTCTATTTGCTTCTGTTGGCTTGTGCTCTATTTCAATATTTGTTTGTTCAATTTCTACCTTGACATTCTACAATAACTCTTCCTGCTCAAATATAATTTGAATGGATGACCATAATTATGTGATTTTTGCATTTATGTTATGCCATATACTCTTTTTGACCTCTACCAACATATGAGCTGTTAGAGACGGATTCTCATACTTTGAATTTGCTATATCAATTTGTAGTTCTTTTGCACCTCTTCTAGGTATGCATTATTTGCTTTTTCTTGCTTTCCTCCATCTTTGTGAGTGCTGTTGTTAACTTATCCTTTTCCTTATTTGTTAATGATAATTCTCCTAAATCTTGGACTAACTTCTTAGAGGAATATGAAGTTGAAGCTTGTGCTATTTGTTGTACTTCTTTCTGTGTTGATGTACCTGCTGATTCCAATTATTCCTTTTCCTTCAACAATGCTTCCATGTCCTCTTCCATCTTCTGGATTTGAACATTCTGTTCAACTATTATTTTGAACAACTTTTCTTTCTCCATTTCTAGATTGGTTACTTCTTTGGCCTGAGGGTGCTCTATGGTTGGAAGCTTAAGCTGTTTCCTGAGGGCTTGAATATCTGCATTTTTGTTTTTAATTATCTCCTCGACTGCCTTGACATTACTAGGATCATATCCTAGTTTGATTATTAAATCTTCTAAAGCTTTAATTCTAGTGCCTTTGGCCAGAGAAGACATTCGTTCTATCTTCAACTGTGAATGCATATTATTCAAAGAGACTTGCAACTTTGAGGAAACCACGAATGAACTGGTAAGTGTTGAATAAATCATCTTACCTGTTTGCTTATGAAAATCGATTTGGTCGATTGCATGAACCTTTTTGGTATCAATAGAAAATATTAAAGCCTTGTAATCTTTGACACTTCTGGGGGCTGGAACTGTAGGTTCTAGTAAAACTAATTGAAACTACACCTTTTCTGTGTCAAATGTAGACAACAATCTATGTTGAGTAGTAGCAGTTTGCTTCCAAAACTTTGAACATGTTGAAGCCTTCAATGCTTCATTCTTCCTCTTGATATCCTTGTATCTTGCAAAATTATTCTATTGTGCTGGAATGTGAGATGTAGAGGAGATAGGTGACCTAGTTGTCTCTTCAACATATGGGAATGAAGTGGTGGGAATACCTGTCGAAACCATTATACTTTTCTTCTGTGAATCCTTTTCTTCTAAGGATTCCTCTTGAATACTTATTACTTGAGGATCACTCTTAGTATTAGTATTAGTATTGGTCTTTGGATCCTTCTTTCTCCTCTTGAAGACGCAGAAGTTTGCAACTTGTTCTTTTGAATTTGTAAGGGACATACTTTCCCTTGGTCTCTTGATTTATTTGTCTTTTGGAATAAGAGTTTGCAAAGATGATTGATTGACAATTTTCTCTTTAGCCTCATGTAGTGTGTTCTCTATCCATTGCTCCTGATTAGCATACTACTCTATATCTAGCCTACGTGTATGTACATATGGAGTGGTCTTCTGCTCAACTCTCAGCTTTGAAATTATCCCTAACGGAGCATAAGACCATGTGAAGCTTAGTTTAAATTTCATCTTCTTTAATATTTCTTCCACTTCCTTTGCTACTGCTCTGGTATTTACAATATAAGGCCCAACATGTGCCTTTAATTTAAATTGTGATTTCTCTTTATTTGATATAAAATGTAACTCATCCATGTTTAACATCTGTCTAGTGTATTCCAAAGAGAAAATCCTTACTGGTACAAAAACTGGTAATCTATAGGGAGGAGGATCACACCCATAGATCCAATCCTTGTATAGTTTTGGTAAATATACCAGTATCCAACTTTAGTCTGTTTTGAAAGATGCAAAACTTTCTTGACCTCTGGTGAAATTCTTGGTATAGCATCACTACTAAGTAGACATAAAGGTGTATGTAAAAAATGATCCACAAATTCGCTGAATGAATTAGCTGCTGAATTCCTTCTAACTAAAGAAGTTCAATGAATGGATGATAATGGACTTCCCTGATCATCCATCTTCTGTAATTGGAACTTGAACCTGTTCGCTTGATAGAATAACATCAAATATACTAAGAATCATTGGTGTTTGAATGCACCTTTAGCTTTAAACCTGAGAAACTGCTCATGTATAACATCTGATAAGTACTGACTGTAACTAAAAATGAGTGATGGTTTTTGACCAACTGAAAAAACTGATAAAAACCCTAGCACTATGTCATCTACCCACTAGTCTGTGTGATAACCTAATAGGCAAGTAACCATGGAAATGACTTTTATTGACATGTCAGGGAAAATAGAAGTTGAGTATGGGGGATTTGTTCTAGGCAATTCAGAATTTTCAGGCAGAAAACATTAAAAAAATTGGGCCCGCTGGGGGAAGGTAAGTTTTTTGTATATCTCTATGACGGCATCAGTAGAAAATGGGTGCAAAGAAGCCTGCGGATTTATCTGAAGAGTTTGACAAATGCTTTCTAGGGTAATTGAAAACAAGACTTCATTGTTTTGAGCAATCACTACTTTTTGGCTAGGGAGGTACTTGAGATGACACCAGGTAGCGAATTCCGGGAAAATATGAGTATGGGGAAATGTAAATTGAGGTAGAAATGATTCCCATATATTTAAATCATCACTCTAGTCTAAATAATTCTATTTTTCCCAATTATGAAGCTCATACAGATCAAACTCACATTGAGTTTCTGCTATCTTATGCTGGGTATCAATCAAAGGGGACCTATCTAAATCTAGGACAGGAGGCACCATAGGATTCTCATCAGGCATATTTCCCTTTCCTTTGTGTGAAGACATTTTTAATTTCAAATGGAGATTCGAAAAAACAATATTACCAGGTCGCAATCTGATTGGTTGTAGAAGGGAAAAACTTTGCAGAGGGCACTGACATTGATGACAAGTAGAAACCCTTTTTTACAAATCAACAAATAAATTAGGCCAATAGAATCCAACTCTCAAGATTTTATTTGTTGTAGTCTTCCAGAAAGGTGTCCTCCATAGTCACCTTTATGAAACTCTTCCATCATCTTATCTGCTTCATCCTCCAACAAACAGTTCAATAAAATCCCCCAAGCATCCTTCCAATATAAAGCTTATTCCAAAATGCTAAATTTAACAACTTTTAATTTTAAAAATCTTGCTTTAGTCTTTGAAAAAACCTAGTGGAGCTTGTAAATGCTGCAAAACATAAACAATGTTTTTGTACCAAGGGAAAGTAACAAAATTCTTTGATACTTGTTGGACAGACTCTTCTTCATCGTCTAGAGCAGCAACGAAATTGATGTCCAATGCATGAAAATTTTATTCAACCATTAATTTGGCCAACCCCTAACCTTTAATAAGCTTTGTGGGCTTAATCTTAATATCATATTCTAAAATACTAAGTATCCACTTACCTCTTCTTCCTTCAGGATCATTTTGAGTAAGGATGTCCTTTACTACTGCATTGGGAACAAATGCAATTATATGAGAATGCAAGATATACACTCTAATATTTCAAAGCTTTTACCAAGGCAAAAGCTTGCTTTTCCATAATATTGTATTTCAAAGAAGCATCTCTTAACCCCCTACTGAAAAAGGCTATGGGCTGCTCATATCCCTCCTTGTTTTTCTGCATTAGTACTGCTGCAATAGTATGTTCTGAAGCAAAAGAAAAAATAATGAAATCCTTAGTGAAATCAAGATTGGCTAAGACAAGAGCATGAGTCAAGCTTGACTTTACCTCACTGAATGATCTTTTTGCTTCTACATTCCATTTTATTTCACTGTCCTTTCTCAACATGTTGGTGATAGCTCTTAAGATCTCAACTAAATTTGGGATAAACCTCCTCAGAAAATTAATTCTACCAATGAAAGACTGTACTTCCTTTTTGTTTCTTGGGGGATCAATTTTCATGATAGCCTCAATTCTACTTGGGTCAATTCAAATACCATCTTTGGAAATTATATGACCTTAGAGTTTACCTTCTTCCATACTGTTGTGCTCTACAACAACCCCCCATTTCATATCATCTTTACTTAAAAAAAATGATAACGTATGAAATGGGTCCCTTCTAAATTTAATTGGTATCAATACTTTTATTGTTCAAAAAAGGTCCGATAATCAAATGATATTCATTTCATAAAACCCTTTTTGAAAAAAACCCTTTAAAGAAATAAGGCAAATCTTTGTCATTGCGATAAAGCGATCGCAAGATCGCATATCGCAATGACATAAGAAACATAAATAAGCGGCACAAGTCTTACCCCCGATGCGATATCGCAATATCGGCGATCGGCAACACTTCACACACATCTTAAAAATGCACATAACATGAGTTCCGACGCGACGCGATATCGGTGATCGGCTATCAGTGATACTCCATATGCGGCCAAAGCATCTTAAGTCAATTACCCCGATCCGATGCAATTGCGCAATCGACAATCGGCAACATCCCATGCACATTAATGAGGCGCCCAGGCCTTACTCCCGATGCGATGTGATATCGGCGATCGAGGAATCGGCTAATCACTCTAAATGCACCTTGTCATATTTCTTCACACTAATCCCTTGCGATATCGCTATCGGCGATCGGAATTTCAAAAGACATAACTTGAAGATCTAAAGTATTTTTGATATCCGATCAATAGAGCGCGGATTTCGAAAAAAAACCGTTAAATGGAGGGATAAGGTGATGTATTCATATTTAAAGTTTTTCCCCTTCAATTAACGATCACCTGCGCTCAACCGCCAAAATATCCATTGCACGCTTAAGGGAGTCATTCAACCGGGTAATGGTGTAATAAGCATTTAAGGAGTAGCAGGCCTTAAACGGCCATTTAATATATCTGCAATATCTTTTCATTGATTGGATCCGCAGCCATTTTTGAGAGTTAATCTCTCATCACGCTTCAATTGATATATCTTTCCCACTGTAAGTCCTAATTATTATATTTCTATGTTACGGTTTTTCTTGCCTTTGTGCAGAATTCATCCTCCAACACAAGCCTGAGCATGATGGGAAAGAAATCTAAGAAGACCGCGGGTTCCGCTGCTACATCAGTTGCAGGACAAGCTGCCACAGATAAAAAGAAGGGCTTAATATCGGATACTACATGCACGGGCCTTACTAGAGCTACATGGCAAGGCACGTATAATTTGATTGAAGCCGAACAACCAGAAAAGGCAGTGACAGAAGCTACTGCGGATCCTACTCGCAAGTCTGATTCCACTCTCAAAGACTTAGCTGACTCTTTCCTTCACAAGATAGCGGCCAGAGAACAGATTCTCCCCTACACTGACGTCGTGCGATGGGCAATTGAGGAAATTCCAATCCTCGACAGAACTTTTAGCACCAGAGATGGGAGGATTTTTGGATCGTTTAAGCCAGAGCATCTAAGGCAAATGTATCATTTGCCTGAGCCAGAGAAAGTGTATAACAAGACCTTCCTGGAGAAATTTGCAGCTGATAATGAAGTGGAATCCGAACCCATCCGGGATTGGAGGCAGAATCCAGCTAAACACAAGCACGAGTCTTCCGGTAAGTACTCAGTCGATTCTTTGGCTTCTCCCTATTGTTATGCGGGGATAATGATGTGTAGGCTATGGGGATTACATGAATCTGCTAATTTCACCATAGAGATGGTTCCTCTAATGGAAGCGGCAGTAAACAGCATAATTATGGATTGGGCTACTATTCTCTCTGATAAGCTAGCCGTAGCTGTTCGTGACTTTAGAAAAGGTTCTGTTGTTACTGAAAGGAAAATTCCCCCGTTTTATTACAGTGCATACATTTTAGATACATTATGTTTTAATTCTGAGTTTCCTGTCCTCGGTTGGAGGTGGACTGCCCAAGACCCCTCACCCATTCATATATACCACCAGAAATTGTGGAAATCTTCTTACAAACACCATTTGTATCAAATCTGCAATGGCTTTATGGTTCCCATTCATTATTCTATTTTTGATAAGCCCATTCCCAGAATCTCCTACCTAGCTTCCTTTGATTTACTGGAGGTAGCGAGTTGGTTTGGAGAAGAGAGATTTACCTATATTAGGGTTTTCGGCAGCCAAGCCAATCCGCATGTTCTCCCTTTGTATATTCCAGATAAACTGCTAGCAAGAGAAGTCTCCTATCAAATTATGGCAGAGAGTACTACACAGACTCTCAAGAAAGAAAAGAAGAGGGGCTGGCCCTCTTTTCCCTTGAGAATTGGTGTCTATACTCTGCATGATCTCAAACACGCAGAAAAGGAAGCCACAAAGATGCAGTCCTTAACCCTGGCCACTATCCCGAATAGGCTATATGATCCAAACAAACACGCCTATACTGCATTAGAACAGGCCAAATTAACAAAATTTGACCATCAAGAAGATTGGTTTGACGACCTATTTGTTTCAAACGAAACAATAGGTCAAGCTAGAGAACTTGCTCGATTGAAATATAATGATGAAGGGGTAATTGAGTGCAATAAACTTAGGGAGCAGAGGTTGCAAACTCTGCCTCTAGATTTACTGGCAACAACCCCAGCGACGTCTTCAAGCGAGCCTGGTCGGCAACAGTCAAGCCAGCCTCCTGTTATAACAAAAGATCAGAAGAAGCAACATGAGGAAAATCAGAAGAAGCAACAGGAGGAAAATCAGAAGAGGCAACAGGCAGAAAGGCAAAGGAAAGAACAAACAGAAAAACAACAGAGAGCACAAATGGAACAAGAAGAGAAAAAGAAGAAAGAGGTAGAGGAAAAACAGAAAAGGGAACAAGAAGAGAAACAGAAAAAAGAACTGGCAGATAGGCAGAATAGGGAACAAGAAGAAAAACAGAGGAGAGAACAAGAAGAGCAGCAGAAACAAACCACCGATGTCAATGTGGACACTACCATAGACCCCAAACTATTTCAAGAATGGCAGCAATTTCATTCCATCATCAGTGGATTGGAATGTTCAAAAGATGGGGACACTTCCAAGACAAATGATATGCAGGACATCACTTCTCCTCAGGTTCTAAGTGGAACCAGCGGCCCACCCATTTCTCAGGATGTTGAGGTAATTCCTAAAGACCCTTCCGATCAAATTGTTCTCCAAGTGGAAGATATTCCTCCCTTGGATGTTTTCTACAGCTCAAGGCATAGAGCAGTTGTGAAGTGATCAAGGAAAAGACGAAGGATTGATCAATCTTCTATCTTTCCAGAGCAAACAGTCACGGGTAATGTAGTATGGAAGGAGGAATTGGACCCCTCCGATGACCTAACAAAGCTGTCACAGTATGCAGGTGCCTATTCTGCAGCAACTATCGACAAGGCATCGGAGGTAAGTCTTTTACTGAAGACTAAGGACCAAGATATTTTTGCATTACAGGCAGAATTGACCGAGACGAAGCAGAAGGCAGTGCAAGCAGAGGAGCAGTTGCTGGTACAACAGAAAATGAATGAGCAATTAACCCAGCAATTGCAGGAAGAAAGGCAGAAGATCGACCAGAGCGCGATCCAGAAACAAAAGGAGTTATCGGAGGCATTGGCACAGTTGAGGACAGCAAATGAGCTGATGATGAAAACGAAGGACGAGCAAATAGCTCAATTATCATCACGGCTCGAAGTCATAAAAGGCACCCAAAAGGTGGAGGATTTCAGAGCCAAGGCATCGCAAATAAACAGTGCTTTAATATCATAGATTAGACTCCTGTGTAATCAACTCACTGAGGCAGAACCATTGTGCGAGCTAACTACATCCATTAATCAGCAGGTAGAGAAGGCCAGGAATGAGTTAGACCAGGCCGATGAGACCATAAGTGGATATCTTGACTGGCAAGATTTTGATGTAGGAAAAGCAGCGAATTTGCCTAGAATCCAAGAAACATACAAGGACATACTCTTTACAGAATGGCACACTCAAATGATGAAAGCAGAAGGGGCGGCTTCAAGATGTAAATTAACTGCCAGCAATATGATTGATCTGGTCAACAACACCCTTTACCTGGCAAACATGATCTCCCAGTGTACACCTGGAAGAATAACAACGGCAAATGTGATTGAGCAAACAAGTTATCCTGAATTAGCGGAGAAAGGGAGATTAATCGCTGGGGTTAACACTTTGAATTTCGATGCATATTGGCTCTTTCTGATCAAACCACACACACAAAGGTCTGCCCTCAAGTGTTTAACTGATGCACTCGGGTGTATAATTCCCGATATTCAAGATGCCACATACGCTGCTCAGCTCATTTCGCGCCTCAACAAACAGCCTGAAGTAGAGCCAATGCTAGCGATAAGTCAGCTCAGGTTTAAAGGCAAAGAGCCTACCTGATGAATCATTGCCACCGATTGCCAGATCACTCCAGGAAATAGGATCAATATTTATTGATACCAATTATGTAGGATTTCTGTTTATTAGATATTTAGATTAGCTTAGTATTTATAGACCCTTTCATTGTTTTGGAAAGGGTCGTAAAATTTTGTAATAGACTTAAAGACTGAAGTTTGCACTACTATGCTTCAACCTATATTCTTTTATGAAACTCGACCAATCGTTCTTAATTTGACAAGGAAGTCTCTTTATGCAATTGCGCACTACTGTCTTTTGTTGGGGATGTTTTCTGAGTCGAAGGAAGAACTGCGACATAGCGATTGATATACGGGAGTGTTAAACAGCTTATATGGTGCTTTTATCTGTATCTGTATTCATTCCTTTTGTATGAATTGTTGTGTAATTATTCTTGCTATTGTTGAATACATGTATGTGTTGTAACAGCAAATCTCTATCTCATTCCACTATTGGATGTTTTGCGATATGCCTTTTTCTTTAATCATACATGTAACAATGATATAAATGATGAAGTGTAGTAATTTCGTTGTTATCGCTTTGCGTAACTATTTATGCACAGCAGTCTTGAATGATTTAATATCTATGTTTTAGAGATGGAGTCATCTATATTCCTGTCTTAAAGCACGGATCACCAAACGCTACGCTTTAGAAAACAATAAGTTCTCGGGATAGATCATAGTCATTATATTTTATTGATAGTTTTAGTTATTCGCTTATCGCCAGCATATTCTATAAGTCATTCATCCATCCCGTCTACCTATAATTTTTGGGAAACTGGTCCCATTATCCCCAGTCGGAGCCACTATTCCAAACGGAAAAGGAGCTGTATCAAGGTCCGGACCGGGTGGTTTCCCCTATGTTGTTGCAGCGATTTTCGAGGCATCAACATAATTGGCGCTAGAAGGAGGGCCATCAACTGTGAATGGCACATAAGTCAAAACCTATAAGCCATCCTAAGAGTAATTCTCCCTCCGAATCCCCTCGATCTTCCCATTTGCATACTGGTTCGCCGGTATCCAAACAAGGAGAAGGGGAATCAACTACCACTGCTCAAACCCAT
The DNA here is from genome assembly GCA_031772625.1 of Pinus tabuliformis. Classification (NCBI taxonomy): domain Eukaryota; kingdom Viridiplantae; phylum Streptophyta; class Pinopsida; order Pinales; family Pinaceae; genus Pinus; species Pinus tabuliformis. The sequence continues at coordinate 86,572,361 of CM062804.1, forward strand.
CATACTCCAGAACAATTAAGTCTTGAATCACCTGAAGTCCAGTCTCTAATCCATAAACTTCAGAGCTTCTCGATTTCACCACAGAAATCTGAGGTATCAGAAAGCAGTGCGACTTCGCAGTTCAATCTAACTCATCCTCTCACCAGACTTCAGAGCGAGAAACTCGGTATTGAACCTACTGAGTTCCCTTTACCCAAAAGGAAAAAGGCGAAGAAAATTACCGAAGGATCTGATAGTGAAGAGCTTTCATCCACGTCCTCCATTGCATCTTCCCCTCTGCGAAGTCAACCATCCACTCCCCCATTACAAATTGTCGTTCACCAGGGATTAGAAGCCTCAACATCCCAACCTGTTCACTCCTCATCATTAATTCCTTCCCATACATCTGGAATTCCAACAGTAGTATCAACCACTGTTGCTATTATAATGGCAGACCCATGGACTAGGCCAGGTGCAGTCAACATGCCTGCACCATTGCATCCTCTACCAGATGCTCCTGAAAAATGGCTGCCTAAATTTAACCCAGATGACGGGACCCAGGCTGAAGAACACATTAATAATTTTATGTTAGCAGTTAACTTGAAAGGAGTGACAGAACAAGATGTTGTTGTAAGACTCTTCCCTTATACCTTGCAAGGATCAGCAGGATCCTGGTATTTTTCCTTACCCTCTGGTTCAATTACCAGTTGGAATACTTGCCAAGAGCAGTTTCTTACCAAATATGGAGATGACATGTCCTTAGATACCTTAATAAACGACCTCTCCAATATGAGAATAGAGCATAGGGAACCGATAAAGGAATTTAACGCTAGATTTAATAAACTCCTGAATAAAATCCCTACAGCTTCCAAACCAAGTGAACAAATTCGAAGCGAATGGTATATTACCGCCCTACCTGCCAACATAGCCATTTTTGTAGACAGGGCCGGGAAACCTACCTTAGCCGAAAACATGAGAGAAGCACTTGCTGTGGAAAAGCGCATCAATGCTCTAGAGAAGAAAGCTGCTTTGGAAAATAGAAAAGCTAAAAAAGTCTCATTTAAAGAGGATTCCAAGAAGAAAACCCCAAAAGACCCGTACGACATGGAGGGTTTACAAAAAGTCCTGAAAACGTTGTCTAACGAAATGGTTGAAATAAAGAAGCAGGTGGCCGAAACCTCAAACAAAAGACCATTTAGGACTTATAAGAAAACTGAAACAAAGCCGCCGAATGTCATATCTAACGCAGATTCAGAGCAAGAAGAAGAGGAAGAGGAAATAGCCTCACAAAATGATGATGAAGAAGAAATAGCGGAATGCCGTGGAATGTGGGATTTTATACTCCCAAACTCTGATACCGAGAATGAAGAAGAAGCCTTTCCGGTGACTACAAGAAGTAAAAGTACTTCTGAACCTACCCAGGCAACTTCAAAGAAAAGGAGTGCAGGTGCTACCACAACAAAGGAAAAAGTTCCCCCTAAGAAGTCGCCTGTAGTAGTTCCGCAAAACCAGCCTTCAACTTCTAATTCTCCTTCAACATCCAAAACATTACTGGTATCCGATTCAATGGAATATAACATTGTTGATGACATGAAGAAAACTAAGGCAAACATAACTATGTTTGAGCTTAGTAAATTAAAGCATCAGCAAAAATTACTTCTCAAAGAATTGAATGCTGTTCCCTCTACACCCCTTCCCAGTGCAAAAGCTGCTAATGATTCAGGCCAACCTCCTCCAGGTATGGTTGAAGCTACCGATTCAGTTCTAATTGGAGATAGATCGAATTCTCATACTCCACCCTTCCTGCTGACCTATGAGATTTATAACAGAAACCTGCACAACTGTCTAATTGATTCAGGGGCATCATCCAACATAATGCCAGCTTCAGTTTGCTCTAAACTGAACATTGAACCCCAGAAATCCGCTATTCATATTGTACAGTTGGACAGGACCAAAGTGCAGGTTGTGGGAGAAATTAATTCCGTAACTATCAGGTTGTCTGCCGATCCCAGAATTGTACAGAGGATTGACATCTTAATAGCTGACATACCTGAATTCTACGGTTTAATTTTGAGTAGGGATTGGTCCGAAAAATTGCATGGGTATATTTCCACAGATTGGTCACATATGTGGCTTCCCTACAAGGGGAAACCAAATCAAATAAGGATCGATCGAGATAAGCACATGACCTACACAATTACTGAATTTGAGCAAGAAAACCAACCTGTAGCGTTCAATAACAACATTTTGGGGAATTATTCGTCAGAGTCATTCTTTGGCAACTTTCTTGCCCAACCATCTCCTTTTTCAGTTAATCATTTTACATCTCAGATTGAAATTTTTTCACAAACTGATAAGTCTAGATGTTTTAATGATGCTAAGGAAAATGTAAATATTTTTGTTAATACTCCTTTATTTTGGTCTTTATATTTTGATGGCTCTAAGTCCAGCGAGGGCTCAGGAGCAGGTTGCATTTTGGTTAGTCCACAAGGAGAAAAGACAATGCTGTCTTGTAGGTTAGAATTTGACTGCACCAATAACACAGCCGAATATGAAGCTTTAATCCAGGGATTATATAAAGCAATCGGCCTTAAAGTGCAGTATCTAAAAGTATTCGGCGATTCGGAAATCATTGTTAAACAGGTGAGGAATGCAATTCATTGTCTTTCAATTCACCTCAAGCATTATCAATCGCTAGTACAGGATCTTACCTCACACTTTTCAGCATTTAACATTTCCTCCATTCCTAGGTCACAAAACTCGGCAGCTGACCTACTAGCCAATGTAGCTTCCAAGCTTCTACCTTCTGAAGACTACAGCCTTGATAGATTTTCCGTAGAATTACTTTTTAGGCCTTCAATTCCTGACAATGTCACTAATTGGAGAGTATTTAACCATGATGAAGATATTTTGCAATTTCTAACTTCCAAAAAGTCCTATGACAATCAAATTATTGAGGAAAATGACCATGATCTACAGATGAAAGAAACACCTCAGGAAAATTCAATTCCTAAACCAGTGGTAAAGCTCAAAGATCTTTATGATATCAAAGACAGGTTTAAACCTGTAATTAATGCAAAGCTTCAAAGTTCTACCCTTAGGTTTGAATTGATAAATCTAGGTACTGACCATGCTCCTCAAAACATCAATTTAGGATTAGGACTTTCTTTGGAAGAGAAGGAAGCATTTATTAAACTATTAAGAAAAAACAAACAGGTCTTTGCTTGGAAGTATGATGATTTGAAGACATATGATACATCTATTATCCAGCATACCATTCCTATGCTTCCTGATCAGAAACCGATTCAGCAAAAGTTAAGAAAAATACATCCAAATTTGGAGAGCCAGATAAAGTCGGAACTTAACAAGCTCTTGAAAGCCAAGATTATTTTTCCAGTCCGACACTCAAACTGGGTCTCTAATATGGTGCCAGTCAGAAAGAAAAATGGCGACATTCGAATTTGTATTGATTTCAGGAACCTGAACAAAGCAAGCTTGAAAGATAACTTCCCATTACCTACTATGGAGCAAATACTCCAATAAGTAGCAGGCTCTGAATTGATGTCCTTTCTTGATGGATTCTCAGGATATAACCAAGTTCTGGTTCATCCTGATGATCAACTTAAAACCACATTCAGAACAAAATGGGGAACATATGCGTATCAGAAAATGCCTTTTGGACTTATAAATGCAGGAGCGACATTCCAGAGAGCTATGGATATAGCCTTTAGAGGGTTGATTAATCGAACAGTAGTCGTCTATCTAGACGATATTACTGTATATTCTAAGAAGAGGTATAATCATTTGCATGACTTAAATCAAATCTTTCAGCGATGCAAAAGATATGGTATTTCTCTGAACCCAAAAAAGTCTTTCTTTGCTCTTGATCAAGGAAAACTCTTCGGCTTTATTGTATCCAAAGATGGCATTTATATTGATCCTGATCGGATCAAGGAAATTTCTGAAATCCCTTTCCCACACAATAAAAAGTCGATGCAGTCATTTTTAGGCCAGATTAATTTTGTTAAACGATTTGTTCCAGATTTTTCTCAAATTGTATTACCACTTCAGACAATGATCAAGAAGAATTCAGTCTTCAAGTGGGGATTAGAAGAAAAGCAAGCTTTTGATGTTATCAAGCAATCAATAATCAATGCCCCAGCCTTGAATACTCCAAATTTTTCTAATCATTTTACATTGTATACCATTGCATCCGATGTGTCTTATGCTGCAGTTCTCACACAGCCAAATGCTCACAATTTAGAAGCACCCATATCATTCTTCAGCTCAAATCTTCAGGGTGCCGAATTAAATTACTCCGATGTAGAAAAACAAGCCTTTGCTGTATTTAAAGCGGTCAAACATTATAGACCCTTTCTTTTAAAAACCCATACAAAAGTAATAGTTCCTTTCCCAGCAGTTAGGCAACTATTAATCCAAAAAGAGCTGGGTGAAAAAAGGGCAAATTGGGTCACCGCGCTTCAAGAGTATGACTTAGAAATTAGGCCAGCAAAGATTGTTAGGGGCCAAGGTTTTTGCAGGATATTGGCAGGAGCATCCAACATTCCAGAATCAAGCGATACAGATCAAACTCAAGAAATTAATCAGATAAGTGTTACTGATTCTGGATCTCAATATGCAGATTTAATCTTTTATTTAAAGAATGGTTATGCACCTCCGAATTTGTCTTACAAAAACAAAAGGGCCATTAGATTAAAAGCGAAGAATTTCACAATCATTGATGACGTGCTTTTTAGACAGAATTATGATTCTATTTTGTTAAGATGCCTTGAGAAACCTGAAGCCCAAAAGGTTTTGCAGGAGTTACATGACGGACCAGCAGGAGGACATTTCAGAGCTGACACAACAGCTCACAAAATTATTCATGCTGGTTACTATTGGCCTACTTTGTTTAAAGATGCTCACGAGTACGTAAGGAAATGTCTAAATTGTCAAACTGCTAGCGGAAGACAACGTAAATCAGCTTTCCCTCTGCAACCAATCAACATTGAGCAACCATTTGAGCAATGGGGATTGGATATCATTGGGGAGATTACTCCAGCATCTTCCAAACAGCATAAGTATATCCTTACTGCTACCGATTACTTTACAAAGTGGGTTGAGGCAATCCCTTTAAAGACAGCAAATTCTGAAGCAATCATTGAATTCATAGACCAATTCATTATTACCAGGTTTGGTGTCCCAAACGCTCTTGTTTTTGATAATGCATCTTACTTTTCAGGCAACGCTATGTTTGATTTCGCTATTAAAAGAGGATTTAAGTTAAAATATTCTGCTAATTACTATCCCCAAGGAAATGGTTTAGCAGAATCTACTAATAAGAATCTGATTAAAATCATTAAGCGAACTATCGAACAAAATCAGAGGAATTGGCACAAATCCTTAGTGTTTGCATTATGGGCTGATAGGATAACACAGAAAGCTTCTATTGGAACTTCTCCGTTTAATCTTGTCTATGGAAAAGAAGCAATCTTACCCACAAATCTTGTTCTTCCTTCTTTAGCCCTAGTGCAGTTTATTGATGAAACTCCTTCCTCTTCTATTCAGTTTAGACATGACCAGATCCTAAAATTAGAAGAGGAAAGAGAAAAAGCCAAGGTTATCCATGCCAAACATCAGCAAGTCATCAAAGCAGCTTTTGATTCAGTCTCATCCGGTTCAAAACAATTCCAAGTCGGTGATTTAGTTCTGAAATGGGACAAAGCCCATGAGGACAAGGGTAAACACTCCAAGTTCCAGAAGTTGTGGCTTGGACCATTTCAGATCTGTGAGAAGATAGGCCATTCAACCTTTATATTGCAAGATTTATCAGGTTTAAGAGATTCTCTCCCTGTTAATGGCCTTGTCTTGAAGAAATTCTTTCACTGAGGAGGTAACCCCTTGTCCTTTCATTTCAGTAGGATTTTATAGTTCGTAGGATTTTTTTTAGGAAATAAGGTTGTGAGATGTCTCCCATTGACCTTTTGCTGTGTTTGAAAAGTTGTCCCACAGAACGAGTATGAACATTTGCTTTTAAAATGATAGAACTTTTAACCAAAAAGGAAAACTTCTAGGAAATTAGATATCTTTGTATTCTGAAATCACTATTCAAGTTTTGTCAACTCCTCTCAAAGTATAGAAATATTGTAACTCATTTTCTGTTTTTAAATTGGTCTCTAAAGGTTATCCATACTAAGATAGAAATCAATCCAATCTCAGCATCTTCAACTCTTAGCCTGTCATCCATTTACTCTTAAGGAGAAATTTGTTCACCCCATTCACTAAAGTTTATGATTATTCAGAGTGTAATTCTAAAATATAAGATATTAAAGATAAGAGGTCTTATTACAAGCCTGCTTACCATGTTCATAGAGAAATAGTTTATCTGACATTACCAATACTGCAAACCAAAACAGGGTAATGGCTTGAAATTGCAAGACAAGGGGTCTCATCACGAGCCAGCTTGTTCAGTTAGACTACTATCAGTGAGCGGCATTGTCAACAGCTGGCCACCAAACCAGGACAATGACTTTTTATCTTATTAATGACAAAGAAGAAAAAAGGAAATGAAGTACAAAATATGAAAAAATATTTTGAATTCATTCTGATTAATCACACTCTTAAGTGGATGGGACAATGGACAATTACATGGTTAAAAGGTATCCCTGTCGAAACTATAGATGTTTGCTGGCAGCAGAGGCTCTACCTATGGCAGATGAGTTTACTATAAAGGCTGATTTGGAAAGGTATTCTATTTTATCATTATAAACCAATAAAGGCCTATTTTAAAAAAACTTAGAATGTTTTTATTTTCTTAAAAAAGAGGAAGTCAACAAAATAGTTTCATTTTTCTCAGAATATATAAGAAATCTAGTTATATTAGAAATTTCCCCATTGATTGAAACTCTATTTTCTGAAAAAGCTTAAATGTTCCTATTTTTGAAAGAGATAACTGGTTCTTCCAGCGAATCGCCAATTGTTGTGCTCTACAACAACCCCCCATTTCATATCATCTTTACTTAAAAAAAATGATAACGTATGAAATGGGTCCCTTCTAAATTTAATTGGTATCAATACTTTTATTGTTCAAAAAAGGTCCGATAATCAAATGATATTCATTTCATAAAACCCTTTTTGAAAAAAACCCTTTAAAGAAATAAGGCAAATCTTTGTCATTGCGATAAAGCGATCGCAAGATCGCATATCGCAATGACATAAGAAACATAAATAAGCGGCACAAGTCTTACCCCCGATGCGATATCGCAATATCGGCGATCGGCAACACTTCACACACATCTTAAAAATGCACATAACATGAGTTCTGACGCGACGCGATATCGGCGATCGGCTATCGGCGATACTCCATATGCGGCCAAAGCATCTTAAGTCAATTACCCCGATCTGATGCAATTGCGCAATCGACAGTCGGCAACATCCCATGCACATTAATGAGGCGCCCAGGCCTTACTCCCGATGCGATGTGATATCGGCGATCGGGGAATCGGCTAATCACTCTAAATGCACCTTGTCATATTTCTTCACACTAATCCCTTGCGATATCGCTATCGGCGATCGGAATTTCAAAAGGCATAACTTGAAGATCTAAAGTATTTTTGATATCCGATCAATAGAGCGCGGATTTCGAAAAAAACCGTTAAATGGAGGGATAAGGTGATGTATTCATATTTAAAGTTTTGCCCCTTCGATTAACGATCACCTGCGCTCAACCGCCAAAATATCCATTGCACGCTTAAGGGAGTCATTCAACCGGGTAATGGTGTAATAAGCATTTAAGGAGTAGCAGGCCTTAAACGGCCATTTAATATATCTGCAATATCTTTTCATTGATTGGATCCGCAGCCATTTTTGAGAGTTAATCTCTCAGCACGCTTCAATTGATATATCTTTCCCACTGTAAGTCCTCATTATTATATTTCTATGTTACGGTTTTTCTTGCCTTTGTGCAGAATTCATCCTCCAACACAAGCCTGAGCATGATGGGAAAGAAATCTAAGAAGACCGCGGGTTCCGCTGCTACATCAGTTGCAGGACAAGCTGCCACAGATAAAAAGAAGGGCTTAATATCGGATACTACATGCACAGGCCTTACTAGAGCTACATGGCAAGGCACGTATAATTTGATTGAAGCCGAACAACCAGAAAAGGCAGTGACAGAAGCTACTGCGGATCCTACTCGCAAGTCTGATTCCACTCTCAAAGACTTAGCCGACTCTTTCCTTCACAGGATAGCGGCCAGAGAACAGATTCTCCCCTACACCGACATCGTGCGATGGGCAATTGAGGAAATTCCAATCCTCGACAGAACTTTTAGCACCAGAGATGGGAGGATTTTTGGATCGTTTAAGCCAGAGCATCTAAGGCAAATGTATCATTTGCCTGAGCCAGAGAAAGTGTATAACAAGACCTTCCCGGAGAAATTTGCAGCTGATAATGAAGTGGAATCCGAACCCATCCGGGATTGGAGGCAGAATCCAGCCAAACACAAGCACGAGTCTTCCGGTAAGTACTCAGTCGATTCTTTGGCTTCTCCCTAGTGTTATGCGGGGATAATGATGTGTAGGCTATGGGGATTACATGACTTTGCTAATTTCACCATAGAGATGGTTCCTCTAATGGAAGCGGCAGTAAACAACATAATTATGGATTGGGCTACTATTCTCTCTGATAAGCTAGCCGTAGCTGTTCGTGACTTTAGAAAAGGTTCTGTTGTTACTGAAAGGAAAATTCCCCCGTTTTATTATAGTGCATACATTTTAGATACATTATGTTTTAATTCTGAGTTTCCCGTCCTCGGTTGGAGGTGGACTGCCCAAGACCCCTCACCCATTCATATATACCACCAGAAATTGTGGAAATCTTCTTACAAACACCATTTGTATCAAATCTGCAATGGCTTTATGGTTCCCATTCATTATTCTATTTTTGATAAGCCCATTCCCAGAATCTCCTACCTAGCTTCCTTTGATTTACCAGCGGTAGCGAGTTGGTTTGGAGAAGAGAGATTTACCTATATTAGGGTTTTCGGCAGCCAAGCCAATCCGCATGTTCTCCCTTTGTATATTCCAGATAAACTGCTAGCAAGAGAAGTCTCCTATCAAATTATGGCAGAGAGTACTACACAGACTCTCAAGAAAGAAAAGAAGAGGGGCTGGCCCTCTTTTCCCTTGAGAATTGGTGTCTATACTCTGCATGATCTCAAACACGCAGAAAAGGAAGCCACAAAGATGCAGTCCTTAACCCTGGCCACTATCCCGAATAGGCTATATGATCCAAACAAACACGCCTATACTGCATTAGAACAGGCCAAATTAACAAAATGTGACCATCAAGAAGATTGGTTTGACGACCTATTTGTTTCAAACGAAACAATAGGTCAAGCTAGAGAACTTGCTCGATTGAAATATAATGATGAAGGGGTAATTGAGTTCAATAAACTTAGGGAGCAGAGGTTGCAAACTCTGCCTCTAGATTTACTGGCAACAACCCCAGCGACGTCTTCAAGCGAGCCTGGTCGACAACAGTCAAGCCAGCCTCCTGTTATAACAAAAGATCAGAAGAAGCAACAGGGGGAAAATCAGAAGAAGCAACAGGAGGAAAATCAGAAGAGGCAACAGGCAGAAAGGCAAAGGAAAGAACAAACAGAAAAACAACAGAGAGCACAAATGGAACAAGAAGAGAAAAAGAAGAAAGAGGTAGAGGAACAACAGAAAAGGGAACAAGAAGAGAAACAGAAAAAAGAACTGGCAGATAGGCAGAAAAGGGAACAAGAAGAAAAACAGAGGAGAGAACAAGAAGAGCAGCAGAGAAAAGAGCAGCAGAAACAAACCACCGATGTCAATGTGGACACTACCATAGACCCCAAACTATTTCAAGAATGGCAGCAATTTCATTCCATCATCAGTGGATTGGAATGTTCAAAAGATGGGGACACTTCCAAGACAAATGATACGCAGGACATCACTTCTCCTCAGGTTCTAAGTGGAACCAGCGGCCCACCCATTTCTCAGGATGTTGAGGTAATTCCTAAAGACCCTTCCGATCAAATTGTTCTCCAAGTGGAAGATATTCCTCCCTTGGATGTTTTCTATAGCCCAAGGCATAGAGCAGTTGTGAAGCGATCAAGGAAAAGACGAAGGATTGATCAATCTTCTATCTTTCCAGAGCAAACAGTCACGGGTAATGTAGTATGGAAGGAGGAATTGGACCCCTCCGATGACCTAACAAAGCTGTCACAGTATGCAGGTGCCTATTCTGCAGCAACTATCGACAAGGCATCGGAGGTAAGTCTTTTACTGAAGACTAAGGACCAAGATATTTTTGCATTACAGGCAGAATTGACCGAGACAAAGCAGAAGGCAGCGCAAGTAGAGGAGCAGTTGCTGGTACAACAGCAAATGAATGAGCAATTAACCCAGCAATTGCAGGAAGAAAGGCAGAAGATCGACCAGAGCGCGATCCAGAAACAAAAGGAGTTATCGGAGGCATTGGCACAGTTGAGGACAGCAAATGAGCTGATGATGAAAACGAAGGACGAGCAAATAGCTCAATTATCATCACGGCTCGAAGTCATAAAAGGCACCCAAAAGGTGGAGGATTTCAGAGCCGAGGCATCACAAATAAACAGTGCTTTAATATCACAGATTAGACTCCTGTGTAATCAACTCACTGAGGCAGAACCATTGTGCGAGCTAACTACATCCATTAATCAGCAGGTAGAGAAGGACAGGAATGAGTTAGACCAGGCCGATGAGACCATAAGTGGATATCTTGACTGGCAAGATTCTGATGTAGGAAAAGCAGCGAATTTGCCTAGAATCCAAGAAACATACAAGGACATACTCTTTACAGAATGGCACACTCAAATGATGAAAGCAGAAAGGGCGGCTTCAAGATGTAAATTAACTGCCAGCAATATGATTGATCTGGTCAACAACACCCTTTACCTGGCAAACATGATCTCCCAGTGTACACCTGGAAGAATAACAACGACAAATGTGATTGAGCAAACAAGTTATCCTGAATTAGAGGAGAAAGGGAGATTAATCGCTGGGGTTAACACTTTGACTTTCGATGCATATTGGCTCTTTCTGATCAAACCACACACACAAAGGTCTGCCCTCAAGTGTTTAACTGATGCACTCGGGTGTATAATTCCCGATATTCAAGATGCCACATACGCTGCTCAGCTCAGTTCACGCCTCAACAAACCGCCTGAAGTAGAGCCAATGCTAGCGATAAGTCAGCTCAGGTTTAAAGGCAAAGAGCCTACCTGATGAATCATTGCCGCCGATTGCCAGATCACTCCAGGAAATAGGATCAATATTTATTGATACCAATTATGTAGGATTTCTGTTTATTAGATATTTATATTAGCTTAGTATTTATAGACCCTTTCATTGTTTTGGAAAGGGTCGTAAAATTTTGTAATAGACTTAAAGACTGAAGTTTGCACTACTGTGCTTCAGCCTATATTCTTTTATGAAACTCGACCAATCGTTCTTAATTTGACAAGGAAGTCTCTTTATGCAATTGCGCACTACTGTCTTTTGTTGGGGATGTTTTCTGAGTCGAAGGAAGAACTGCGACATAGCGATTGATATACAGGAGTGTTAAACAGCTTATATGGTACTTTTATCTGTATCTATATTCATTCCTTTTGTATGAATTGTTGTGTAATTATTCTTGCTATTGTTGAATACATGTATGTGCTGTAACAACAAATCTCTATCTCATTCCACTATTGGATGTTTTGTGATATGCCTTTTTCTTTAATCATACATGTAACAATAATATAAATGATGAAGTGTAGTAATTTCGTTGTTATCGCTTTGCATAACTATTTATGCACAGCAGTCTTGAATGATTTAATATCTATGTTTTAGAGATGGAGTCATCTATATGCCTGTCTTAAAGCACGGATCACCAAACGCTACGCTTTACAAAACAATAAGTTCCCGGGATAGATCATAGTCATTATATTTTATTGATAGTTTTAGTTATTCGCTTATCGCCAGCATATTCTATAAGTCATTCATCCATCCCGTCTACCTATAATTTTTGGGAAACTGGTCCCATTATCCCCAGTCGGAGCCACTATTCCAAACGGAAAAGGAGCTGTATCAAGGTCCGGACCGGGTGGTTTCCCCTATGTTGTTGCAGCGATTTTCGAGGCATCAACACATACCAAACAAATACTTTTTAGGATTCAAGGAAATACCAAATTTCTTGCATTTCTCAAAGACAATTTTTAAATGAAACAAATGATCTTCATCAATTTTAGAAAACATAGTGATGTCATCTAGATATATCACAATAAATCTGTCCTTCTCATCTGCAAAAGCAATATCCATTTCTCTCTAAAAAGTTGCCCCTGCATTCATAAGCCCAAAAGGCATATTCACATACATGAAAGCTCCCCATGCTGTTGTGAACATTGTTTTGTCTTGATCATCTAGATGCACTAAAATCTAGTTGTAACCCTAAAAAACATCAACCTGCTAGAACCAACTACCCTCTGTAGAATATGATTCATCTTCAGTAAAGGGTAATTATCTTTGAGAGAAACCTTATTAAGGTTTCAGAAATCCACACATAACCTTATTTCTCTAGTCTTTTTCCTCACGGGTACTAGATTTGATAACCATTTAGAAACTCTCAAATGTACAATAATATTGGCATAAAAAATCTTCCTTACCTATTTTTCAATTAAAGGAAGCAGAAGGTGATTCACTCTCTTTAGCTTATGTTTGAATGGTTTATGGTCCTCTTTAATAGGAATAATATGCTGAATAATACTGGTATCATAGGCCTTTAAATCTTCGTATCCCCGTGAAAAAACATCAAAGTATTCTTTCAGTAAATCAATGTACTTATGTTTCTCTTTAGGAGGTAAATACTTAGAAACCTTCACAATCTTTGGATTGTATTTAGTCCCTATGTTACAATCCTCTACTTCGTCACCCACAGGCTGTATTTTGGGCTTTTGAGCCACATAATTGAAATCAAATAATTCTTCAAGTGGTACCAAACCTCTTGGTATTACATTATATTTTAACTGCATGACTTCAAGCTCTGCTTCATGTTCATCAAAACTCTCATTGATCTGACCCAAAGCAATTTTTTGATTATCATCTTCAACACTACTTTCTATATCAATATGAAAAATTTCAAACTCTCCCTTTAACTGTAAAAAACTTTCTAACTGTTTGTCATTGTCAAACACTTGCCAATACCTAATGTTATCTAGGGCAACATGTCTATGTTTCACCTCAATTTCACATTTCTTGTTTGGGTGGAAAGGAGCTTTACATGTACTTGCTGAGGTAGCCAATGCATCAGCAAACACATTTTGAGTTCTAGGAATCAAAGACAACTAATATCCTAGAAAACACTGCAAAAAATCTAAGAAAATGTTTCTGTATGCCTTCAACCTAGGATGCTTAGCTGAATACTCACCTTTGATTTGATTTATGATGAGTTCTTAATCACCATGGATTGAAATTATTTTAGCTCCTGATCACTTCAATAACTACAACCCCAAAATAAGTGCCTCATACTTAGCCACATTGTTAGTATATTGGAAAACAAGTTTGTAGGAATATGCCTTTCATATACTAGAGTTTGTGTCTAAGATCCACACACCATCTCTTGCTCCTTCCTTGCTTACTACCCCATAAAAATCCATATGCCAATGGTCTTCATCCTTATCATCTTCTGTTTTAGTCTTTAACTTCACATCCTCTACTTTCTATGATTGAATTTCCATATCTGACATTTCCTTCTCTAAACATACATCATTATATAAAAGGAAAGAATCCATGTCTGAATATACAAAATAAAGTGGGTAGTTATTGGGCTTGTCCTGGTTTCTTACCATGTATTTCATCAGAGTCTCCCTGTACAACCTCCTTTGTTTCCTGAAAACAAGAATAGTTGCATATGTCATATCCATCTGCAAGGTGCCCTGCAACTTTGCTCCCCAAGATCTTGACAAGAGCATTCCATATTTAAGAGCTATATCAGCCACAATAATATCCATGACTACACTTTTTGCTGGGATTTGGGAAAGGGTTACACATAAATCCTTGATCAAACCTAAGCATCTTACTCAGCTTGAATCAAAAGAGAAAATATATTTATATGGCCTGGTTATATCTAATCTGAGTTTCTCCATAATCACCTGGGCATGATATTATGTCACAACTCCCGAATCCAACTTGACATTGTGCAAAATGAAATCATGAATGTTAAGACTAACATAAAAAGGTGGCACATTACCATGTTGTGATTTTCCCTCAACTTCTGGTCCAAATAACAATTTAGGCTGGTCATCACTTAAGTTCACAATATTTGTTCCCTCCTATATCTTTAGTGCATTTATAACTTGACTTCTATATACATATTTTTTTATCAATTTAGTCAGAGGAACATAAATATTAACCTTTGATAACTCATTTTCAATGTTGAAAGAAGGTTGAGGCTTTTCTACCTCTTTCTGAGTTGTATCTTGTTTTTTAGGGGTTTCCTTTGGAGGATCAACTTTTGCTTGATTCGTAGAAGGTGTATTAATTTGAATCTTTTTAGGAGGATTTGCTGCAACTTTATTATTTCTCAGGTTATATTTTTTTTTTCACTTCCATAATAGAATTTTGATAACCCTTTTTGTAATCCTCTGATTCTATAGGCATGACATCTTGTTGTGCTAATAATAAAAAATCTTGTTCCTCTTTGGTTAAGAAAACAATTATCTATTACTCCTTCTCCAAAAAGATTGATCTGCTTTTATTTTGGGTCTTCTACTCTCTCATTTTCTTCCTCAGCATAATTTTCTTGAAAAGGAGGTCTAATTTGTTGTTGATCTGTTGGGGTTCTTAGCTCTCTTTGTTTAATTTGGGGTTGGTTCCTTCTAAAATTTGGATTCCTGATCTAAGGACCCCCTTGTGGTTCTCTTGGTGGAGCTCTATCTGTCAAAGTCATTCTTTCTATCATTCTCTTTATGGTTTTAACTAAAGTGTCTAGTTTCACATCTGATGATGAAGAAAGTTCTTCTTTAATAATCACTCTCTTTTCAACCTTTAGTTTGGCTTTCTTGGCAAGCAGATTGGCCTCTACACTAACAAAATTCTTTTGCATCTCTTCTAAAGTGGCTAGATTTCTTTCTCTCAACTAATAAGCCATGTTAGCATCAAAACCATCTGGATATCGAATTAAAGCCAATCTTGGAGGAGGCTTTATTCCTATTGGAATAGAATTATAAATGTTTTTCAATCTATCTGAATAATCTTGAACTGAATCTCTTGGAGCTCTTCTTAAAATTTCATATTCTGCTAGAATCTGAAGTGCATCCTTCTTAACCTCCCAACAAGAAATAAAAACTTGATGAAATTGTTGTAAGTTGGAAATACTGCTTGCTGCTAATCCCCTATACCATTTTCTTGCTTCACTAGTCAAACTTTGAGAAAAAAACCTTATTTGAACATCATCATCATCAACCTCTTCTAGGTATACAAAATCATTCATCTTATCGATGTGTTGTTGAGTTGTAATGGGCCCAATGTCATCAAATTGTGGTATACGTTGTGAATAATTTAGTGGTTGTTGCAAAACCAAAGGGGCATAATGAGCTAATGTGATTAGAATGTGAGAGGAATATGAAACTGTGGTTGTGCTTGATGTTAGGGGTGCTAAAGGAGGTGGAATTGTGACTTGATGAGTTGCTATAAAAGGAGTATGAATGAGATATGAAATAGGGATAATGGAATAAGGGAAATCATAGGGGAGGTCAATGATGGGGTAGAAGAAGAAATGGTAGTTCATTGAACTACAAATGGTTTTTGAGAAACTTGATTCAATTGGGTTACTAGATCTTCAAGATTTTAAAACTGTTGTACAACGTCTTTACCAGAATCTAAAATGACAGGGTTATGTGCTAAGATATGAGGTTTTAAAATGGATTCATCAATGACTGTTTCAGGTGTTGGAAATAATACTGAGAGGGGGGTGAATCAGTATTATCTAATCAATAATTTTTCTTTTCTCAACCAGATTTATATATGCTACTTTTGTAAAGTGAACTAGCGTGTACACACAACTATGATTAGATAAACCAGCGTACACCCATAAAACTTATGATTTAGACAATTTATCATGTGTTGATCTTTAACCAGTGCATCAGTAACTTATTAAACAGAGCAGTAAAACATAACAAAACATCACACATAAGAAACACACATGAACACCAAGATTTAAGGTGGAAACCCAATGTGGGTGAAAACCACTTGCTGCTGTCGTCTCTGTCTTCTTTTAATAATAAGAAAATCTATTTACAATCTTGTACTGGTGCAGACTCATACCAGTATGCAGGCACCCACCCGCAGAAGGCTACAACCTTCTCTCGTTTTCCAGCTTCTACTGGAAGGGAGCTGCAACCCCCTAGCTCTTGTACTAGCCAATGTAATTACTAGTATGTAGGCACTGACCTACAGAAGGCTACGACCTTTTGTCTTCCTCCAGGGACCACATTTCATAAATTTTCAGACTGGATGCTCTTAGTACACCACAATACACATGAAGGCCTCGTTTCATCAAATTTTCATACTGGATGCATTAGAAACTTTGAAACTCAAACTGCATCAACCAATAATTAGTTAATCTGAACAATCAGATCACTGCCACCAGAACACTGTGCTAAACCCAGAAACCTGCATCATCATTCAGAATCAGCCGCAACCTAAAAAATCATGCATCATAATGTACACGCTACTTTACTGAACCCAACCCACGTGTATACGCTACTTCCTGTAATCAAACCTGTGTATACCTTCAAACTACTGAAACATTAAACTTCTAAATCAAGTCTGTACCAACTAGAAATATACTGACCATCTACTGTCTATTTACAGAGCTTTACATAGGCAACAACAGAGATCACCCTTCTCACTTATACAATCAGTCAAATCAGATACGAAACTCCTTATGAATTCAGTTTTACATTCATATCTAAGAAGACTTCATTGAAAGACAACAATAAAACAACAACTGATTGATTTGATAGATTAGTCATCCTTAAACATCAAGATTTTCTTTTGCATACGCTACTTGGAAGAGCTGAACCAACGTGTATATGCACCTTCGCCAAAGCGAACCAGCGTATAGATATGCAAATACTTACTTATAACTTCGCTGAAATTCCCGACTTCATACATACCCAGATCATCACATATAAAGGATAAAACATGTGTTAGAAATCAGATCTAGCCCATCCATTATCAGATCACACAATGATAAGTCATTATGATCCTGATCCATCATTAGATCTCATCCATCATCAAAAGCTCAAGTGCATATTTAGTATAGATCAAGCAAAGCATCATAAACCCATAACATGCATATTTTATTTTGATCTAGCACTTCATAAGATATTCATTACTTGTGCACCTAGCCCTTTGATCTTCTCCTCCTTATATACTTAGATCCTTTATCAATACCTCAGACAAAAATCACTTAGTACCAATACCTTGGACCAAATACACAGAGTCAATACCTCAGACCAAATACCTTGGACCAAATATCTAGGGTCAATACCTTGGACCAAATACCTCGGACCAAAACCTTGGTTTTCCAGCATGTACGCGCTTTTCCTCCTGTGGCAATGCGTGTATATGTATACGCTCTTTTTGTTCTGTGGACCAGCGTGTATACACTGTTTAGACTGAGTGGACTTGCGTATACTTCTTAAATCGCTTTACACCCTTTTACTTTACCTTCTTTATTCTGATCAGTAGACCTTAATTCCATCTTCCTGTTATTCTGTACTAATGTCTTGTTACCTCTAAATAGACCCGTTACAACTGTAATTTGCCATATTACTTCTGAAATGATTCCTTTGAACTTCCCTTTAATTTTTCACATATGTAAACACAACTGCCATGCATTCTGTCACATCTGATATCTCTCCTTTAGATTCATCTAGTTACCATATACAAGAGAGTTGTTTTGCTACAAGTGGGTTGCCATCAAGTACAACACATGCATCATAATGCCAACAATCTCCCCCTTTGGACTTGATGGCAACCATGTTGGTGTTGATTATTGCAAGCTGTAGAAAATGGTAGAGATAACGAGCAACACCAAAATACTCTCCCCCTTTGACATCAAGGGAAAAGGGTAGACCAAGCAACTTTCCTCCTTTGATATACATTATATTGTCCATGCTCCCCCTGAGTACATGCCGAGTCTCTAGAGATATGATTCAAAAGAATAACATGACTCTATAACTCAACTAAGTGAGTATGACCTCCTTATGACCAATGACTCATACATACATCAATCACCCAACCAAGTGGGGATATACCAAATGTTTATACATGACAAAAATACAATAAATATTACTTCATCCATCCCATGCAAAGTGGGGATACAAATTACATCATTTTTCCAATAGGACTCATTCAAATATATAAGAAGTCATATCACACCCTATACCTTTACATGACTTAAACAAAAAAATGATATAAATATCTGAAGCCATAGTTGGACTCAGCAACCATAATGCCAACAATGTAGAATTCGTGTGAAGGCTAATTCTCCCCCTGAACCTGTGCTACCTGTGTATTGTCAACAAGTCATTCATCAAGGCATCTTTGTTAGTCAGATAAAAATCAATGAACAAAGCATATCGTCAGACTGTAATCATCAACATTAGACAGAGCACCCATATCAGAGTCTGACCCATTGTTTTTCTGTTAGAAAAACATATACGCTCCTTCAGCCACAAAAACCCGTGTGTATACATGACTATACTTCATGAAACCCACGTATAATAACCTTCCTTTGAAAAACTGGATTTAATAGCAGGATGATGCAGCAACTACTCCCAGCTTTTGTCTGAGATATTCAAATGTTTCTCTGGGCAGTGGTTTAGTGAATATATCAGCAACCTATTCTTTGGAGGGAACATACTCCAATTTGACCTTTTGTTCAAGCACTTGTTCTCGTAGAAAATGGTACTTGATGGGTATGTGCTTGGTCTTGGAGTGCATGACTGGATTTTTTGAAATACTAATGGCACTTGTATTATCACATAGAATGGATATGGGTGGAGTACACGTGATCTGAATGTCTTGCAAAGTTTGCATCATCCAAAGTAGTTGTGTGTAGCAAGATGCAGTAGCCACATATTCTGCTTCAGCTGTAGATAAAGCAATCGAACTTTGTTTCTTGCTGAACCAAGACACTAACTGAGAACCCATATAGAATGCACCTCCACTAGTGCTCTTTCGATCATCAACACTTCCTGCCCAATCTGCATCTGTATATGCATGAAGAGTAAGGTCTGTATCTTTAGGACGCCATAGTCCAAAGTCCTGAGTTCCTTGAAGATATTTGAAGATTCTTTTGATTGCGTGGAGATGTGATTCCTTTGGATTTTCTTGGAACCTTCCAAAAATTCCTACTGCATGCATGATGTTAGGTCTGGTACCTGTTAGATAAAGCAGAATTCCAATCATAGATCTGTAAGTTGGTTGGTTTACTGCTGGTGATTCATCGTTAGAGTTGAGACTGAATCCTATTACCATTGGAGTACATACTAGTTTAGAATCTTCCATCCCACACTTCTTCAAGATCTGCTTGAGATATTTGGTTTGTGAAAGAAAGATACCATCTTTTGTTTGATGTACTTTTAGACCAAGAAAATAAGTAAGTTCACCAAGTAAGGAAATTTCAAATTCTTGCTGCATTACTGAAGCAAACTTCTGACTCATGGATTCTTCATTGCTACCAAAGATGATATCATCAACATAAACAACAATAATTAGTAGTTTATTATTTTCAATCTTTGTGTATAAATTGCTATCTGCAGAACCTTTTGTGAAACCTTGTTGTTGTAGATATTTGTCAAGGCAGTAATACCAAGCCCTTGGAGCCTATTTCAGACCATAGAGAACCTTTTTGAGCTTGCATACAAATTTTGCATCATTTCCAAGAATGAATCCTTCTGGTTGTTCAATATACAATTATTCTTCTAAATCTCCATTAAGGAAAGCTAATTTTACATCCATCTGATATACTTTGAATTTTCGAAAACTAGAAAGGGCAAGAAACATCCTTATAGTTTCAAGTCTGGCAACAAGTGCAAAGGTTTCTTCAAAATCTATACCTTCTTGTTGAGCATACCCTT
This sequence comes from Pinus tabuliformis, assembly GCA_031772625.1. Taxonomy (NCBI): domain Eukaryota; kingdom Viridiplantae; phylum Streptophyta; class Pinopsida; order Pinales; family Pinaceae; genus Pinus; species Pinus tabuliformis. Next base: position 86,592,540 of record CM062804.1, read on the forward strand.
TACAAACAGGTCTTGCCTTGTTTCTAATAAGTTCTCCATTTTCATTCAACTTATTCTTAAATATCCATTTTGTTCCTATAACATTTTGATCATGAGGTCTAGGAACTAATTCCCAAGTATCATTCTTTTCAATTTGGTCTAATTCTTCATCCATGGCCTTGAACCAACATTCATATTTGCATGCTTCATGTACATTCTGAGGTTCTGTGGAGGATAGTAATGCGAGATAACTTGAGGTCCCTGTAAGAGTTCTTCTTTTCTGTACTCCAGACCCTTTTTCTCCTAGAATTTGAGATTTTGGATGATTCTTCTGAACATACCTAGATGGAGTCTTTTCCCTTTCTATTTTGTCTTCTTCTGCCGCTTCATTGGTTTCTTCTTCAATATCATTTTGATTTGATGCAGGAAAGCATTCCCCATCTTCCTCATTGTCATGTTCCTCTGTTGATTTCATCTGTTCCAGATTTCTACATGCTTCATCAACTACAACATCAATGCTTTCAACAATTTTCCGAAGTCTTTTATTATAACATTTGTATCCTTTACTTCTAGAAGAATAACCAAGAAGAATACCTTCATCTGCTCTAGGTTCAAACTTACCAAGTTTTTCATCAATCCTTTTGATAAAACATTTGCTTCCAAAAACTCTAAAGTGTTTTACAGTAGGAGGCTTACCATACCAAAGTTCATGTGGAGTTTGATTGCTATTTACCCGAACATTTGCTTTGTTGAGAATAGTCATGAAAGAAAATGCAGCTTCACCCTAGAAGGTTGCAGGAGTTCCATATTCATCTAGCATAGCTCGAGCCATTTGTTGAACTTTTCTATTCATCCTTTCTACCACACCATTTTGTTGAGGAGTTCTTGCGGTGGAGAATTGCCTTTTTATTCCATGTTGTTCACAAAAGTCAAAGAATTCATTTGATATGAATTCTCCCCCTCGATCAGATCTAAGACATTTGATTTTTCGATGTGATTCATTTTCAACTAAAGCTATGAAGGCTATAAATTTTCAAATGCTTCATATTTATGTTTTAGAAGACCTATCCAACACATCCTGGAAAAATCATCAATAAACAAAATAAAGTATTCTTCTCCATGAGGTGACTTTTTCCTTGTTGGTCCACATAAATCAGTATGGATGAGTTCAAGAGGCTTACTTGCTGACCCTTCCTTTTCAATGAAGTGAACTCTGGTTTTCTTACTGATTTGACATGGTTTGCATATGGTATTTTCTAGGATGATGATATCTGGAAGATCACGAACTGCCTTGAGCCTGCATGCTTTTCTTATTTGAGAAAAGATTAGATGTCCCAATCTTCTATGCCACAACTAGTTTTCATCTGTTTTGCTTAGATAGAATTGTTGTTGTCCTCCTTTGAGTATGTATAAGTTGTTTGGAGTTCTTGTACCTTTGATCATGGTCTTTCTTGTATCAAGTTCATGAACAACACATCTGTTTTATCGAAACACCATTTCATTTCCTTGATCACACATTTGACTGACACTCAACAGGTTATGATTTAAACCATCTACATACATGAAATTTCTATATTTAACCTTTTATTTCAAGAAAACAAAACCTTTACCTTTAATGACAGTTGGAGTGTCATTTCCAAATAAGACATTCTTTTCCTTTTCTAAAGCATTATATGAATGAAGTTTCTCTTTATCACCTGTCATGTGTTTGGAGCATCCACTGTCGATGTACCACTGATTTTCTTGTCCTTCTGCATACAAAGATATACCACATCTTTCTGATTGAGATTCCTTCCTTCTCCATATCTTGGGATTTAATGGAATTTTCTCCTTTTGAAATGTTGGCCGAAATTTGCTCCTGCATTCAGATTCTTCATGACCAAAGTTGTTACAAATCGAGCATTCTATTTCATTTTCAAGAGGAGAAAATTTATTATAGGAACTTTTCTTGATTCCTGTTGTACTTATTTGATTTTGTGCTTCTCTAGTCATGATGGTTTTGTAAGCAACACATTGAGCAGCCTTGTGTCCAAAGTTATGACATGAAAAACATTTCCCATTAAAGAAGTTTTTGTGATCATAGAATATTTTGACATTGTTTACCTGTTGGTTGCGGCTTCTACTGATATTCATCCTTGGAGTAAATTGAGTATGATTTACCTGATGAGTAGTTTTAGGCCTTTGCTGATGATTGACATACTGTTCACTCATCTTTGCTGCATCAAGATAGCTTCTGGTGGAGGTTGACGACTTCTGTGATTGAGATGATTCTTCAGTATATCCAAGACCTGTCTTTATCAAAGGAGAACACTGAACTTTGATAATTTCATTTAAAATTTATGATCCTTTAGTAAATCTAATCTTGACAGATTTTGTCTTCTCGAGATCTTTTTTTAGACCCACAATTTCACATTCTAGATTTTCATTGTGTTTTTCTCTTTCAACAAGTTGGTGTGTCAAAGTATCTATGATCATATTCTTTTCTTCTAAATAGATTTTGAGTTTAGTGATTTCTTCAAGAAAATCTTCCTCTTCTAATGCATCCAAAAATCATCATTCTCATAGGCCATGAGAAGTATATAATCTTGTTTAGTTTCATCTTCATCACTATTAGATAAACCATCACTATCTTCATGCATATAGTAACTCCTTCTATTCATAACCTGTTTTCTATTTCCTTTTTCACATTCCTTCCCTTTTTCATATTTATCTTTAGGAGGACATTTGGCAGCATAGTGACCAACTCTACCACAAGCAAAGAATTTGAAAGGTAGCCTACCTCTGAATCTTCCAGAACCCCGTTGAAGCTTCTTGACAAAATTTACCTCATCTTCTTCTTCTGAAATGTGTCTTGATTCATGGTGATCTTCCTTTTCTTTTCCCTTTGCTGATGCTTTAAATGTGATTTCTCTCATATCTGATGGACCTCTTTTTCTCATTTCAAAGGTTGTTAGGATTCCATGGAGTTGAGTCACTGTAATAGTTTGAAGATCCTATTTTTCTTCTATGGAAGACACTTTTGACTCAAATTTAGAAGACAAAGATCTCAAAATTTTCTCCACTAATGTAACTTCATTTATCTCTTCACCCAGATTCTTCATACAATTAACAATCTCATCTATACATAAGAAATAACTAGCAACACTCTCATCACTATGCATCTTAAGAGTTTCATGCTGAATTCTGAGAGTTTGAAGCTTAGCACGTTTTACCTGAGAGTCTCCTTCGTAGCTTTGAATTATTTTGTCCCATATTTCTTTGGCTGTCTTGAGTTGCATGACTTTGACAAATTTTGATTCTGACAAACTTCCCAATAATGTATTGACAACTTTGGCATTGGTTTCGTATAACTTCTTACCTGCAGAGTCTGTAGGAATTACTGCTAGAAATTGATATCCTCCTTCTACAATTTCCCAAACATCTGCTCCAAGCGATTGTAGATAAGCTCTGGTTCTTATTTTCCAATATACTAAGTTGCTCCCATTGAAGATTGGTGGTCTGCTGGATCCCATGCCTTCATGATTATTCATTTTGAAAAATCTTCTTTCAAGCGATCAAGCTTCTCCAGAAGGACCTTGTTCCGATACCAATTGTTGGAAATAATACTGATAGGGGGGTGAATCAGTATTATCTGATCAATAATTTTTCTTTTCTCAACCAGATTTATATACGCTACTTTTGTAAAGTGAACTAGCATGTACACGCAACTATGATTAGAGAAACCAATGTACACCCAGAAAACTTGTGATTTAGACAATTTATGATGTTGATCTTTAACCAGTGCATTAGTAACTTATTAAACCGAGCATAAAAACAGAATAAACCATCACACATAAGCAACACACATGAAAACTAAGATTTAAGGTGGAAACCCAATGTGGGTGAAAACCACCTGCTGCTATCGTCTCTGTATTCTTCTAATAATAAGAACATTTGTTTACAATTTTGTACTGGTGCAGACTCATACCAATACGCAGGCACCCACCTGCAGAAGGCTACAACCTTCTCTCGTTTTCCAACTTCTACTGGAAGGGAGCTGCAACTCCCTAGCTCTTGTACTAGCCAATGTGATTACTAGTACGTAGGCACCGACCTACAGAAGGCTACGACCTTCTCTCTTCCTCCAGGGACCACGTTTCATAAATTTTCAGATTGGATGCTCCTGGTACACAACAATACACATGAAGGCCTCATTTCATCAAATTTTCATACTGGACCCATCAAAAACTTTGAAACTGAAACTGCAGCAACCAATAATTAGTTAATCTGAACAATCAGATCACTATCACCAAAACACTGTGTTGAGCCCAGAAACCTGCATCATCATTCAGAATCAGCTGCAACTTAAAAAATCATGCATAAGAATGTACACGCTACTTTATTGAACCCAACCTGCGTGTATACGCTACTTCCTGTAATCAAACCTGCGTATACCTTCAAAAATACTGAAACATTAAACTTCTGAATCAAGTCTATACCAACTAGCAATATACTGACCATCTATTGCCTATTTATAGAGCTTTACACAGGCAGTAGCAAAGATCACCCTTCTCACTTATACAATCAATCAATCAGATACCAAACTCCTTATGAATTCAGTTTTACATTCAGATCTAAGAAGACTTCATTGGCAGACAACAGTAAAACAACATCATTGATATGATAGATCATTCATCCTTGAACATCAAGATTTTATTTTGCATATGCTACTTGGAAGAGCCGAACCAGCGTGTATACGCACCTTCACGAAAGCGAACCAACGTACAGATCTGAAAATACTTACTTATAACTTCGTTGCGATTCCCAACTTCAGACATACCCAGAGCATCACATATAAAGGATAAAACATGTGTTATCAATCAGATCTAGCCCATCCATTATCAAATCACATAATGATAAGTCATTATGATCCTGATCCATCATTAGATATCATCCATCATCAAAAGATTAGGTGCATATTTAGTTTAGGTCAAACAAAGCATCAAAAACCCATAACATGCATATTTTCTTTTGATCTAACACTTCATAAGATATTCACTACTTGTGCACCTAGCCCTTTGATCTTCTCCTCCTTATACTTAGATCCTTTATCAATACCTCAGACTAAAATCACTTAGGACCAATACCTTGGACCAAATACCTAGGGTCAATACCTCGGACCAAATACCTTGGACCAAATACCTCGGACCAAAACCTTGGTTTTCCAACATGTATGCACTTTTCCTCCTGTGGGAGTGCGTGTATACATATATGCTCTTTTTATTTTGTGGACTAGCGTGTATACTCTGTTTTGACTAAGTGGACCTGCGTATACTTCTTAAACTGCTTTACATCAACCTTTTCCTTTACCTTCTTTATTTTGATTAGTAGACCTTAGTTCCATATTCCTATTCTTCTGTACCAATGCCCTGTTACCTTTGAATAGACCTGTTATATTGTAATTTTCCATATTACTCCTGAAATGATTCCTTTGAACTGCCCTGCATTTTGTCACAATAGTAAACACCACTACCATGCATTTTGTCACATTTGATATCTCTCCTATAGATTCATCTAGTTACATAGATTCATCTATTTACCATATACAAGAGAGTTGTTTTTCTACAAGTGGGTTGCCATCAAGTACACCACATGCATCATAATGCCAACATTAGGGTCAGATCTTTCTGATTTGTTTATGAAAAGACTATGCTCAAAGGGTAAATCAAACTCAATATCGTCAACTGTTATAAAACTTTCTGGGAGAGAAGTAGATCTTGGCAAAGGATTATTCCTTGCTTGAATTTTTGTAAAGCATTTTTTCTAATCAAAATCTTAGGATTATTTACAACTTTGGGAGGATTAGGATCTAGATGGGATTGGGTGTAAATCTTTCTAAGAGTCAGACTTCAAAGAAATTATTTAGCATTAGGTATATATAAAACTTTTGGGTGAAGAATTCATTGTAAATATTTCCTAACTCACTGTCACCCATAGGGAATAGGTTTAAGCTTTTTTAATCAAAGTTACCAGGGAAGGAATCCCTAATATGGTTGCCAGAATGTCAGCACTCCGTAGTTTTTCTGGGCTGAAAAGGAAATTACAGAGGTAACCACAAACCACTTTTAAAGCTAGGATCTTGATCTGAAATTGATAAAAGGTATTATAGACTATGTGTGAAGTTCCCTATGTTACTTAGTGCAATGGATCGATAAGATTGCGAATAACACAGACACTTAAACAATTATAAAAACACAATCAGATACATCAGCACAAGCAAAATTGATAAAGGAGTTCACCAGACTTCTTGGCTATGTCTTCGGGTCCTAGCTTTCAGTGCTGACCTCTTTATTATGTCTTCAAATGGTTGTTACAAGTGTGAGCTCAAAAATAGAGTCTCAAACACAAAAATGGATCTCACCACTATGTTCCGCTCGAATCTTCGAGTTGAAATGAGTATACACTCGACCGTACTGGTCACTCTGACCTCCAGACCCCCTAGAACGGTTCTAATACCTCCTCTGAACACACTCTGTCAAATTTTCTGTGTTGTGGTGTTTATATAACACGTTTTAGTTACAAATTGCAATAAACGTGGAACAAATAAGTTTATAATAGAAACAAGCTATAAACGAAAGGACCGGCGAGCACAAGTGGACCTTGACCATCCAGACTTTCCTTGGCATTGATCTCGAGAACAAACCATCTAACGACTGTCACGTCTTGCTCTTCAACTGATCCGAACAACCTACACCGTTGATCTGTCCCCTACCATCCGACGACTGTCGCAGGATTTTGCACTCCAACTAGCACGTTCGCTATTTCTCTGAAGGCACACGATAAAGTGGTTTTCGGGAGGCTACATGTCGAGCGCTGAGTGGAATCACGTGCTCCCGGTCTAAAACTGCTTCCTACCTTGAGGGCACACAATAAACCATTTACCGCCCTCTTGTCGAAACTCAAAGAGTTTAGCTCCTTTTTCATAGTTTTATCGTGTCCATTTTCTGAGATAACTTGCCTGCATGTTTCAATGCGATATGCGTCGATCTCCACTCTTGACCGTTGTTCCTCATCGCTTGAGGTCTGAACCAATCTCTGATTTCCACATCATCTTCTGCGCTGACATCATTAGGTACCTGCGACTCTTTCCCGGGTTGCCACATGTCCTGCTGATGTAGGCTTTGACTCTTTGACCTGAATCTTTGATTAGCTCTAATTTCCTTGTCTGAACTCAGATTTGCATGTGGTTTGCACCATTGGCTTCGTATTCACGAGCCCTTCAACATTTTTCCATTTCACCTGTATTTGAAGACTTTTGATCTGGAGGCTATGCTGAATCCATTTTGGATCACTCCTCCCCACTGGAAGCTTTTGGTCCACCAAAAGTTGGTTTTAGCTCTCAAGTAAGTGAGGATAAAGTTCCTTCAATTTTCCAATCTCTATCCATCGTTCTTTACTTGGATTTTTACCTTTGAGTCCAACTTGCAGGTACTCAACATCCCCTCGTCATGAAGTTCTTATCCTCCTGTCAAGAACTATGTCCTCTTGTAACTCATTGAGATACTTAGGCAACATATCCTCAATGGAAGGTAACCGATCTTGCTCTTCGGGATCTTCAATCTTGAAGGTTCATACAACCTCAAGTTTTCAACATTAACGACTGAATATATTTGCATATAAGCTGGTAGATCAAGGCGGAAAGCATTTTCACCAATTTTATCAAGTATTTTGAAAGGACCATATTTAATTGGTTTTAAATTTTTACCTTCCCCTTGTAGTCTTTCTTTGTTGATGTACAACTAGACTTGATCACCAACTTGAAAACTATGCTCAAATCGATGCTTGTCATGTCACGCCTTATCCTTGGCTTGACTTCTTTCCAGCTGTTCTTGTACTGCCTAGTGAATTTTGTTGGCATTATGACACAGATTTGGCGCTATGACACAGGTGTTGTCCTTGATGGCAACTCTCACAGATGACAGATCATAGTTTAGGCTCGCAGAATGAAGAAAGAAAGGTATACGTAGGTTTCCATTGACCAAGTCGCGTGTACATGTGGGTTCGCAGACTAAAAGGCGCGTATGCATACACACACACTTTCACATAAGGAAAGGCGCGCACATGTTGGAAAACTTGGTTTTGGTTCGTGGTATTTGGTCCATCGTATTGGTCCAAGATATCTTGTCCAAAGTGTTGACCCCAGGTATTTGGACCAAGGTATTGATTCTAAGTGGTTTTGGACCATGGTATTGAGTAAGGCCTAGGACTATAAAAGGAGGAGAAGATCATTAGGCAAAGGCACTTACGAATTGCATATCTAATGAAAAGCAAGATCTAGATTACATGTTATTGGGTTATAGTGCATAGCTGGATCTGAATCAAGGATGAACCTGAGCACTTGATGAAGGATAAGTTCTATTGATGGGTCAAGATCTTAAGGCTTGAAGAGAAGTATCTTTGTGTGGTTTTGATCTTTTATCTTAATAATTGGCGCATGTCGTAATCTGTAAATATGATGATCTGGGTATATCTGATGTCTGAATAATTGTAAAGGTTAAACCATCATTTACAGATCTATACACATGTTCCTTATAGCAAAGGCACGTATACACGCCGGTTCGACATTTCAAAAGTGCGTATACGGAGGTTTGCCTTGATACAAGTGCATATGCACGTAGGTTCATCACATTGAAGTAGCGTACGTCTCATAAAATATGCTTTAGCTACTTCTGATTGTTGTTGCAGTGTTATGGGTTCTGGCTTGGGTTCTGGTTACTGTTACTGTATTCTGGTTACAACATTCAAAGAAGTGATTGTTTTATTCAGTTTGGATTGGTGCAAAGGAGATTGGTCGATTTAGATATATTTGACGTTTGATTGATGGATCCAGTGTGAAAATTTATAAAATGTGGTCCCTGGAAGAAAAGAGAAGGTTGTAGCCTTCTGTAGGTCAGCACCTACATACTAGTACATTAGCTAGTACAAGAGCTAGGGGGTTGTATCTCCCTTCCAGGAGAAGTTGGAGAATGAGAGAAGGTTGTAGCCTTCTGCAGGTAGAAGCCTACGTACTGGTATAAGATTGCATGAGTACAAAATATTGTAAAAAGAAGTTTCTTATCAAAAGAAAGATAGAGACGATTGCAGCAGGTGGTTTTCACCCACATTGGGTTTCCACCTTATATCTTGTGTTCATGTGTGTGACTGTCTGTTTTGTTTTTATTGCTCCTGGTTACTATTTATATTGTTCTGATGCACAAATTAAAGATCAACTTATGAAGAATTAACTAAATTATAAGTTTATAGGGTATACACTAGTTGCCTTATATACAGTTGCGTATACACGCAAGTTTCATTAATTGAAGTAGCGTATATGAATCAGAATTTGAAAATGAAATATTATTGACTTGCTAATTCTGATTCACCCCCACCCCCAAGTATTATTTCCAACAATTGGTATCAGAGCAGGTCCTTCAGAAGAAGCTTGATTGCTTGAAGGAAGATCTATCATCATGAGTACCTACGAAAGAGAGGGATCCATTAGACCACCAATCTTTGATGGGAGCAACTTCATCTATTGGAAGGTAAGAACCACAACCTATCTTCAATCTCTTGGAACAGATGTTTGGGAAATCGTGGAAGGAGGATACACATTTCCATCAACAATTCCTACAGATACAGTAGGTAAAAAACAATATGAAACAAATGCCAAGGTTGTTAATACATTATTGGGGAGTCTGTCACAATCAGAATTTGTTAAGGTTATGCAGCTCAAAACCACCAAAGAAATATGGGACAAGATCGTTCTAAGCTATGAAGGAGACGATCAGGTAAAACGTGCAAAACTAAAATCTCTCAGAATTCAATATGAAACTCTCAAAATGCACAATGATGAAAGTATAGCTAATTACTTCTTACATATAGATGAGATTGTTAATCGCATGAAAAAATTGGGTGAAGAGATAAAAGAAGTTACTGTAGTTGAAAAGGTTTTAAGATCCTTGTCTTCTAAGTTTGAATCAAAAGTTTTTGCCATAGAGGAAAAGCAGAATCTTCAGAGTATTACTATGACACAGCTGCACGGAATCCTAACTGCTTTCAAAATGAGAAAAGGGGGTCCATCAGATATGAGAGAAGCCACATTCAAAGCTTCAGGAAGAGAAGAACTCAATGAATCAGGACATATTTCAGAAGGAGAGGAAGAAGCAAACTTTGTCAAGAACCTTCAACAGGGTTCTGGAAGATTCAGAGGTAAGCTACCTTTCAAATGCTTTTCTTGTGGAAGAGTCGGTCATTATGCGACCAAATTTCCTCATAAAGATAAGCTTGATAAAGGTAAGGAATCAACAAAATGGAATAGAAAACAGAATGTAAGTAAGAAGAGCTATTATACGCATGAAGATAGCGATGGTTTATCAAATAGTGATGAAGATGAACATGGTAATGACTATAGAATTTTGATGGATTTTGAAGATGATGATTTCTTGGATGCTTTAGATGAAGATGGTCTTTATGAAGAAATTTCTAAACTTAAAATTTGTTTAGAAGAAAAGAATATGATTATAGATACTCTGACATTCCAACTTGCTGAAAGGGAAAAACACAATGAAAAATTAGAATGTGAAATTGTGGGTCTAAGAAAAGATATTGAGAAAACAAAAGCTCTCAATCTCAAATTTGCTAAAGGATCAAAAACTTTAGAAGAAATTATCAAGTGCAGTGTTCTCCTTTGATAAAGGCAGGTCTTGGATATACTGAAGAAGCATCTCGAGCACAAAAGCCATCAACCTCCAAAAGCTATCTTGATGCAGCAAGGAGAAGTGAACAGTTTGACAATCGTTAGCAAAGGCATACAACAGATCTCCATGTAAATCAGGTTCAATCTACTTCAAGGATGAACAGAAGCTACAACCAACCTCAGGTAAATCATACTCAATTTGCTTCAAGAATGAATGTCAATGGAAACTACAATCACCAGGTCAATAGGTTCGATAATCGTAGGAATTTCTTTAATGGCCAATGTTTTTCATGTCATAAATTTGGACACAAAGCTGCTCAATGTGTTTCTTACAAGACCATCATGACTAGAGAAGCATGAAATCAAAGGAACGTGACTGGGATCATGAAAAGGACCTACAATAACTTTTTTTCTCTTGAAAATGAAATAGAATGCTCTATCTGTAACAACTTCAGTCATGAAGATTCTGAATACAGGAGTAAATTTCGGCAAACATCTCAGAAGGAGAAAACTTCATTAGGTCCCAAAACATGGAGAAAGAAAGAACTGCAAACAGAAAGATGTGGTATAGCCTTGTATGCAGAAGGACAAGAAAATCAGTGGTACATCAATAGTGGATGCTCGAAACACATGACAGGTGATAAAGAAAAACTTAAGTCATATAATGCCTTAGAAAAAGAAAATAAGGTCTCATTTGGAAATTACACTCCTGCAGTCATAAAGTAAAGGTTCTGTTCTCTTAAAAGAAAAGGTTAAAGCTGGGAATGTTATGTATGTTGATGGTCTAAAGCATAATCTATTGAGTGTCAGTTAAATGTGTGATCAAGGAAATGAGGTAGTATTTCGATCAAATGGATGTGTTGTTCATGAGATTTATACAAGAGAAGCAGTGATCAAAGGTATAAGAACTCCAAATAACCTATACATACTCAAGGGAGGACAACAACAGTGCTACGGAAGCAAAAATTATGAACACTGGCTATGGAACAGAAGATTGGGGCATCTAATCTTCTCTCAAATAAGAAAAGCATGCAGATACAAGGCTGTTCGTGATCTTCCAGATATAAGCATTCCAAAAAATACAATATGCAAATCATGTCAATTTGATAAGCAAACTAGAGCTCATTTCCCTGAAAAGGAAGGATCAACTAGTAAGCCTCTTGAACTTGTTCATACTGATTTATGTGCTCCATCAAGGAAAAAGTCACCTCGTGGAGAAGAATACTTTATATTGTTCATTGACGACTTTTCTAGAATGTGTTGGATAGGACTTATAAAGCATAAAGATGAAGCATTTGAAAAGTTCAAAGCCTTCAAAGCGTTGGTTGAAAAGCGTTGGTTGAAAATGAATCAGATCACAAAATCAAATGCCTCAGGTCTGATCGAGGAGGGGAATTTAGCTCAGATGAATTCTTTGACTTTTGTGAAGAACATGGAATAAAAATGGAATTCTCTACCACAAGGACTCCTCAGCAAAATGGAGTGGTAGAAAGAATGAACAGAACTGTTCAACAAATGGCTCGTGCCATGCTAGATGAGTCTGGAACTCCTGCAACCTTCTGGGGTGAAGCTGCATTTGCTGCCATCACTATTCTCAACAAAACAAACGTTCGGGTAAACAACACTCAAACTCCACATGAACTTTGGTATGGTAAGAATCCTACTGTAAAATACTTCAAAGTTTTTGGAAGAAAATGTTACATCAAAAGGACTGATGAAAACCTTGGCAAGTTTGAACCTAGAGAAGATGAAGGCATTCTCCTTGGTTACTCTTCCCGAAGCAAAGGATATAAGTGTTATAATAAAAGACTTGGAAAAATTGTTGAAAGTATTGATGTTGTAGTTGATGAAGCAGGCAAAAAACAAACGCAGGTAAAAATAGAAGATTATGAAGAAGATGAGGATTATTCTTCCACATCAAATCAAACTAATTCTGAAGAAGAAACCAATGAAGCACCAGAAGAATAGATAACGGTAGAGGAAAAGACTCCATCCAGGTATGTGCAGAAAAATCATCCAGAGACTCAAATTTTGGGACAAAAAGAGGCAGGTGTGCAAACAAGAAGAACTATTCCAGAAGCTTCAAGCTATCTAGCATTACTTTCCACCATCGAACCTCAAAATGTACATGAAGCATGCAAAGATGAATGTTGGGTCAAGGCCATGAACGAAGAGCTTGAGCAAATTGAAAAGAATAATACTTGGGAATTAGTTCCTAGACCTCATGATAAGAATATCATAGGAAGAAAATGGATATTCAAAAACAAGCTGAATGAAAATCGAGAAGTTATTAGAAACAAGGCTAGACTTGTTTGTAAAGGATATGCTCAACAAGAAGGTATAGATTTTGAAGAAACATTTGCACCTATTGCTAGACTTGAAGCCATAAGAATGTTCCTTGCTCTTTCTAGCTTTCAGAACTTCAAAGTATACCAAATGGATGTAAAATCTACCTTTGTTAATGGAGACTTAGAAGAAGAAGTATATATTGAGCAACCAGATGGATTCATCCTTGGAAATGATCCAAAACTTGTATGTAGACTCAGAAAGGCTCTCTATGGTCTAAAACAAGCTCCAAGGGTCTGGTACTATCATCTTGACAAATACCTCCATCAACAAGGTTTTTCAAAAGGATCAACTAATAGCAATCTATATGCAAAGATTGACAATGATAATTGCTAATACTTTTTGTGTATGTTGATGATATCATTTTTGGTAGTAATGAAGAAGCCATGAGTCAAAACTTTGCTTTGGTAATGCAGAAAGAATTTGAAATGTCCCTACTTGGTGAACTCACATATTTTCTTGGTTTACAAGTTCAACAAAATAAAGATGGTATTTTTTTATCACAAACCAAGTATCTCAAACAGATCTTGAAAAAATATGGCATGGAAGATTATAAACCAGTATGTACACCTATGGTAACAAGATGCAGTCTCAGTTCAAATGATGAATCAGCAGCAGTACATCAACCAACCTATAGATCCATGATTGGCAGTCTGCTTTATCTAACAGGTACCCGACCAGACATCATGCATGCAGTGGGAATAGTTGGAAGATTCCAAGCAAATCCAAAGGAATCACACCTTCAGGCAGTCAAAAGGATTTTCAAATATCTTCAAGGAACACAAAACTTTGGTTTATGGTATCCTAGGGATACAGATCTTACACTTCATGCATATATAGATGCAGATTGGGTAGGAAGCGTGGATGACAGAAAAAGCACTAGTGGTGGTGCATTTTATATGGGTTCCAAATTAGTATCTTGGTTCAGCAAGAAACAAAGTTCAATTGCATTATCTACAGCTGAAGCAGAATATGTGGCTGCTGCATCTTGCTGCACACAACTCCTTTGGATGATGCAAACATTGCAAGACATTCAGATCACATGTACTCCACCCATCTCCATTCTATGTGATAATACAAGTGAAATCAATATTTCAAAGAATCCAATCATGTATTCCAAGACCAAGCACATACCTATCAAATATCATTTTCTCCGTGAACAAGTGCTTGAACAAAAGGTCAAATTGGAGTATGTTCCCTCCAAAGAATAGGTTGTTGATATATTCACCAAACCACTGCCCAGAGAGACATTTGAATATCTCAGACAGAAGCTGGGAGTAGTTGATGCATCATCTTGTTGTTGAAATTTCTCTGCTTTAGAGAAAAGTGGTTGTATGCAAGTTTCATGAAGCATATTCGCGTACATACGTCGGTTGCTATGGATACAGTCGCGTATATGATGGTTTGAAGAAAAACAATGGGCCAGTCTCAGGATGAACAGGGTCTGATATGGGTCTGACAGTGATCATTTGGCACAGGTTCAGGGGGAGCATATACTTATAATAATGCATTATTGGCATTATCTTAGAAGATCTTGGTACAAATTCACAATTGTTTTGTTTCAAGTGGAACAGGTTCAGGGGGAGATCATGGTTGCTGGTCTGGATGGTGATTGATAGATGCTGCTGATGATTGTTGCTGATGCCTATCATGGTATTGTTTTAGATATTTTGTCTCTATGTCTTGTATATCTTTTATTATCAAGGTTATGTAACAACCTATTTTGTTTCTCCACTATGCATGGGATGGATGATGTAATGTTCTTATTCTGTCATGTATAAACATTTGGTATATTCCCACTTGATTGGGTGGATGAGTCAATCTTGGTATATCCCCACTTGGTTGGGAGATGGATGTATGTATGAGTCTTTGGTGATAAGAAGGTCATTTATGATGTATAGAGTCATGTTCTTCTTGTAGAACATCTTTTTGCAGACCTTGCTTATAGTCAGGGGGAGTAGGGACAGTACACTTCAACATTTCAAAGAATTCAGCATGTACTCAGGGGGAGCATAACCCTTTGCCCTTGATGACAAAGTGGGAGAGTGACTTGGGGTTGCCATCAAGTCCAAAGGGGGAGATTGTTGGCATTATGACACAGATTTGGCGCTATGACACAGGTGTTGTCCTTGATGGCAACTCTCACAGATGATAGATCACAGTTCAGGCTCGTAGAATGAAGAAAGAAAGGTATATGTAGGTCCCATTGACCAAGCCGCGTGTACACGCAGGTTCGCAGACTAAAAGGCGTGTATGCATACACACGCACTTTCACAGAAGGAAAGGCGCGTACATGTTGGAAAACTTGGTTTTGGTCCGTGGTATTTGGTCCATGGTATTGTGACCCATGGTATTGGTCCAAGATATCTTGTCCGAAGTGTTGACCCCAGGTATTTGGACCAAGGTATTGATTCTAAGTGGTTTTGGACCATGGTATTGAGTAGGGCCTAGGACTATAAAAGGAGGAGAAGATCATTAGGCAAAGGCACTTACGAATTGCATATCTAATGAAGAGAAAGATCTAGATTACAGATTATTGGGTTATAGTTCACAGCTGGATTTGAATCAAGGATGAACCTGAGCGCTTGATTAAGGATAAGTTCTATTGATGGGTCAAGATCTTAAGGCTTGAAGAGAAGTATCTTTGTGTGGTTTTGATCTTTTATATTAATAATTGGCGCATGTCATAATCTGCAAATATGATGATCTGAGTATATCTTATGTCTGAATAATTGTAAAGGTTAAACCATCATTTACAGATCTGTACACAGGTTCCTTATAGCAAAGGCGCGTATACACGTTGGTTCGGCATTTCAAAAGTGCGTATACACAACTTTTCCTTGATACAAGTGCGTATACACGTAGGTTCATCACATTGAAGTAGCGTACATCTCATAAAATATGCTTTAGCTACTTCTGATTGCTGTTGCAGTGTTATGGGTTATGGCTTGGGTTCTGGTTACTGTTACTGTATTTTGGTTACAACATTTAGAGAAGTGATTGTTTGATTTAGTTTTTGGTTGGTGCAAAGGAGATTGGTTGATACAGATATATTTGACGTTTGACTGATGGATCCAGTCTGAAAATTTATTAAACGTGGTCCCTGGAAGAAAAGAGAAGGTTGTAGCCTTCTGTAGGTTAGCACCTACGTACTAGTACATTAGCTAGTACAAGAGCTAGGGGGTTGTAGCTCCCTTCCAGGAGAAGCTGGAGAACGAGAAAGGTTGTAGCCTTCTGCAGGTCGAAGCCTGTGTACTGGTATAAGACTGCACGAGTACAAAATATTGTAAAAAGAAGTTTCTTATCAAAAGAAAGATAGAGATGATTGCAGCAAGTGGTTTTCACCCACATTAGGTTTCCACTTTATATCTTGTGTTCATGTGTGTGACTATCTGTTCTGTTTTTACTGCTCCGAGTTACTGCTTATATGGTTCTAATGCATAGATTAAAGATCAACTTATGAAGAATTAACTAAATTATAATTTTATAGGGTATACGCTAGTAGCCTTATATACAGTTGCGTATACACGCAAGTTTCATTAACCGAAGTAGTGTATATGAATTAGAATTTGAAAATGAAATATTATTGACTTGCTAATACTGATTCACCCCCCCCTCTCAGTATTATTTCCAAAAAGTTTCCTGGATTTGTTCAATGAACTTGGTTGCTTTGTCCACATCACTATGTCCATCAACTGCTATGTCTTTACCAAAGACAAAATCCAAGGGAGACTTTGGTATAAAACCAAAACAAGTGTCAAAAGGAGATTGCTGAGTAGAAGAATGTTTGACACGGTTGTAAGAATGCTGCACATAACACAAATGCTCATCCCAAAGTTTGGGATGCTTGCTGCAATGTCCTCGAAGCAACTATATCACTGTCCTGTTGACCACTTCTATTTGACCATCTATTTGTGGATGAAATGTTGTGCTCTTCTTTAACCTTGTGTCCATTAACTCCTATAGACTTGACCAAAATTTTCCAACAAATCGAGAATCTCGATCAGATACAATAGAAGTGGGTAACCCAAAATGAACCCATACATTTTGAAAGAATAACTTTGCAGTTTGTTCAGCTGTGATCTGTTTATTACAAGGTATCAAAATACACATCTTACTAAACCTATCCACAACTACATAGAAATAATCATGACCTTTTCTAGACTTTGGCAATCCACCAATAAAATCCATGGAAACACTTTCCCAAGGACGAGAAGTAATTGGAAGTGGAGTATACAAGCCTAATTTTCTATTACTTGGCTTGCTTGTAGCACACATAGTACATCCTTTGATATATCTAGAAACTGTTTCATGCATTCGTGGCCAATAACAGAACCTTTGCAATTGTGCAACTGTTTTACTTACACCAAAATGACCTGATATGAGAGAAGTATGTGCTTCTCGAATTATGTTAACTCTTTCAATTTGTGGAATGCATAAATTTCCCAAATGATATAAGAGTTTGTCCTTAATGTAGTAATCCAGTTCTTCTACCTGCTTTCCATGACTTAAAGTTGCATATACATCCTTAAAATCTGTATCTTGAGCATATTGTTCAATGTAACTTTCATGAATTACTGAATTATGCTTAAGTATAGTGGATGCATTTATGATTGGTCATGATAACATGTCTGCAACCTTATTATGTATGCCCTTCTTATATCTAATAACAAGATGAAATTGTTGTAGAAAACCCATCCACCTGTAATGTCTGGATTTTTGCAATTTAGTTTGTGAGTGTAGACATTGGAGTGGTTGATGATATGTGTGAATGATTGTTTCTTTACCCATTATGTAATATTTCCACTTTTTAACACTCTGTACTAATGCATACAATTATTTATCATATGTAGGGTAGTTAACTACTGTTGATGTAAATGTCTTAGAATGAAAGCATATAGGCTTGCTATGCTGCATCAACACTGCCCCCATGGCATAGTCACTTGCATCTATCTCGATCTAAAATGGATGTTGAAGATTTGGTAGTGCTAGTATTGGTGCTGTATTGATCCTTTCTTTCAAGGTGTTGAAGGCTTTTAGCTGTTTGCCTCCCCACTAAAACACCCGTTTCACACTTGTCAAAGCATGTAAAGGAGATGCAATCAATGAAAAGTTAGAAATAAACTTTCTCCAATATTGCGTTGCCCCTAAGAAACTTCTAACTTCTATAGTAGATTTGGATTTAGGCCAGTTCACAATGACGTCAACCTTAGAGGGATCTATCTTCAATTCACCACCCCCTACAATATAACCCAAATAATTTAAAGATGTCTTGCCAAATTCACATTTTGACAGCTTCACATAGAGATTTTCTCTTTTTAAAACATCTAAAACTTGCTTTACATGCTTTACATGTTCATCCCAAGTCTTACTAAAAACAAGAATATCATCTAAATAGACTATTACAAAATCATCAATAAATGGTCTAAATACATCATTCATGACTCACATAAACATAGCAGGAGCATTAGTTAAGCCAAAAGGCATAACCAACAACTCATAAATTCCTTGCTTCGTCTTGAAAGAAGTTTTCCATACATCCTGTTCTACAACTCTGATTTGATGGTAGCGCTTCGCAAGTCTAATTTAGAAAAGTAAACGACATCTTTTAATTGATCTAATAAATCATCAATACGAGGAAGAGGATAACGATTCTTGATCGTAATTTTATTTAGTACTCTAAAATCAATGCAAATTCTCCATGAACTGTCTTTCTTTCGCACCAACACAATTGGTGATCCACACGGTGATGTTTTTGGTCATATAAACCCTTTATCGAGCAACTCCTATACCTACTTCTTTAACTCTGAATTCTCTAAAACTGATAACCTGTACATTCCAATGTTAGGTAGTGGAGCATCTTGCTGCAAATAAATATCATGTGCTATCTCCCACTTGGGTGGAAGCCCCTTAGGCTCTTTAAACAGAATATCATAATCGGAAACAACTTTAACTAGATCTGCTTTCTATTTAAGAATACAACCTTGAAATGCATCGGATTTATCAAGATCCTTTTCTTTTACAATCATTAGTAAAAATTGCTTACTTGAATTTACAATTTTTTTATTTATCTTGAATTTTTGAGAGCGAAGTTATCTTTGAGTTTATGAGCCCTTACAATATATTCAATTCCATCCTTAGTGAGTTGATACTTATTTTTAGCTCGATAGAAGATAGCTTTTCTATCGTACAAGTATGGACTTCCTAATAAAATTCCACATATATCCAGTGGGACTATATCTAACTCAACCTCATCTACAAATGTTGACCCAATAGAAAACCGAAGTTTACATTGCCTCGTAACTTGTAGCTTTGTTTTATCACACACCCAACCTAATGGATATGGCTTCTTATGAGATTTTGCTTCTAGACCCAACTTCTTTACAATTGTTTCAGAAATAAAATTTACTTGTGATCCACTATCAAATAAAGTATCAATTTTAGTGTGCTTGGTAATGACTCTAATATGAAATAGCTCATTTATTTTCCTCTCATAACTTTCATTATCAATAGAATGTGAAGAATTACTTGTAGATGCTTTAGAATATTTACCTTTTATACCTGTGGCTGTAACTGTTGTTTCGTCACCTGAGTCTGACCCCAAGTCCTTTTGAATAGCAACAACATTCTTTCGCTCTTTACCCCCGAACTTCTTAGGCTTCAGTTCTAGATGCAAAGACCAGCAGTGTGCCTCATCATGTCCTTCCTTCTTACAATGAGTGCATGAAGGTTTATCCTTCTTTATAGTATTTGTTTTCCTCTCCTTCCATTTTAGTTTCTTGTTTAATTTATTCTTGTTCTCAAAATATTTGGATGTTTTCCCAACATCTGGGGTTACATTTTTACCTCTAACCTCTAGATGAGTCACTTGGACTGACACATCATCTAAGCTAGTGGGATTAAACATAAGTATAGTATGCTTCAAATAACTATGAAGACCACCTATATATTTTAACAATGTCTCTGGTGAGTCCAATGATATTCCTAATGTTAAAGCTCTTTTACGAAATTCTTGAGTATAACTCTGTACACTTTGACCCTTCAATTGACATAATGTCTGCCAACTCATCATTGCTTGCTGCATATAAGCCAAAGGATAAAATTGATTTTTAATGGCAGAAACAAATTCATTCCAAGTTGAAATGATTTTACCGTGTTTTTGAAGATCTTCTTGTGTCTTGCCTTCCCACCACACAAGTGCGGTTCCTCCAAGTCGAAGGCTAGCCAGCTAAATCTTCTTCCTTTTTGAATCAACTTTTTGCACCCTGCAATATACATCAATTTTCCTTATCCAATTATCTAGCTTTTCTGCATTAAGTTCTCCATCATAAATTGGCAAATCAAATTTTACATCTAATTTGATCAAAGAGGTTTTCTTTTTCTTCTTCTTAGAAGAGCTAGTTTTATGAGAAGAAGATGATGATGACGACGATGATGGTGATGATGGAGGAGATGGTGGAGGCTGCATTCCTCCTTTTCCTTTATCTTCCTTATCTTATTTCTTTGGAGGGACAAAGAGAAAAGGTTCCTCTGCTCCTTTGTCTGGTCTAGGTGATGAAGTGCTTTCACCTCTACCCTTTTTAAACTCATGATACATTTCTTCCACCATGGCACGTATCGTCATGAAGCTATCCAAGAACTGGGATTCTGACCCAAGTGGAGCTTCATCTGCCATCCTTCTTCGTGAAAAGACCCTTCCAATCTCTGGATTCGCCTCAACAAGTTCTCCTTCACCTCGTCCGAGCCTTAACCTAGTCAGCATTGAAATCTCCACACAAACTTGTCAAAGCTTAAAAACCTTAAGCTCTGATACCACTTGATTTGAAATTGATAAAAGGTATTACAAACTACGTGTGAAGTTGCCTATGTTACTTAGTGCAATGGATCGATAAGATTGTGAATAACACAGACACTTAAACAATTATAAAGACACAATCAGACACATCAACACAAGAAAAATTGATAAAGGAGTTCACCACAATTCCTGGCTACGTCTCTTGGTCCTAGCTTCCAGTGCTAACCTCTTTATTATGTCTTCAAATGGTTGTTACAAGTGTGAGCTCAAAAACAGAGTCTCAAACACAAAAATGGATCTCACCACTATGTTCCGCTCAATTCTTCGAGTCGAAATGAGCATACACTTGACCATACTAGTCATTTTGACCTCCAAACCCCCTGGAATGGTTCCAATACCTCCTCTGAACACACTTTTTCAACTTTTCTGTGTTATGGTGTTTATATAACACATTTTAGTTACAAATTTCAATAAACGTGGAACAAATACGTTTATAATAGAAACAGGCTATAAATGAAAGGACTAGCGGGCACAGGTGGACTTCGACCGTCCGGCCTTTCCCTGGCATTGATCTCGTGAATGAACCCTCTAACGGCTATCACATCCCACTCTTCAACTGATCTGGACAACCTGCACCATTGATTTGTCCTCTGCCATCCGACGGCTGTTGCGCGATTTCGCGCTCCAACTAGCACGTTTGCTATTTCTTCGAAGGCACATGATAAAGTGGTTTTCGAGAGGCTACGTGTTGAGCGCTGAGTGGAATCGCGTGCTCCCGGTCTAAAACCGCTTCCTGCCTTGAGGGCATGTGATAAACCATTTACCGCCCTCCTGTCGGAACTCAAAGAGTTTAGCTCCTTTTTCATAGTTTTATTGCGTCCGTTTTCCCAGATAACTTGCTTGCATGTTTCGACGTGATATGCTCGATCTCCGCTCTTGATCTCTATTCCTCATCGCTTGAGGTCTGAACCAATCTCTGATTGCCACATCATCTTCTGCGCTGACATCATCAAGTACCTGCGACTCTTTCTTGGGTTGCCACATGTCCTGTTGACGTAGGCTTTGACTCTTTGACCTAAATCTTTGATTAGCTCTAATTTCCTTGTCCAAACTTGGATTTGCATGCGGTTTGCACCATTAGCTTCGTATTCACGAGTCCTTCAACCTTTTTCCATTTCACCTGTATTTGAAGACTTTTGATCTGGAGGCTATGTTATATACCTAGGGGGGATAATATGGGGTACCAAGGGAGGTAACCCATGTCATGTAAGGGACCACAAGTAGTTAATAATAATGTAATGGGCCCATGGTATTAGTTGATGGTATGAGGGAACCATGGTATTGTATGTATGAGGCCTATATAGAGGCTAGAGACTCGACATGGAGGATATGAAGAGAAGTATTATTGTATGAACAGGCATATGGCTTGTGGAGTGTTCTCCTTCCTTAAGGAGTGAATGTATGGTGTTGCCCTACCATAAGGGTTTTGATAATAAAGAAGAATTTCTATCTATTTTGATCTTGTTATTCTTGGGTTATTTCTATTCTCATATATCTTTTGGATCAGATCTACAACAATTGGTATCAGAGCTACAACAATTGGTATCAAAGCTATAACAAGTGGTATATGATCTTGTTATTATTGGGTTATTCTCTATTCTCATATATTAGATCAATAACAATTGGTATCAGAGCTACAACAATTGGTATCAGAGCTACAACAATTGGTATCAGAGCTCTTTCTTGGGCACAAAAGTGGAGATTTTTTTTATTTTTTGGAGGGTTTCGGGGGCGGCGACTTTGCAAGTCAGATCTGTACATTTTGGTGCAATATCTGTAAAATATAATTACAGATCTGGATTCTTTGTGTAAAAATAGTCGAATTAAAAAAAAAATCAGTTGAATCGGAGTACGGATGAAGGAGATATCACTGATCTAAAAATCAGTGGGGTTGTAGACAATTTTCAGGGCAACGATTTTGCGGCGCAGATCTAGACATCCTGGTACAAGATCTGCAAAATCTAATTGCAGATCTGGATTCTTTGGGAAAAAATACCCAATTTCAAAAAAAAATCAGTCGAATCGGAGTCCGGATGAGGGAGATATCGCTAATTTAAAATCAGCTCTTTTTGCAGAAATTTTGGTGACGGCGGGAGAGTAGCAGCACAGATCTGAAATTTCAAGTGCCTGGATCAAGATTTCTACCACATGGGCAGATGTAAAATGATTGTTCCATTTCTAAAAATAGGTTATAATAGAGATTCTGAGCATTATTGAAGGAATTGTGGCCATTTCAAATTTTCGCCAAGTAAGTGAATTTTTTTTCAAACCCTCTTCATGGAAACTTTTACTGGAAAAGATGATAGCCCTACTATTGAAGAATTCATACAAAGCCTAAAGAAAATATATAAAGAGGAGATATGGAGGTTTATGGTACCACTTTTTTTGACAGAAGAGGCCGCCATATGGTGGAACTCACTGGGCTATATAGCCTTGACCAAAATCTCGAATGAAGAAATGGAAAAACTCCTTATGGATAAATGGTCTCAGACTAGAAAACAAGATAAGGGGAAACATGTGGGGTTATTTCCTACTGGTATATCCTTATTGCAGGTTCATGGATTGATTCAGAAAGAGAAAATCATTATTTCTATAAATCCTAGTTGCAAGCATAATTTCATCAATGTTAATTTGGCAAACAAATTGCAAGTTCCAGCTAAACAAATTGAAAGTACACAGGTTGATGATGAGGTTGTTCAAATTTATAAGGATTTGAAGCTTTCTATGGATAAGTATGTGTTGCATGGTGATTTTTATGCTTCAGAGATGGATAATATGGATGTGGTTTTGGGATATCCTTGGATGGAATCTGCGGGTACAATCAATATTAATGTGCAGAAGAAATTCCTGAAGCTATGGTATAAAAAGAAGAAAATTACATTACAGGATATTTCCATTAATAAGCAGGTAGAGTCCAATGAGGTTGACGCAGAAGATGTTCCAGGGACTGACATATCAAATGATGAGCAGTTGATGGTCGACAATCAAACACAAACAGAGGCTGAAGTAGAACAGGTTACAGGTACTGACACATCTGATGAGAGTTCAGTGGTTGAAGTCATATTGGAAAAGAAGACACCACAACAGGCACCACAACAGGGTGAATTAAAGAAAAAGACATCGTGGGTTAAAACTTCAACATATCATCACCCACATCACCCCGCAAGACAACCATCAAGATGGAAACCAAGTAGTCACATGACGGATAGCGAGGAGAGAAGATCCACCCACTACACATCAACACAGAAGAGCTGCCATGGTCAACTTCCATCTCAAGTGAGCGGGGCACCAGTGAGATCGAGGGTTCACCTTTCTCTTGGATGGCTAGATGCACGTGCATGGTACCAGTGGACTACTCTTTTGAGTAGATCTTATTATTTGTGTTCTTCCCATGTTTCGGGGACGAAACATGCTTAGGGGGGTGGAATGTTATATACCTAGGGGGGATAATATGGGGTACCAAGGGAGGTAACCCATGTCATGTAAGAGACCACAAGTAGTTAATAATAATGTAATGGGCCCATGGTATTAGTTGATGGTATGAGGGAACCATGGTAATGACCCATGGTATTGTATGTATGAGGCCTATATAGAGGCTAGAGACTGCACATGGAGGATATGAAGAGAAGTATTATTGTATGAACAGGCATATGGCTTGTGGAGTGTTCTCCTTCCTTAAGGAGTGAATGTATGGTGTTGCCCTACCATAAGGGTTTTGATAATAAAGAAGAATTTCTATCTATTTTGATCTTGTTATTCTTGGGTTATTTCTATTCTCATATATCTTTTGGATCAGATCTACAACAATTGGTATCAGATCTACAACAGGCTATGCTGAATCCATTTTGGATCAAATCTAGCCCTTCCAACTTCAGAGTGGGCTCTCTCTGTATTATTTTTAATCCTAGTATGTAGACTTTAGGCTAGGTATGAAAGGACAAGATATATATTTTAAAGTTTTGGTTGTAAAATGGAAGAGAAGTCCATTGGGCATGGAGTCATAAGGCATTCAATAATCAATTGAAATAAACAAAGGAGCAGAAAACATGGTGAGGTAGGAAAACTCATGGATCTCGTAGAGCTGTTGTGGTGTGGATGAGATGAATAAGAATTACGATCAATTAAATGTGGAGCACACACAGATGAATTCTATACTTAATATCAGAAAGAAAACATTGAGATTTCTTAACAAGCTAGAGAAGGGTACTGTAAGTAAATTCGGGTCTTAGTCTTCTTGTAAACAACTTAAGAAGGAAAAAATTCATGTGAAACTTGAAAGGAAAACATATTTACAAAAAGGGAAACATCTCCATTTGTTTGACAT
Organism: Pinus tabuliformis; assembly: GCA_031772625.1. NCBI lineage: Eukaryota > Viridiplantae > Streptophyta > Pinopsida > Pinales > Pinaceae > Pinus > Pinus tabuliformis. The sequence goes on from CM062804.1 coordinate 86,617,758, forward strand.
AAGAATCTTGAAACCAAACTACCTCTGTATTACTAAATTGAATACTTCAGAAATATATTTCACTGCTTACAATCATAGAAAAATATTTTCTTCTTGCATAATCCAAATCTTACTAAGTATTTTTAAACAATATTTATAGAGTTTGTCTTGAATTAATTCAGGCTTCAAATAAAATTTATTACAAAATAATATAAACTGAAAACATGTAAATCTTTCCAAAATAGAACTAAGTAACAGGAAATCTAGACTATTTCTCATTTTCTGTTCAGATTTTGAGGTGAACTGTTGTTGACTATAACTACTTTTGTGCTTCTTCTGTTTTCTTGCTGCCCAAATTGTAGGATAAGTATTTGCATTTATTCAACTAGCTCCAACAACTTATCCCATCGCTCTTCACCAGGAATGGAGAAATTCAACATCCTCCGAATCTCTCATCTAATTCCGTGTCTATCTGGAAAGTTGGTTTATTTAAAAATAGATGATGGATTTGATGTTGAATGAAGGCTATAGTCCTTCCATGAAATCTTATCCACTTATAGTTCCTCTTACTTTAGAAAACTTAGATGCATATGCAACAATATTACATAATTGATCTTGATAATTTTCTAATGGAATCAATTTTCCATTAAAAGCTCTTAAGGTTGGGGGCCCTTTCTCCTCCAATAAAGCAATTTTTTCAGTTAAATATCTTAACATGCAGTTCCAATTATTTTCATTTATTTTACAGTTGCACCATGAGATTCCTCTTTGTTAATACCCTTTTTACTTCCATCACTATTCCTATTCTGTCGAATCTGGAGCTCTTCAAGCTCTTTTTTAGTTTTAGAATTCAACATTTTAATAATGCTATTTGCTTCTTCTGGCCGGTGCTATATTTCAATCTTTGTTTGTTCAATTGCTGCCTTGACATTGTAAACTAACTCTTCCTGCTCAAATATGATTTGAATGGATGACCATAATTCTGTGATGTTTGCATTTATTTTATGCCATATACTCTTTTTGGCCTCTTCCAACATCTGAGCTGTTAGAGACTGATTCTCATACTCTTGAATTTGTTGTATCAATTTGTAGTTCTTTTGCATCTTTGTTAGGTATGCGTTATCTTATTTTATCTTTATTTCCTCCATCTTTGTGAGTGTTGCTGTTAGCTTCTCATTTTCCTTATTTGTTAATGATAATTCCCCTAAAGCTTGGAGTATCTTCTCAAAACAATATGAAGTTGAAGCTTGTTTTGTTTACTGTACTTCCTATTGTGTTGATGTATCTGCTACTTCCAATTGTTCCTTTTCGTTCAACAATTATTCCATGTCCTCTTCCATCTTATGGATTTGAACATTTTGTTCAACTATAATTTTGAACAAATTTTCTTTCTCCATTTTCCATATTGGTTACTTCTTTGGCTTGAGGGTGCTCTGTGGTTGGAAGTTTAAGTTGTTTCCTACGGGCTTGAATATCTGCATTTTTTTTTTAATTATCTCCTCGTTTGACTTGACAGTACTAGGATCATATCCTAGTTTTATTATTAAATCTTCTAAAGCTTTAATTCTAGTGTCTTTGGCTAGAGAAGAAATTCGTTCTATCTTCAACTATGAATGCATATTATTCATAGAGACTTGCAACTTTGAGGCAACCATGGATGAACTGGTCAGTGTTGAATACATCATCTCACCTACTTGCTTATGTAAATCGATTTGGTTGATTGCATGAACCTTTTTGGTATCAACAGAAAATATTGAAGCCTTGTAATATTGTGCACTTCTGGGGGCTGAAACTATAGGTTCTAGTAAAGCTAATTGAAAATGCCCCTTTTCTGTGTCAAATGAAGACAAAAACCTAAGTTTAGTATCAGTTTGTTTCCAAAACTCTAAATACGTTGAAGCCTTCAATGCTTCATTCTTCCTCTTGATCTCCCTGTATCTTGCAAAAATATTTTGTTGTGCTAGAATCTGAGATGTAGAAGAGATAGGTGACTCAGTTGTCTCCTCAACATATGGGAATGAAGTGGTGGGAATACCCATCAAAACCATTGTATTTTTCTCTTGTGAATCCTTTTCTTATGAGAATTCTTCTTGAATACTTATTACTTGAGGATCACTCTTAGTATTAGTCTTAGTATTGGTCTTTGGATCCTTCTTTCTCGTCTCGAAGACACATAAGTCTGCAACTTGTGCTTCTAAATCTATAGGGGGCATACTTTCCCTTGGTCTCTTGATTTATTTGTCTTTTGGAATAGGAGTTTTCACATATGATTGACTGACAATTTGCTCTTCAGCCTCCTGTTGTGTGATCTCTGTCCATTGCTCCTGATTAACATAATGCTCTATCTTTTGCCTAGTTGTATGTGCAAATGGAGCGGTCTTCTACTCAACTCTCAACTTTGAAATTACCCCTAACAGATCATAAGACCATGTGAAGCTTAGTTTAAATTTAATCTGCTTTAATATTTCCTCCACTTCCTTTGCTGCTGCTCTAGTATTTACATATAAGGCCCAACCTGTGCCTTCAATTTAAACTGTGCTTTCTTTTTATTTGATACAAAATGTAATTCATCAATCTTTAACATTTGTCTAGTGTATTCCAAAGCGAAAATCCTTACTGGTACAAAAACTGGTAATATATAGGGAGGAAGCTCACACCCATAGATCCGAATCTGTGTAGTTAAGGTAAAGATACTAGTCTCCAACTTTAGCCTGTTCTAAAAGATGCAAAAATTTCTTGATCTCTGGTGAAATTCTTGGTATAGCATCACTGCTAAGTAGACACAAGGATGTATGTAAAAACTGATCCACAAAATCACTAAATGAATAATATTCTAAATTCCTTCTGACTAAACAAGTCCAGTGAACGAATGATAATGGACTTCCCTGTGTTGTGTGTGGAGCATGATTTTTCAGAGGTCTTTGTTTCAGCCGGATTTATACCCCAGGAAGTTTGTACACCCCTCCACGTGGGGGGGGTGTGGGGGGGACGTGTCCCCCCCGCGGGGGTCTGGGGGGGCCGATCCCCCCCCAGCTGGGGGGTCCGGGGGCTCGGGGGCAGCGCCCCCGAAGCTAAAAACAAATGTAAAATTGCCTTGTAAAAGTATAGTAATTTATAGTCAATCTGGGCCGTTCATTAGGCAGATGATCTGACGGTAGAACTTATGTTTAGTTTAGGGTTTTTTGCCCTAGAAGGAAACCCCTCTCTTTGTATGAGGGTATTGTATTTGAGGCTGAGATACAGATGTGTATTCAGTGAGCGAGAAACAGAGAGGTGAGACTGTGAGAGAAAATAGAGGATATTACAGCAGATTTGCTGTAGGTTGTGTCTCTTCATTTTGCTGGATAATATAAAGGAAGGACTGGCTGTTCGGGGTGGACGTAGCCCAAACTGGGTGAACCACGTATATCTGTGTCTCTCTTGTTTTGTGCGTTTTTTGTGTTTATATTTCTGCAATATTTTATGTGTTCCATTGCTCTGTAATATATAATTTTCTAACAACTGGTATCAGAGCCGAAGGTCTATTTGGTTGATAAATTCGCAGGAAAGAAGGGTTTCTGGTTCGAGTGGGAGCAATGGCGGAAGATGGTAAGTTTAGGGTCGAGAAATTTAACGGCCAAAACTTCTTGCTGTGGAAGATGCAGATGGAAGATTATCTGTATTAGAAAGATCTATACCTACCATTGGGCGGAAAAACAAAGATGTCGACGGGTATGAAAGATGAAGAATGGAACCTTCTCGATAGAAAGGCACTCGGAACAATACGGTTGTGGCTTGCTGCGTCAGTCGCCTTCAACATTTCGAAGGAAACCACGACAGAGGGTTTGATGCAGACGTTGTCGAAACTATATGAAAAACCCTCGGCCTACAACAAGGTATTTCTCATGAAATGGTTATTTAATATGAAGATGTCGGAAGGTGGATCTGTTGCAGACCATTTAAATGATTTTAATACTGTTACATGTCAATTATGTTCTGTAGGGGTAAACTTTGATGATGAAGTTAGAGCTCTGTTATTCTTGTGCTCATTACCAGAAAGTTGGAATGGTTTGGTAATGGCCATTAGTAACTCCGTTTCTGGATCTAGTACTTTAAAGTTTGATGATGTTTTCGGTGCTATCCTTAGCGAGGAAATGCGACGGAAAAGCTTCGGTGAGACATCGGGTAATGCTTTGAGTGCAGAGTCTAGGGGAAGAAAAATGGAAAGAGGAAAGAGCTCAGGATATCGCAGTAAATCAAGGAAAGGCATATCCAAGTCCAGATCGGGGATAGTGTGCTGGAAATGTGGAAAGAAAGGACACCTAAAGAAAGACTATAGATCTCGGAAGGGAAAAGAAGGAGATGCACAACAAGAAAACAATCATGAAGCAAATGTGTCAGGTGAGGTGTTACAAGATGCTTTGATTCTTTCTTTCGAAAATATTACTGATTCCTGGGTGGTAGATTCAGGGGCCTCATTCCATGCCACACCTGATAAGAAATACTTTCATGACTATGTTCAAGAAGATTTTGGACAAGTTCGTTTGGGTGATGATAAACCCTGTAAAATTATTGGAATGGGTAAGGTTCTTGTAAAACAACAGAATGGAAACCAATGGCTACTAAAGGAGGTAAGGCATGTTCCAGATCTAAAGAAAAATCTGATTTCAACAGGGCAGCTAGGCGGTGAAGGTTGTGTGACAACTTTCACAGATAAAGCTTGGAAGGTCACCAAAGGAGCCCTGATAATAGCAAAAGGCGAAAAGGTTGGTACATTGTATTTATGCAATGGTATTTCTAACTCTGTTAATGCTTTAACTTCCAAAGGAGCAGATGTAGCATTATGGCATCATAGGCTCGGACACATGAGTGAAAAGGGGATGAAGATTCTTCACTCAAGGAATTTGTTGCCGGGTTTGAAGAATGTTGATTTGGATTTCTGTGAGAATTGCATTTATGGAAAACAGAAGAGAGTCAGATTTCTCAGAGTTGGGAAAGAAAAGAAGAGCGAAAAATTAGAGCTTGTGCATACAGATGTATGGGGACCTACTCAGGTATCATCTCTCAGTGGCTCTTGTTATTATGTTACTTTTATTGATGATGCAACTAGAAAAACTTGGATTTATTGTATTAAGAATAAATCTGATGTATTTGATACTTTCAAGAAATGGAAAGCTTTGGTTGAGATTGAGACAGGAAAGAAATTGAAGTGTCTTAGATCAGACAATGGAGGTGAATATTGCAACAAAGATTTTGATAGGTACTGTTCAGAACATGGAATTCGCAGAGAGAAGACAGTTCCAAGAACACCACAAGAAAATGGTGTGTCAGAAAGGATGAACAGAACAATCATGGAGCGTGCAAGGTGCATGAGATTGCATGTAGGATTGCCTTTACAGTTTTGGGCAGATGCTGTAGATACTGCTGTTTATCTAATAAACAGAGGGCCTTCAAGTTCCTTGGATGGTGGTGTTCCAGAGGAAGCATGGACAGGTAAAAAGGTAAACTAATCCTTTTTAAAGCCTTTTGGTTGTGAGGCCTTTGTCCATATTGATAAAGAAAATAGAACAAAGCTTGAGGCAAATCAAAGAAATGTACCTTTATTAGATATGGTGTTAATGTGGTTATCGCTTATATGATTATGAAAATCACAAAATCATTAGGAGCAGAGATGTAATATTCAATGAAAAGGTGTTGTATAAGAATCAGTTGCAGGAAAAGAAACAAGAAAAAGAAAACAAGGAATAAACAGTGCTTGATGAAATCACTGAAAAGGTAAAGGTGCCTGAAAATAATAATAATCAACAACAACAACCACCACAACAGCAACAGGCACCCCAAACACTTGAAAGTGGTGTTAGAAGATCTACCAGGATAAGTAGACCCCCTGAACGATACTCTCCTTCATTATATTATTTATTGTTGACTGATTCTGGTGAACCCGAATGTTATGAAGAAGCAATGCAGGTTGAAAGAAGGAAGAAGTGGGAGGTAGCCATGGAAGAAGAGATGGACTCCTTAATGCATAACCAGACTTGGGATTTAGTCAGGTTGCCTGCAGGAAAAACTACATTGAAGAATAAATGGGTTTACAGGCTGAAGGAAGAAGATGGAGGAAAACAGAGGTGCAAAGCTAGACTTGTGGTGAAGGGGTTTGCACAGAAGAAAGGTATTGATTTTGATGAAATATTTTCTCCTATTGTTAAAATGACTTCAATTAGAACTATTTTAAGTCTTGTAGCAGGTGAAGATTTGCATCTTGAGCAGTTAGATGTAAAGACAGCCTTTCTCCATGGGGATTTGGAGGAAGAGATATATATGCAGCAGCCACAAGGATATGAGGTGAAAGGGAAGGAGAAACTAGTGTGCAGGTTGAAGAAGAGCTTGTATGGCTTAAAACAGGCTCCAAGGCAGTGGTATCTAAAATTTGACAAGTTTATGTCTGAACAAGGTTATATTAGATGTCACTCTGATCATTGTGTTTATCTGAAAAAGAAAAATGATGGCATCTATATTATATTGTTATTGTATGTGGATGACATGCTTGTTGCAGGATCTAACATGCAGGAAATAAATGTACTCAAAAGAAAATTGGCAAATTCATTTGCAATGAAGGAATTGGGAGCTGCAAAACAAATCCTTGGTATGAGAATCACTAGAGACAGGAAAAATCGCAAATTAACATTGTCTCAAAATGAGTACATACAAAAGGTGTTGAAAAGATTTAATATGCACAATGAAAAACCAGTTAGGACACCTTTTGCTAGCCATTTCAAACTTAGTAAGGAAATGTGCCCAAAGATCCAAGAAGACATGGATTATATGTCTAAAGTTCCATATGCATCAGTAGTTGGAAGCTTAATGTATGCAATGGTCTGCACAAGGCCTGATATTGCACATGCAGTGGGAGTTGTAAGCAGGTACATGAACAATCCAGGAAAGGAACATTGGATGGCAGTGAAATGGATTCTCAGATATTTGAAAGGTACCACAAATCAAGCATTATGCTTTGGTGGTTCAAACATTTCTCTACAGGGATATGTTGATGCAGATATGGCAGGTGACAGAGACAACAGGAGGAGCACTACAGGATATGTATTTACTATTGGAGGAATAACTGTCAGTTGGGTTTCAAAAATCCAAAGTGTTGTTGCACTTTCAACAACAGAAGCAGAGTATGTTGCTGCTACAGAGGCTAGTAAAGAAATGATTTGGTTACAAAGGTTTATGGGTGAATTGGGTAAGGAGCATGATATGGGCACGTTATACAGTGATAGTCAAAGTGCCATTCATCTTGCAAAGAACTCAGCATTTCATTCCAGGACTAAACACATACAACTCAAGTACCATTTCATACGATCAGTGTTAGAAGATGGAGAGTTGAAGCTGGAAAAGATACACACTAGCCAGAATCCTGCAGATATGCTAACAAAAGTTGTAACCAGGGAGAAACTGGGAATATGCTCAGTTTCAATTGGTCTTCAAGGATGACGATGAAGATGAGAAATAGCCAGGTCCAAAGAGGAGTCATTGTCTAGCAAATGAAGCAGCGGTGGAGTTTCTACATTCATTCTCCAAGTGGGAGATTGTTGTGTGTGGAGCATGATTATTCAGAGGTCTTTGTTTCAGCCAGATGTATACCCCAGGAAGTTTGTACACCCCTCCACGTGGGGGGGTGCGGGGGGGACTTGTCCCCCCCGCGGGGGTCCGGGGGGGCCGATCCCCCTCGCCTGGGGGGTCCGGGGGCCAGCGGTCACCCGGCAGGGGCTCAGGGGCAGCGCCCCCGAAGCTAAAAACAAATGTAAAATTGCCTTGTAAAAGTATAGTAATTTCTAGTCAATCTGGGCAATTCATTAGGCAGATGATCTGATGGTAGAACTTATGTTTAGTTTAGGGTGTTTTGCCCTAGAAGGCAACCCCTCTCTTTGTATGAGGGTATTGTATTTGAGGCTGAGATACAGATGTGTATTAAGTGAGCGAGAAACAGAGAGGTGAGACCGTGAGAGAAAACAAAGGATATTATAGCAGATTTGCTGTAGGTTGTGTCTCTTCATTTTGCTGGATAATATAAAGGAAGGACTGGCTGTTCGGGGTGGACGTAGCCCAAACTGGGTGAACCACGTATATATGTTTCTCTCTTGTTTTGTGCGTTTTCTGTGTTTATATTTCTGAAATATTTTATGTGTTCCATTGCTCTGTAATATATAATTTTCTAACACCCTGATCATCCATCTTCTGTAACTGGAACTTGAAACTGTTTTCTTGGTAGAATAACATCAAATATACTAAGACTGGTTGGTTTTTGAATGCACCTTCAACTTTAAACTTGAGAAATTGCTCATGTAGAACATCTGATAAGTAATGATTGTAATTAAAAACGAGTGATGGTTTCTGACCAATTGAAAAAACTGATAAAAGCCCTAATACTACCTCATCTACCCACTGGTTCGTGTGATAAACTAATATGCAAGTAACCATGGAAATGACTTGTCTTGACATGTTAGGGAAAATAGAAGCAAAGTATGGGGTATTTGTTCTAGGCAATTCAGAATTTTCAGGCATAAAACATTAAAAAATATGGGCTCGCTAGGGGAAGGTAAGTTTTTTGTATATCTCTATGAGTGCATAAGTAGAAAATGGGTGCAAAGAAGCCTGAGGATTTATATGAAGAGCTTGACAATTGATTTATGGGGTAATTGAAAACAAGACTTCATTGTTTTGAGTAATTACTACTTTCTAGATAGGGAGATACCTGAGATGACACTAGGTAGCGAATTCTGGGAAAATATGAGTATGGGGAAAGGTAAATTGAGGTAGAAATGAATCCAAAATATTTAAATCATCACTCTGGTCTAAATACTTATGTTTTGCTAATTATGAGGCTCATACATATCAAACTAACATTGATTTTCTGCTATCTTGTATTGCGTATCAATCAAAGGGGACCTATCTAAATCAGGGACAGGAGGTACCAAAGATTCTCATCAGGCATCTTTCCCTTTACTTTGTGCAAAGACATTTTAAATTTCAATGGGAAATTCGAGAAAACAGTGTTACCAAGTCGTAATCTAATTGGTTGCAGAAGGAAAAAAACTTTGCAGAGGGCGCTGGAGAGCTTGGAAATCTTTCAATCTGAACATGTGGATAAAATAACTAGAAAAAGGGGATAATACATGTTAATACAAGATTTTATAACAGGAATTGAGGGCAATCAATAAGCTTATTACTGTTTTGGAGCATAACATTTATGGATTTTTAGACTTTGGCGAGAGAAAATTTAATGGCCAAAAACTATATGGCTGTTGGTGGAAGATTTGAATGCTAATGGTTACATGACATGGAGGATGGGTGACGTGGATGGATGTTGAGGATGGAGCGGGAGCAAATAGGTGGAAGGAGTGTCGAATAGTGGTTTTTTTTTTTTTTGGGGGGGGGGGGGGGGGGTTAGGAGTGCTAGGAGGTAAAGGGAAGGGACCCCTCGAAATAACTGTGGAGCCACCATGTTACCTCAAGTTGTTTCATTATTAACCACATTTCAGAAAACCCCCCACCCCCCTCGTTAAGTCCCGAACAGTCGAGGGGTCCGAACATCGTCCCCCATCGTTGAGCCGGACGGGGGCTATCTCAACCGCTCAAAAGCAAAAACGCTTTATGGAAAGCGACGAAAACAATCAAATCACCTTTATTCCGAATTTTAAAACAAAATTTAATATACTTTAACTATCGGTGGTATTTGAACTAGTGCACCCCTTTGGGGTTTTATTATTTTTTGTTTATTTATTTTTCTTTTCCCTTTAATATCTATTTTTTCTCTTTTTATTTATATTTTTTCTTTTTATAGGCTAGACAATATTAAAATGAAAAATAATTTACAATATCCTGTGAGATAAATGACTAAATAACCATACCTAAATTACTATATTTATAAGATCCTAACAAATAACACATAAAATTATAAATTATGAATGAGTTTTTCATATGGAAAATTTAATTTATACTTGTGGAGTAGGAATATCCTCTCCGCAGATAGAGACGATCCCTCTAGTCCAAGACAGTGGGTCTAGCAACAAACAAGACAATCTAATGTAATTTTCCTTAGATTAGAATCGAATAAGAAGGCCTGCCTCTTATAACGCTAATCTACTTGATGGTGATATTGCTTCCTTGCTCCATCTTCCTTTCTTTCCTTTCATTCAAGTACTTGAAACAAACATGCAAGAAACAAAAACAAACATGATATCATAAAATCGAATCCAATCTTCTTAAAAGGTCAAGGAGTTCTAAGCTATCAAATGTAATATTACACCTGATATAGGAAATAAACCATTAGTTGTATTAAAATAAACTTCAAAGAGAAATACAATTGAAGCCTTAACGTTGGAGATCTCCTTTGCGGTATCCAAGTCCTGCTACATGCCTTTTCAACACTCTTTTCCTCCTCTAGCTTGACATGAAATGGTTTCCAAGCTCTAACTCTCTCTCTTCATGCTTTAGCTACCAAAGACTAGTCTTTGGTCATCTAAGACTAATCTTCTCCTATCAAAAGCTAAAGATTTCAGAATTTTGCAGCTTCACTATGTGTTGTATTGTGTGTATTATAACCAAAAAGGGTTAGAAGAAGTGGTTTATATAGGGAGAGGAGGATAAGAATGAGATCCACTCAAGGGGGAAGAAGGTCTTATCTCCTTGTGAATGTCCACTTTTAAGGGGGAAAGAACCTTATATGGAGTTCTCGTCCCTTATCCAACCAAACAAAAATCCAACACATTGCCACTGGAAGTTTCTAGATGTGAAACTCCATTTCCTTTTATAAAAATTTTCCAGAAGTAGACCAGCGCGGGTATTGGGCTAATAGTAACACCGATCGGCGCGGGTCACAGTGTTAAACTCTTCAAATCGGCGTGGGTCACAATGTTAAACTCTGCAAATCGACGCGGGTGAGGCACTGGGAAAGAGCGTTGATCTTAAAAACTGGGTTTTAAGAAGGATTCTCTAGAAATGTTTTGAAGGGAGTGGGGACTACTTTCTTCAAACTTCAAGGGATGCAAGAGCATAGGTTTCATGGTGAAAGTATAACACAATAGTCACTACTAGGGTTCTCCGAGATTAGGAATGGGGAGTGACAAGAGAGTGACAAATTATTGTGTAACAATACCTAATGTTGAATGGGTTTCTCATAGTGAAAGTGACGTTGTTCAAATCAAAGAACACTTTTTTCAAATCCTAATGGACTGCAATAAGATTTAATGTGTAAAGGTTGTGGATTTATGTTTCATATTTCATGTTTGCATTCTACAATATTTATTTATACATTTGTTGGTAAGCATAAAGATTCAAAATTTTATTTTAATGATTTTATTATATAGTATTGGGTATGGAAAATAATTTATTATTTAAAATATTAATTGGAAAAAACATTATTTTAATTTTTTTATATTTAATTTAAATTGAGTTGTTTTTAGTAAGATTTTTTAGAAGTTTTTCTGGTGGGTTTTTCACATCAATTTTTCTAAAATCTCACAAGAATTTATTGAAATCACAAGCTCAATGGGTATCCCTTGCACAATCAAAGTGCCCTAGGGGTTTTCCAGGGTGCTGAATCCATATATACAGTCAAAAAACCATGTTAAATAACACAAATCAAGATTTCACCTCAAATGTTTCTGCTGGGTTCTAGCGCCAGAAAGTCCAAAAAGTCGCACTAAAGACAACTCCAATTTAATTAGAATATATATATTATTAAAGTATTAGGAAAGATAAGTCAAATGAAGGTACCAAATTTTAAACACTTAATGTGATATATATATATATATATATATATATATATATATATATAATGTTTTATGTTTTTTTCTTAAAATGGTTGATATGTTATTATTAGTACATTTTCATTTTTATATTTATAAATATTTATTTAAAATACTATATATTTTGGGAGGATAAAAGGGAAATATGTTACAACCTTGTTAGAGATTTCCGGAATAAAACTGTGTAACATGTGTGATCTATCCAACGCTTCAGATGGTAACTCCATCCATCATCAGGGACCACCCATCCATCATCCATCATGAAGGCAGTCTGTGGTCCCTGATGATGGATGGAGTTACCATTCGAAGCGTTGGACATATCACACATGTTACACAACATTATTCTGGAAATCTCTAACAATATGACAAATTGTGGAAGTCTCCAATCACTCATGTTACAATCTATTCAATATTTGATTGTAAGTATATATTATTTTTCTTTATGCAATAATTGACTTGAAATAAAAGGTAACAAATCAATGCAAAATAGTTTATATATATAATTCTAGGAAAGAAATGAACCCACACCTTTACAACAATATTTATCAAGCCATTATATCTCATCATATAGAGAAAATAACAATCATTATGTTGGGCCTCAAATATGCCCATTTTTCCACCATACAAATACCATTATTCATACACTAAATTCCTATGTTTTTAACTCGTTTCATTCTAATTCCACAATTTGTCATTAATTCATATCCTACACTTCGGGGTTGATTATAATTAGTTTTCTTGAATTTTTAGTGATCAGAGATGATTTTGTCATGATTTACTAATGATGGTTTTTCCAAGTTTATTTACTACAGGGATTCATTGTCGAAATTCTTCATAAGTCAATTAAACTAGTTTCTACAGGTTAAGTACATAATGGTTGTAGATTAAAATCTCAATTTATGATCAAATGAAGAAGAATATGGAAATTCCGACACACGGGTTTTGTTCAGAGCACCCTCATTGAAGTAACCGAGAAACTGTTTGGCAAAATTCGTCATTTATAAGAAGTTATGCTTAGGGGAATATTCTAGTGAAAGTTAAGTAAATAATTGTTGCCGAAATTCTGAGTTAAGTACATAATCGTTCGGTTTGACAATTTTGGATCAGCCACAGTTCCATATATTTTGGGTTGAAGATTTATTTTGTTTCTTTTTCAAGCTATATGGAGCTGCAATAAGATATTCTATATCTCAATCATGCTATGCATGGATCATGAGATTTCCCAAGACAAATTTGCCATAACCAATTCCAAAAACATCATTTGAAATGTATTTTTGTAATTTTGTTAGCATTTGGCTAAGATCAGATCCTTGAGCTTGGGATCTCAAATTGTAAAAGCATAGTATATATTTCAGTCATTCAGAGCTAGGGAGTTACAAGGAGTTACAGAGAGTTACATAGGAGAGGAAGCACAATTACATTTGTTGGCTGTTGTATATTAAAACTTTGTTTTTGGATTAATAAATGATGATGAAGTTGTTGTAGCTTTGGTGTCCATTGACCTGCAACACATGGATAGGAAAGGCCACCTGAACCCATCGTGTTTGCAGGGTTAACACAGATTATGTAAGTGTGTTTGTTTCCTTTTTATATTTTTATTCCTTGCAAATGGTTTGAATTATATTTAATTGTTTTGTCAATTTATTTTTGCATTTTAGATTATGTAATTGCTTCCTGATTTATGGTGTGATCCAGGGAATAGTTTTAGGAACTGTGTTTTGTTTCAGTTAATAGATTTATATTTCATTTCCAAGTTGTTTGCTAAATAGTTTTCAGAATTCCAACACTTCAATTTGTATTCTAGATTCATTTATGTTTTGTAGATCTGAGTAGAGGGCAACGAGTGCATTGCTATTGGTTTCACTTTGCAGGTTGTGGAGTAAGCACTTGATCACATTCTGTACTCGGCCGCATTCTGCACTCGGCCGTATTCTGTACTCAACCGCATTCTGTACTCGATTGCATTCTGCACTCGACCACATTCTGTACTCAACTGTATTCTATACTCAACCACATTCTATACTTAGGTCACGTTTTGTACTCAGGCCACGTTCTGTACTTAGTTGCATTCTGTACTCAGAATTGCTCTAATTTAATTAGAAAAATCTAGTTTGGAAGTGTGAGTTGTGTGATTTCAATAGAGTAATTATCATAGTTAATCATTTGTTTATTTTGTAATTTATGGAATTAAAGACCATTTGTTAATAAATTGCATTGTGTGAACAATTAGCTTTAGGCATAAATTTTATCTTTTACATGTTGAGTTGTTTTGAATCAAGTAGCACTCATTTGAATAGATCATTCATTATTTTCCCTGATTTCTCAGTAAGTTTTAATTAATTCATTATTTGATTGAAGTTATTCCTTTGCTTATCAATAGATTAGTTTCAAACTAGGAATAGAAATTTCGTACTTAATCTAGGAATATATTTCAAATTTCATGATGTTAGTTTAGATTAGATGCTCTGATCCTGCGTTACCTGTGCTTGTGCCTCGAAGCTTATGAGTCCTAGATTGATAATTTAATGTTGGAATTATAACACATATAATTTCCCCAACATTTTTGGCGTCGTTTCCGAGGAGGTGCTAAAGGGATTAGAGCATAGTTTCTTTCACAAAATTTTCTGTGTGGTGAGGATTTTTCAGGACAATCAAAGGGCGGAGAATGTATGGTAAGACATGAGTGAAGAGCCACACATCCACTATTGTGGGGTTGCTCCAAAGTTTGGTTGTCCAATTAAGCAAGTTTGGTGAGTTTTATTGCAATTAGCAGTTTTTATTCATTTAGATTAAAAATTTCAAACTCTTTCAAGATAAAACATTTTTGGGGTGCTGTAAGAACCCCTGTGTACTGATCCATGTTGCGAGATAGGGATCATCAACCAGTAGGAGAAATTCAAGAATGATTGAGAGCTTGAAGAATGTCCCTCAAAGCACTTTCTCAAATCCTAGTAGTAGTTGGGGTATCTTCCTCTCAAGAAGAGTTCATCTTGACCACATTCAGGAAACTATCTATCTCTCCACAACTAGAAAAGGATTTGGAAGTCTCCCTTGATTCATGTTGCCTATCTACCAAGGAGATCGAGTAATCATTTACCAAATCCGATGAGGATCATTATTCTGAACCTGAGATCGAGGAACTCTCACCATGCCCAACAACAAGGCTTATATGCATTTTGAATACCAATTATCCAAATTTGCCTGGCATGACCGAGGAGGGCATTCAAAGTGGTTTAAATGAAGAAATGAAACAATACCACCATGATTACATCAAGCATTGGTTCCAAATCACAATCTAGCCAAAGTACCACTCTCATCTTCAAGTACTCTTTGCATCACATATTTCAAAGCTATTGATTTTTCATGCTCATGTACCTTCTAAAATTTATATGTTAAATTTGAGCATGAATATATCTTTGTACCCGATCTGCACATGGCTTCACTGGAAGTTCTCTTTCACTTGAAGGAGGACACCTTTTCTTCAATGTAGTAGGAAATTTAGTATTGTAAATAAATAAATGAAAATGGTAAAGAGAAAAATAAGTCCTTTGTGAAAACTAACTTGTCTGGTGCAACTGGACAGGGAATTTACTTGAAAACCAGGTAACTGGTGGGCAAGGTTCCCAATAAAGTTTGTAAATTTGTATAATTTCTTCAAATCATGTATCTTTCAAGTCATTTTGTCTTTACTCATGTTGGTTTATGTGGGATCCCTTAAGGTCTACCTGCCAACAAACCTTGTCCCATCGACATCAGCCAGTTATCTGGGACCAAAGTTATGGTTAAATAAGGTACCTAGGAGCCTACATGCCTTAACGACAGGTATCCTTGTCATCTACTAAGGAAATACATCAATGTTTCTTGGTGGATGAATTTTGCATTCCATTCGACTTCGACAAATCCATTCATGGCTAGTAGAATGTACCTAGTGCCTTGATTCCCATTGACATCAAAGGTGGGATATCTCACATTGGTTAATGACATCCTCAATGGTCAGTAATCCAATGATTTTTTCTTATGTTTAACATCGACACCATTTATTCACATATGCAAGATTGCACACAGGTGTGTAGTGGTTGAAGACTATATGGTTTTGAGATCTCAACACAGGTTTGCAGTAGTTTGGATTTTTGTATCAACATTCCCATTGTCATTTGCAGCAGCAGTCACCTTTCCTTAGTTTTTTGGGGACATACAAATCCTCAGGCATGGGGGAGAAGGCAACCTTCAGTTCATCCTTTAGCACTTCATTTCATCCTTCATCCTTCATCCTTATTCAGCAGATCAGATCAATAGTCACATTAGCTCCATCCATTCAATCCTCCACTTCATCTTGCGGCACCAAGCATATCAACAAGGTAAAACTTGAGGTAAATTTGGCTTATGATTATCCAATTCATTAGAAAGGTTAAAGAAACTTAATGATTCACCATTTCTCATTCCACACATTTCATCTTTCATAAACCATTATCCTTTTATTTCCTTCCATTCATTACGCTTATACTCTAATTACAAGACCATGTTAAAAGCAAAATTCTTGTGGTATAAAAGCTGCATCTTTAGTGTTTTCTCCTCCCATGATAAACAATCATGGGATGAAGTCATTATTGCCATGAAATGATAAATGAAACCACCTATAGACATTGGCCTTATGAAGACAGAGTATGTAAGCACCCATTCACCATCTCCATCATCATCTCATTTTCATCCATCATCTCTTCCTCATCCATCCCTTTCTTGTCCTCAATTTGTACTGCTCTATAAATTAGTGTGATATATTAAATGTGAGAAGTGTTTCTCCACAAGAACCAGCACCTCCAAGTATTCAAGTAGTGCTTCTCCACATGAACCAACACCTTCAAATATTCAAGCAATGTTGTCCCACAAGAACCAACATCTACAAAACAATGTCAAGAATTTGTCAATAAGCAAGGGATTTGTTTGCATGAGGACATGCAAACCCTCAGGCATGGGGGGATGTTGGGCCTCAAATATGCCCATTTTTCCACCGTAAAAATACCATTATAATTACCCTAAATTCCTATGTATTAAACTCGTTTCACATTCTGATTCCACAATTTGCAATTAATTCATATCCTACACTTCATGGTTGATTATCATTAGTTTTACTGACTTTTTAGTGATCATAGATGATTTTGTCATGATTTACTATTGATGGTTTTTCCAAGTTTATTTAATATAGGGATTCATTGCCGAAATTCTTCATAAGTCAAATAAACTAGTTTCTACAGGTTAAGTACAGAATGGTTGTAGATTAAAATATCAATTTGTGATCAAATGAAAAAGAATCTGGAAATTCCGACACATGAGTTTTTTTCAGAGCACCCTCATTCAAGTAACCCATAAACCGTTTGGCAAAATTTGTCATTTAGAAGAATTTATGCTCAGGGGAATATTCCAGTGAAAGTTAAGTACATAATCGGTGCCAAAATTCTGAGTTAAGTACAAAATCGTTGGGTTTGACGATTTTGGATCAGCCACAGTTCCATATATTTTGGGTTGGAGATTTATTTTGTTTCTTTTTCAAGCTATATGGAGCTAAAATCAGTTATTCTATATCTCAGTCATGCTATGCATGGATCATGAGATTTCCACAAACAAATTTTCCATAACCAATTCCAAAAACAAAATTTGAAATGTATTTTTGTAATCTTGTTAGCATTTGGCTAAGATCAGATCCTTGAGCTTGGGATCTCAAATTGTAAAAGCATAGTATATATTTCAGTCATTGAGAGCTAGTGAGTTACAAGGAGTTACAAAGAGTTACATACGAGAGGAAGCACAATTTCATTTGTTGGCTATTGTATATTAAAACTTTGTTTTTGGATGAATAAAGGATGATGAAGTTGTTGTAGCTTTGGTGTCCATTTTATGAATTGAGTTTAGACCTGCAACACATGGACAGGAAAGGCCACCTAAACCCATCGTGTTTGCAAGGTTAACATAGATTATTTAAGTGTGTTTATTTCCTTTTTATATTTTTATTTCTTGCAAATGGTTTGAATTAGATTTAACTATTTTGTCACTTTATTTCAGCATTTTAGATTATGCGATTGCTTCCTGATTTATGGTGTGATCCCAGGAATAGTTTTAGGAAGTGTGTTTTGTTTCAATCAATAGATTTATAGTTCATTTCCAAGTTGTTTGCTAAATAGTTTTCAAAATTCCAGCACTTCAATTTGTATTCTAGATTCATTTATGTTTTGTAGATACGAGTACAGGGCAACAACTTGAGTAGAGGGCAGTGAATGCATTGCTATTGGTTTCACTTTGTTGGCTGTGGAGTAAGCACTTGATTGCATTCTGTACTTGGCCGCATTCTGCACTCGGCCATATTCTGTACTCAACTGCATTTTTTACTTGGCTGCATTATGCACTTGGCTGCATTCTGTACTCAACCGCATTTTGTACTCAAGCCACATTCTGTACTCAGGCTGCGTTCTATACTTAGCTGCATTCTGTACTCAAAATTGCTCTGATTTAGTTAGAAAAATCTAGTTTGGAAGCATGAATTATCTGATTTTAATAGAGTAATTATCATAGTTAATTATTTGTTTATTTTGCAATTTATGGAATTAAAGACCGTTTGTTAATAAATTGAGTTGTGTGAACAATTAACTTTAGGCATAAATTTTATCTTTTACATGTCGAGCTATTTTGAATCAAGTAGCACTCATTTGAATAGATCATTCATTATTTTCCCCGATTTCTCAGTAAGTTGTAATTAATTCATTATTTGATTGAAGTTATTCCTTTTCTTATCAATAAATTAGTTTCAAACTAGGAATAGACATTCCGTACTTAATCTAGGAATATATTTCAAATTTCATGATGTTAGTTTAGATTAGATGCTCTGATCCTACGTCACCTGCGCTTGTGCCTCGAAGCTTACGAGTCCCGGATTTATAATTTAATGTTGGAATTATAACACATTGTTCTCTAGGTAAATCCTCTCTGCGGACAGAGACAATCCCTCTAGCCCAATGAGTGGGTATAGCAACTCAAGCGACAATCTACTAGACACTTTCCTAAGTTACAATTGAAAAGAGAAACGAAGAAGATGGCCTACCTCGTTATGATGTTATTTCGATATCCTTTGTTGATGACCTTGAATCACTTGCGTCATGGGATCATTCTTGCTGCTCTCAACATTTATGCACCTGCACAAGAGATCAAGACACAACAAGGCACGCAAATATAAATAGCATATTCAAAAGCAACCTAGTTAACTGATCAAGGAATGTTAAGCTAAATGATACATGAGCATACACATTTAGGGAAAATGAACCGATAGTTTTGTATTAATAGAAAATAAAGGGAAGCATACAACCAAGCCTTGATGTTGATAGGCTCTCCTTGAATGAATATCCAAGTCCAAGATAAGCTCTCCAAGCACTCCTTCTCCAAGCGAAATGATTAGAATATAGGCACAATCTTAGCATAAGGGTGAAAATAGACATAGACCAACCATTTGTGAATGGGAAAAGATGAATATATAGTCAGGGAAAGGGAGTTAGGATCTCTCCAAAGATAGGAGTAGGCCCTCATATCAAGGAGGTAGCTCATAGGGATAAGACCAAGAGGCCAAGTTGGGATAATTCAACCTCATCTATGCTAAAAAACCTCCAGCTCGTCGCTCTAGAAGCTTCTAGATTGCGAAGCTTCTCATCCTCTTTGGGAAAATTGCCTTTTTGGGATCATCACAGGTATACAAGTGAATAGAGCGATGCCATCGCGGGTCTAGTACATTGCAACAAGCGATCATCACTATTTTTAGTCTCATAAGGGTGATGATTCACCAATTAGGGGTTTACAGTTGTTTCCTTTCAGGGGAAGCTCGAGGCATTTTCCAATCAATGTTTTAGGGAGGATTTGAGATGCATATTGGAATGAGTACACTGCATGATGGTCATGTTTCAGGTACTTCAGGGTATGTCACGGGGAAGTGCACGAGGTGTGACAAAATACTGTGTAACAGATGCCCCCTAAAGCATGAAGGTAGAACAGGGAGTGATGGCTGAGGTGATTTATGAGCTTTTGCAAGGACGAGGACAACAACTGTTAGGAGACATGCAAATAAAGTACGCATATATACATATACATATCTGATATCAAAACATGAGTCCACAGTATGGATGCAGCCATCCGGATAATGAGGACTATATGAAAAGATGCATGGTATGGGTGCAAACATCCAAATAATGAGGATCATCTATAAATATGATATCCAAGGAATGGGTGCAGCCATCCATTATGGAAGGATCATCATAAATGTAAATTCCCACTGGATGGTCATAGCCATCCACATAGTAGAAACATGTGTACAATCATGAATTATACACAGCTCCATGCAACCTGAGTTATAGCAAACTAAATTTAAGGTCTTGCGCTCCATCCTAAATCGATCAAAGTACTATTTCTAACATGCGAATGGATGTGCCGAAGTCGAACATGCTAGAAAACCACCTGATTACCAGTCGATGATGTGGATCATTAACAAGTATGAGAGACCACCAATAATGACAATGGCTCTCAAGGTACGACAGTACAATCTGTGAATGTGATAATGAAGCTGATTTCGAACACTTGTGAAATCCCCGATCAAAAGCCAATGATGAAGACCTATTGTCGGATGCGAAGAACTTGTCATTGAGGCATGCAAGCTCTAGGGTACTGAAAGGCAGTTTCTAAGTCATATTCCTTGATAATGAGCTAAAGTCAATAAGAAGTGACTCATCGAAGGAGAGTCATAATGATTCCCTCATCATCGACACGAAACAAGGAATAAACTGGAATAAATGAGTACGATCCAGGACTATGACGAAAGGTCAGATAATGTATAAGTAATAGACTATAGATATGACTTCTATTGAACATATTGGCGACATGACCCCGGAGTGTGGTAGCATTAGACTCAACATAGGACCAAGGGTCATAATGATGGAGTGGAAAAGTCAGATGAGAGGCAAAATGGATCACCCAAACCTGGAAGGACAAGTGACTGAGCGAGGATATCTAAAACCCGACACAGAAACATATGAGTACCTCTTTATTTTTACACAAGCTTGAAGATGATACCATATGCTTGTCGTATAAGTTCAACCTTCAGATGAATCCATTCTAGTAAGTTTTACGAGCCCTAGGAAGGAGAAACTCGATCTCGTCATGGTGACGAGTCTTTCGTCATAAAATTTTTAACGAGTCTGATGGAAGAATAACTTGGTGT
Source organism: Pinus tabuliformis (assembly GCA_031772625.1). Classification (NCBI taxonomy): domain Eukaryota; kingdom Viridiplantae; phylum Streptophyta; class Pinopsida; order Pinales; family Pinaceae; genus Pinus; species Pinus tabuliformis. The sequence continues at coordinate 86,638,770 of CM062804.1, forward strand.
CTTTTTCATATTTATAAAGATTGAAATAAAGCCGAAAAAGAAAACTCCATCATATCCCTTTTCGTAATTTGTCCCTCGAACCCGAAAATGTAGAAAAAAATATTCGGGAGAACCTCTTGACCATTTTGACCAAGGTGTACCTTTTCATAAATAGTCAATCCCAACCCGAAAAAAGGGGTAAACATATACTGATATGACGTCAATTCATTTAATTTAACGAGTTCAAAAATACAAGTACTCGACAATCTTTTCATATTTCGAGAGTCAGAAGAGCTTAAAAATGACTCCTTCTGGAAGAACGAGTAGTATAAAAGGATAGAAAATGGTTTCGGTAGTGATGGAACTGATCAAAACATGTAAAGGTCAAGAGGATGGCTAATAAGACCACTCATTGTAGATGTTCCTCAGGCAAGGGTAAAACAACCAAGTGAAAGCATATGATCGGCCAAAGAGATGGTGACGATGGAATGAACAAACCAAGGCTCATCTGGAAAAAATCGGCTGATAAAAATGGCAATCACGAGAGGTAAAAAGGGAAATGGTTTCATTTTTACACAAGATTGAAACATGGGAAAACTATGCTTGAGTATACTTGAGGATGGTTTCATTTTTCACAAGCTTTAAACATGAGAAAAACTATGCTTGGATTTGGTTTCATTTTTACACAAGCTTGGAACAAAGATAAACTATGCTTGAGAATACTTTGAAGATGGTTTCATTTTTTTCAAAAGCTTGAAATGGAAACAAACTATGCTTGGGTTTTGTTTCATTTTTACACAAGCTTGAAACAAAGATAAACTATTCTTGAGATAATTTTGCATGCCCCCAATATAATGACTCAATTCAAGGTATGCCATTGAGACATGCAAGCTCTAAGGTACTGAAAGGGAGTTTCTAAGTCATTTTCTTGGATAATGAGTTGAATTCAGCAGGAAGTGACTCATTGAAGGAGGGTCATAATGATTCCCTAATCATCGACATGATACAAGGAATAAAGTGGAATAAATGAGTATGATCCAGGACTGTGACTAAAGGTGAGATAATGTATGGGTAATAGACTGCAGATAGGACTTCTCTTGAACATATTGGTGACACAACTTCGGAGTGTGGCAGCATTAGACTCAAGATAGGACCAAGGGTCATAACGATGAAGTGAAAAAGTCAAATGAGAGGAAAAATGGGTCACCCAAGCCTGAAAGGACAAGTGACTGAGTGAGGATATCCCAAACCCGAAACAAGAAATAGATGAGTGTCATGTTCAAGAGCGACATGTTGCCTATACAAGAGATGTTTCACTTTCACTTTTTCCCCACTATTTCTAGTCAGTACCTCTTTATTTTTACACAAGCTTGAAAAGGATACCATATGCTTGTCGTATAAGTTCACCCTAAGTAGAAAAGGTCACAACCATCCACATAGTAGAAACATGTGTACAATCATGAATGATACATAGCTCCATGAAACCTAAGTTATAGCAAACTAAACTCAGGGTCTTGCGCTCCATCCTAACCTAATCAAAGTACGATTTCTAACATGCAAATGAATGTGTTGAAGTCGAAAATGTTAGAAAATCACTTGATTATCGATCGATGATGTGGACCGTTAATAGGTACGAGAGAAACCACCAATAATGACAATGTCTCTCAAGGTACGACAATACAATCCATGAATGTGATAATGAAGCTGAAGTCGAACACTCGTGGAATCACCCTATCGAAAGCCAATGATGAAGACCTGTTGTTGGATGCGAAGAACTGTCCATTGAGGCATGCAAGCTCTAAGGTACTGAAAGGGGGTTTCTAAGTCATCTTCCTGGATAATGAGCTGAAGTTGACATGAACTGACTCATCGAAGGAGGGTCATAATGATTCCCTCATCATCGACACTAAACAAGGAATCATGTGGAATAAACGAGTATGATTGAGGACTGTGACAAAAGGTCAGATAATGTATAGGTAATAGACTGCAGATAGGACTTCTCTTGAACATATTGGCAACACGACTCCAGAGTGTGGCAGTATTAGACTCAACATATGACCAGGGGTCATAACGATGAAGTGGAAAAGTCAGATGAGAGGAAAAATGAATCACCCAAACTCGAAAGGACAAGTGACTGAGTGAGGATATCCCAAACCCGACACGAGAAACATATAAGTGTCATGTTCAAGAGCGACATGCTACCTATACAAGAGATGTTTCACTTTCACTTTTTCCCCACTATTTGTAGTGAGTACGTCTTTATTTTTACACAATCTTGAAGAGGATACAATATGCTTGTTGTTTGAGTTCACCCTTCGGATGAATCCATCCTAGTAAGTTTTACGAGCCCTAGGAAGGAGAAACTTGATCTCGTCATGGTGACGAGTCTTTTGTCGTAAAACTTTCAACGAGTCCGATGGAAGAATAACTTGGTGTATTTTTCATATTTAGAGAGTTTGAAAAAGTCGAAAAAAAAAACTCCATTATGTCCCTTTTCGTAATTTGTCCCTCAAACCCGAAAAGGTAGAAAACATTATTTGAGAGAACCTCTTGATCATTTCGACCAAGGTGTACATTTTTCGTAAATAGTCAATCCAAACCTGAATAAAGGGGTAAATGTATATTGAGGTGACGTTAACTCATTTAATTTAATGAGTTCGAAAAGACAAGTACTCGACAATATTTTCATATTTCTAGAGTCAGAAAAGAGCTTAAATATGATTCCGCTTGGAAGAATGAGTAGTATAAAAGGATAACAAATGTTTTCGATAATGATGGAAATACTCAAAACATGTAAAGGTCAAGAGGCTAGCTAATAAGACCACTCATTGCAGATGTTCCTCAAGCAAAGGTAAAACAACCAAGTGAAAGCATATGATCGGCTAAAGAGATGGTGACGATGGAATGAACAAACCAAGGTTCACTTGGCAAAAATCGGCTTATAAAAATGGCAATCACGAGAGGTAAAAAGGGAAATGGTTTTATTTTTTCACAAGCTTGAAACATGGGAAACTATGCTTGAGTATACTTGAGGAAGGTTTCATTTTTCACAAGCTTTAAACATGAGAAAAACTATGCTTGGATTTGGTTTCATTTTTACACAAGCTTGAAACAAATATAAACTATGCTTGAGAATACTTTGAAGATGGTTTCCTTTTTTTCACAAACTTGAAACGGAAACAAAATATGCTTGGGTTTGGTTTAATTTTTACACAAGCTTGAAACAAAGATAAACTATGCTTGAGATAAGTTTGCATGCCCCCAACATAATGAATCAATTCAAGGTACGCCATTGAGGAATGAAAGCTCTAAGGTACTGAAAGGGAGTTTATCTTCCTGGATAATGAGCTGAATTCGATAGGAAGTGACTCATCGAAGGGGGGTCATAATGATTCCCTCATCATGAACACAAAACAAGGAATAAAGTGGAATAAACGAGTATGATCTAGGACTGTGACAAAATGTCAGATAATGTATAGGTAATAGACTGCACATAGGACTTATCTTGAACATATTGGCGACACGACTCTAGAGTGTGGCAACATTAGACTCAACATACGACCAAGGGTCATAACAACGAAGTGGAAAAGTTAGATGAGAGGCAAAATGGATCACCCAAACTGGGAAGGACAAGTGACTGAGTGGGGATATCCCATACCCGACACGAGAAACATATGAGTGTCATGTTCAAGAGCGACATACTGCCTATACAAGAGATGTTTCACTTTCACTTTTTCCCCACTATTTCTAGCAAGTACCTCTTTATTTTTACACAAGCTTGAAGAAGATACATCACCTACTAGATCATCAATAGATGTGGGTATGGAACAGGTGGCCACGTAATTAACCTGTGGCAGAGGTGATACCACTCGCACATAAGAACCATTTAGGGATGATGGTTGAGTGGGAGTCGATCTAGGACCAATGAATGCATGCTGATCCATGATCACAATGTTTCCTTCATGCGGGAAACACATCACTCGAAAGAGGGAAGAGATAAGAGATCCCATGGCATAAACATAGTCACGGCCAAGGAGTATATTAAAATATAAAGGGCCTTGGACAACCATCACGTCTATATAGATAGTCTTTCCTCCCAAAGTAATAGGTAACTTAGGAAGGATCCCTAACGGTTGGCCGGTTCCTCTGTTAAAAGCTGACAGATTCTGGGTGACGGGGACAAGCTAGGGAGAACCTAAAGATTGCCAAGCAGTTGAGGAAAGAATGCTAACAGATGCGCCCTCATCTATGACTTTTCGAGGTACGACCATATGGTAAGTCTGTATTTTAATCTGGAAAGGCACATAAGACGGAAGGCAATATATTTCCAGTCAAATCCAATCAAAAGAAGTGACTAAACTACTCGGAAGGCGTGTCGTAGGAATGGGAGAGCTACCCTCTTGCTCTACGGGAACAAGATAACTACTCTCATGCCCCTCAGGAACGTGAGGATTTCCTTCCAGTTCATTTGAAACTAAAGAAACCAAAAGAACCTAAGCAGTATGAGGTTCACTCTCTACTGGAAAGGTACAATTAACTGAAGGCGGAACCAAGTCTACTGTTTTCTCGACCAATGGTTGGTAGAGAATAGACTCACGAGACCCACTTTTAGAGAGAGCGGGGTTGACCAAAGACGAATTTTGATCAATCACTAGATCAACTAGTGAAGGATCAGGGGAAAGCTTTCGATACCCAGTCAAAAGACGAGATTAAGAAGCTGTAAGGTTTACCAACTCTTTGGAATCTTCATCCATAAAAGGAAAAAGGTGAATGGGATGATTACCTTCACACAACTTACAAGGAAATTTGACTATTCCATTTTTCCCATGGGATTTACTAGTTGAAGGTTTATCACCAGCATGATCGCCAAAGGCTGATGACAAAGGTCGATGTGAACTTGTGGACCACACTTCTAAGACCTTGGGAATACCAGGACAATTCCGAAGAAGGTGGTCACCCTTACATAACATGCAAGGGAATTTTACTTTCTGGGGCTCGTTGGAATATTTTTCTTCATTAGTTGCATCCGTAGCAATGGCTGCTTGGTTTCCCCCTTGCTTATTTTTCTTCTTCTTCTTCGGCCTCTTCTTCTTCTTCTTAGCTTCTTGATTACTAGAATCTAGATTTTCACCAGGCGAAGAGGAAGAACAGGGTGAATAAATAGGCGAAGAAGGCAAGGGGTCAAATTTAAGATCAACATGAGGTTGATGTTTTTCAGGTGGAGGAGAACTCAATTGAAAAGCAGGTTAGAACCGAAGTCGAAAACACCCAAACTGGAAGACCAATGGTCAATCCAGGAAGGGACAACATTGCCATATAAGGAGCACCAACATTTCCAAAAGAAGGAAAAGGACTAGGATTCCCATCAGAGGGGTTTCCTTGATTGGTATACTGAGGAAATGTTGCCATTGATATCAACCTAAGATCTGCTAAGGAGTATTTCCACAGGAAGGATGTTGTTACGTGGTCCATTAATTTTAGAATTTGAAACAAAACTTTTCCTTTTCATGTTTTAAGAGTCAAGAAAAGGACGAAAAGGTGACTCTAGTCACTTTTGTTGGTTTAGTGAGCTTGAAAGGACAAGTACTTGATGATCTTTTCAAGTTTAAGGAGTTAGAAAAGATTGAAATGACTACTCAGGATACTCTAGCCAAAATGGATTACCAAGTAACCGTGAACTGCAATATACACCTTAGCAAAGAAATTTACTAAGGACTTGACGTACGTGCTGGTAATCTCCCTGAATGTTGTTTTCATTGTATCACGTTTATAGGGCGATAGACTCGACTTCCTATGGATAAAGGTTTGAAACCTATGAGGGTCTCCCTTTATATACTCAATGGTACAGGGAGCACAAGTTCATGCTAGCACTGTCTAATGCAAGAGTATTGCAAACAACAACTGCTAAGTTTTATAGACGCCGGAACACGTCTCTAGCCTAGACCACTAAGTATGAACGTTAATGTTTCAAATGCCCTTTAAATTCATTCACAAATTTTAAAGTTAATCTTGAAATTATGTTTCGATTTCAAGGCCTTAACGATGTTACCTGTTCCTAAAATGCAGCTAAATGATGAATTTGAAATCCTTTCATTCGAAGAAGGCTACCTATTTAGGGAAGAGAAACACCCAAATCATGCATCAAACAGGAAACAATGTATCAATGACAATTTTCCAATGCTAAATGAAAAACATGAAATCTAATCTTTCATTTCATAAGCAAATGCAATGCCAAAATAAAATCTTAAAGCGATCTACCTTAATATATAATGATGATTTCCTTTTCACTTTAATGCAATCAATGTAATCTAGTGAAAAGAGCAAAATAAAATGCAAACAACTCAATAATCATGAAAATCTCTTTCACATCAATGATTTTGAATGCAACAAATGCTTCGAAAACTACTTAAAAGATAAACACTTTTGCTTTCGCTTTTCGAAACACAAAATTCAAAGCAAATACTTCCTTTCAGTTCAATCGAAACAAACAATTTTGTAATCTATTGCTTTCCAAATGGAACTAAAGTGACTTTCAAAGCATTTACTCAATTTGACACTAATGAAAACAACTTAATACCCAAGAACCAAAAGTGATTTTCAAAATACGTCCAAACACACAAAGACTCTTTTAACAAGGGTAATTGGTCTCTAAAGGGAAGATCAATGAGTGAATGAAGGATGACCTAGAAGTCCTAGAAACCTTAGAAGGCAAATCAAAATCCAAACACACTTAAACGAAATCAAGAGGCAATTGTAATCATACAAACAAATCAAGCAAGACAAGGACACTAAAATCACACTGGTAAACCACTGACATAAGGCAAAATACTGAAAACAAGAAGACAAACCCTAATTTTCTTTAACCTCTAATATCATCGCACCTATTAAAAGAAAAGTTGCTATCATCGCAACTGTAATCAACATATCTGTGATGTCATCGCGATTGTAAGGTATAAAACCGTGATGATCGAGAAGATAAAGAAAAAACAAAAAATCTTCAAGAGCACCACAAATCAAGAACCTTCAAGCAATTACTAGAAAGTGAAAATAGTTAAAGACAAGCAAACAAGTATGGGAATGGACGATTGGTAAAAATCATCACAAAAAAAAGGTGAAGGATTGAATGGAAAGGATCATAGGCTCCCCAGTGGAGTCACCATTTTGTTGGCTAGGTAAATTCTCTCTGCGGACAAAGACGATCCCTCTAGCCCAATGAGTGGGTCTAGCAACTGAAGTGCCAATCTACCAGACACTTTCCTAAGTTACAATTGAAAAGAGAAACAAAGAAGATGGTCTACCACGTTTTGATGTTATTTCAGTCTCCTTTGTTGAAGACCTTGAATCACTTGCGTCACGGGATTGTTCTTGCTGCTCTCAGCGTTTATGCACCTGCACAAGAGATCAAGATACAACAAGGCATGCAAATGAAAATATCATATTCAAAAGAAACCTACTTAACTAATCAAGGAATGTTAAGCTAAATGATACATGAGCATACACATTTAGGGAAAATGAACCAGCAGTTGTATATTAATTGAAAATAAAGGGAAGCATACAACCAAGCCTTGATGTTGATAGGCTCTCCTTGAATGAATATCCAAGTCTAAGCTAAGCTCTCTAAGAACTCCTTCTCCAAGCCAAATGAGTAGCATATGGGCACAATCTTAGCATAAGGGTGCAAATAGACATAGACCAACCATTTGTGAATGGGAAAAGATGAATATATAGGCAGGGAAATGGAGTTAGGATCTCTCCAAAGATAGGAGTAGGCCCTCATCTCAAGGAAGTAGCTCATAGGGATAAGACAAAGAGGCCAAGTTGGGAGAATTCAACCTCATCTATGCCGAACAACCTCCAACTCGTCACCCTGGAAGCTTCTAGATCACGAAGCTTCTCATCCTCTTTGGGAAAATTTCCTTTTTGGGATCATCGCAGGTATACACGTGAACAAAGCGATGCCATCATGGGTCTAGTACAGTGCAACAAGTGATCATCGTTGTTTTTAGTCTCATAAGGGCGATGATTCCCAAATTAGGGTTTTAGAGTTGTTTCTTTCAAGGGAAGCTCAAGACATTTTCCAATCAATGTTTTAGAGAGGATCTAAGATGCATATTGGAATGAGTACACTGCATGATGGTCATGTTTCAGGCACTTCAAGGTATGTCACGAGGAAGTGCACAAGGTATAACAAAATACTGTGTAACACACATATAATTTCCCCGACACATTCTACCTAACCACCTAAAATAACTTCGATTAAATTATTTAATATATTATATATTCTTAATTTTATTAATTATATTCTTAATATATTATATATTCTTAATTTTATTAATTTTATTCTAATATTCATTAATTTCATTTTCATATGAAATTCAATGAACTCTAAACCCTTATGAATATTGTAAGTGTTGTCCTAACCAATACTCTAAAACCAAATCCACAATATATGTACACTCCAAGTTATATTTGAAAAAAACAATCTCATAACCTAACATCCTCACCTACATGCAATCCATAAATTTCAACCTCCCTTTAAATTTTCCCCTTATACCTGCCATGTCAATTAACTATTACTCTATAATTACAACTTTCTTTTTCAAAGTTTCTCCTTGTGACTGGGTGGAAAATTATAAATTTCATTTTAACAATAAAAAATGATAAAACTTAAACAAAATACACATTATTAAATAATATCATTCCACCACTACAAATAAACCATAATTCAATAAATAGTTTTTATACTAATATTATTAATTTAATATTTTATACTAATTATTTATAATTTTATTAATAATTTAACATTTTACGAAAAAATATTAGTGATTAAAATATTTTAAAATAATATGATAAAATTTATTTAATTTATAATTTAATATTTTACAAAAAAATATTAGTGATCAAAATATTTTAAAATAATATGATAAAATATATTTAATTTATAAAAAATATAATAATTATAATGAAAGTTTATGCTTGTTTTTCTCATAAACATATAATATTTATTTTTTAAACCTATTATATTAAGGGCTTGTTTTTCTCATAAACATATATTATGTTTTTTTTAAAACTTATTATATTAAGGAGAGTGAATATACATATTACAGTTGAGAGGATTATGGCTTACAAAACCAACCAAACTGATACAAATATTGGAGAAAATTCCTCTACATTTTTCCTTCTTGATTTTTAAAATTTTTTAAGTATGCCTTGCATTTGATTTCCTACACATTACGAAGTATCCTTGAACCTTGGATACTATCTAATGCTTTAACTTTAAATTATATTACAAGAGAACAAAATTTACTAGCTAGGCATGACAAATGGCTTAAAAATGAAAGTCCATTGATTCATGTTCAACCCCATCCTCAAACTCAAAAATGTTAAACGTCCCTATTGGGAGAGTTAAAGCTTGTTTAAACAACTCGTCAACCTTGTGATCAAGCTCTCTAAGAACATGTAGAAAAGAAATCCAATTGAAAGAGGGCATCACCTCTTGCTATTCCTAGAGGAGAGGTCACAAATGAATGTTTTCCATATATATATTTTTTATTTTCCCAACCAATAACCAACTGTGAGCCTCCCAAAACTTGAAGTTTTTTCACTTCTTTCAATGTTGCGACAGAGAAAAGAGCCTTGAGAGCAATGATTTCATCCCAATTGTTTGACCCTATACCAGGGGCATAATGAATATGCAAGAAATGATTTTGGTCCATTTGTAAATCTACACTGATCTTGCATATAGGAGAGTGGCCTCAATTTGCACCATCAAAATATCTCCATGGAACTTCAAAATGTAGCTCTAGCAATACAAGATTCCTTGACTTCTTTAGCTTTGGATCCAATATGAAATCATTACATTTCTTAACAATTCAACCCATACAATTCTTGGGAGGAATATCAAGGTTCTTGAAGATGTTAGAGTTGTGAACCCACCAAATTCTAGAAAAAAAAAGAACATGGGAAAGATTTGAATCACTTGAATGTTTTATCCTCAAGACATTCTTTCATGTATTATTCCAACCTTGATTTTGTCCATCTAGCTCTTTAAATAAATTCTACAAAGACAATCATAAAACCTGCATTGAATATGGACTTGAATAAAAATGAGAGATATATATTCCTCATTTTTTAACATAGAGTACATATGTCGAGTTCCACTCAACTCCTTTTAAAACTGATTCCCTAAGTCAAATTGCTTTGAGATGGGCATGAAGCTTTCAAAGAAGTCACCATCACCATTTTCATTCCCCTTTGAATTGAGATTCCGTAAAGGCTAAATAACCTAGTTACATTGTGAATTATCTCGGGCCAAGATTTTTAGACCAACCAACAAAGCACATCCTCCTCTTCTATAAGCCTAATTAAGTTGGAGACATGATTTCCTATATAATTCTCCCAATTGACTTTGTCTATACCCTCAAAATTTAGGATGCCTGCTGATTTCTAGCTAGATATTTCATTGAGTTGGGGATATTGAGCTTTAGAACCTTCAAGGGAGTAAATACTAGCCTGATGGAGAGACTAAATGAGAGAGGTACATAGCTACATATCCTCACCTAATTTAACTTTCCTACCATTTCCAATTCTCCAAACTATCCAGTTTCCAATCAATGGAAAGGAAAAATTAGGAGATTTCCTAACTATGGATCCATTTGTTTATGACTTAGGCTACATGTAGCATTATTCAATCATGTTTCATGAAGATAATTAGATTTTATAACATGACCCCATATCGAAGTATTATGTGTAAGATTCTAGAGAGTATAAGCTACAAGGGCCTTACTAAAGTGGAAAATATCTTTAACCCCCCACCCACCAAGTTTATTAGGGGAGGCCACCCAACTCCTTTCCTTTTTACAAGAATAATACCTACATATCATCGAGATTATGACCAAAAAATTTAAAACTGACCTTCTTGATCTTGGAAATAATACCACTGTGCTTAATAACAACAAAGGAATTTCAATAAATTGGAATGATTTCTAAGGTAGATATAAGCAGGACTAATCGACCTCCTCTAGAAAAATCCTATTAACCCATAGCAAGATTCACACTTATATATTTAAAAAAAATAACATCCAATCAATTTTTTTATGATAATTTGGTTTAAGAAAGAAATTGAGATACTTAAAACATTCCTATAATTACTTTTGTTGGAAAAGAAACAAAAGTTCAACCTGATGGAGAAGAGGAGTTGGCACACTATTGTGGATGAGATAAAATTTGTTTAGGTTAACCTCCATTATTGTAGCTATAAAATATATTTTTAGCACCACTTTTTTTGGCTTGTAGGGGCCTGACCCAGGTTCAGAGGTGATTTAGCCAAACAAATCCTAGTACTACTGGCCCTTTTGGCAACAGTCCGTGGAGCGTGGATTGAGGTCTCACTCGAAGTAGTATGGGAGGGTGCTAGAACTAGGTTTCCGCACCCTAGATATGTCTGATGATTTTAGTTGGTCTGCGGTTTGACCCTATGCGCACTTCACTATGTGCACCTATCAGTGCCTCACAGCCTGCGATGCTGCCCTCACACAGCTCTGCTCGGGGCTCGAACAATGTTATTACCTGAATTCTTATGATTAACCCGATCTTAGTTGATCACTTAGCTTATCTGTATGTGTTTAGTTATCCTTAATAGTGTTCAACATTCATATAAGTGTGCGCGGTAAATAAAACAATATAATTGCATAAAGTATCCAACAGAAAATAGCACAAGAACATATGCACAAGATTTGGAATCAACTTCTCTTTATTATCCTTCTTATTTGGTTACAGACTCGACTCTGCCCTGCGCACTCAGCCGCAGGGATCCACACACTCAGCTGCGGACTCTACTAGGCCTCTGCGCACTCAGCTGCAGAGCCTCTTCCTACTACTACAACCCAAAGTGCTTAGACTCTTACTCTATGCTCGCTATCTTCTAGACTCCATTCGGTTTTTCTACTTTCTTCTTTATACTTTACAACTTAGAGCCTCACTCTATTTATACAATCCCATGATCTGTGGACCATGGGTAGGCTGACACTACATTCAAAACTTAGGGCGGACAACCCTATGACTCTAACATAAAATTTGCGCTCTGCGCCTGCAATTCGCGGAGTCTTTACAACAATAGTACTCAAAACATGGGCTTTGAGCCCCAAAACATGTTGTGGGGGGATTCCATGCCCAAAAAACCCCCAACACAAACATCGTGACTCACCCTTGAGTCACTCTGTCAGCACGACGATCTTGTCACGGAGTCCCTCCAGCTGGTCCCAAACAGTCTGGATGTCGGCAACGCACTGAGCTGCTACCTGTTGAACCTACTGCATTCTTGCTTCTGAACCCTCTCTCTCCAGTGTTCTGTGTTGCATCTGTGCATGCATTCCTTGAATCTGTGCAAGCTTTCCTTCAATATCTGCCGTGATTGTGAAGGCTTCATCAATCCATGGCTAGATGCGCACTTTTAGAACTACTTCCTTGTGGCGCACTGCGTCCACCTGCTCTTTTAAAGCCTTGGCTTGCTGCATCCTTGCAAGCTGCTGAGTAAGGACTACTGTCTATGTAGTCCCTCTAATGTTGTCATATTGTTGCTGGAGTTCACGTGCCTCGGTCTCCAGCCGCTGGATGTTGGGGTCCTCCTGCAATGTAGTGAGGACCTCAAGCGCTTACTCCAACATGTTGGTACAGTCGCAGACTGCACCTCCAATCTCTTCCATCCCTGCTGCAATAGCGTTGGTGCGTTGCTCTCTAACCTCTGGGGGAGTGGAAGGCTGTGCCTTTAGCCACAGCTCGGCAATCTGGAGATTCAGCTCCAGTTGCACTCTTATTGTTTCCTCACGCACGTTCACCACTTGCCAAACAGTGGATCTGTACTTTTGTCGGTAGCTCCGCTACAATGGACAACTCTGGGACGCGCTGGCAAGCATCATCAACTATTTGCACCAACTGTCGGTTCTGCAACACCAACTCATCGTGCTGCAAGCTAAGTTGTTCTATATTAATCTTCTGCTCACTTAGAACCTGGATCGCGTGGCTCTCTCTGGCACAGAGTTCTGTTGTTATCCCATACAGCAATTGATAAAGTGTGTTGCGACAAAGGGCGACCAAGTTAAGGCCAATTCCTTTCATTATATTAAGCGTCACCTGATCCATTGTGTTTTCCGAGACTAGCTCTCCATCTGGCAATGTTACTGTATTGGCCATCTTCGCACGTAGCATCTGTTTTGCTGCCGACATGCCTACTGCGACGTAGGTAGACAAGGTACCCTCTTGCGGGGGCCACACCTGTAACTCCTGCAGCTGCAGCCTTAGGGCCCCCAACACTGTCTGTTGCTCCATCATAAAGTCTTGGAGCGCTTCACTAGTGACATTGCAAACCGTCTCGCCGATGTCATGGAGATCACCTTCAGTTAAGGTGATCGGGTTGATGGCCAGCTTTGAGGCCTTGACCTTCTTTCTTGGACCCGATCTTTCTGCGATGCACGGCCATTTGAGCTGTGTAGAGGCGGTCCTTGGGTCTGTGCTCTCTTTTGTAAGTTTCGTGTCCTCTGCCTCTTGTCCTGCAGATGTTGCTTGGCCCTCCTCTGCCTGCATTGTGACAACTTTTGCTGTCTGTGCTACTATGGCTGCTTCTGCGGCCTTCTTCTGCTTTGCAACTACCTGTGCCGCTTCATGGACTACCTTAACCTTGGCTGCCACTTTTTCATTACGCCTTTTCTCGGCCAATTGGGTGATGCGTAGCTTGGCATCATCCTTCCTTTTCTGTGTTGCCGTCTTTTCCAGCTCTGCCAAATTTGGGATGCGCCACTTGGGAGGCCATGTCTCTAACACCGTAAATATCGTGTCGTTAGTGGTTATGAATGGGAGATTTGTCCACTGTTGCGCTGGATCCTTCCGTGCCCTGATGTAAATGTTGTGCATGTCCGCCTTGAAGTCTGCAAAACTCTACAGACTGTTGTGCACCGTGGGGGATAGGAACGACCTCCTATTAATCCACATTCAGATGCTCGCCTCCATGAGCACACAGAAAATCTTGGTATCGCAAATCCATTTCGCTTCCTTGGTAGCCCAGAGCGAAGTGTACTTTGCGGCCTCTGGTAAGTCTCGGTCAATGCTCGGGAACTGGATATCCTCAGGTAATTCTCCTGCTACCAGCAATATGGATAAGAGAAACCACGCGTAGTGGATGGTCTTACCCTATCCCTGGGCCTCATGACAGTTGAGAAAAAACTCTTCGTAGAGGAACTTGGCCTAGTTGAACTGGACCCCCTCTGCCGAACAGCAACCACCGGTGTGGGTACTTCATTAGCGCGGAATTTTCTCATTACTTTATCGGCCAGGAGTTGGGTGGCTACGCCCACCCCTTTATCCTTGATACTGGTGATAGTGTAACCCCTCTTTTTCTTCTCAAGTTTATATTTTGTCTTCATGGCCTCTGCGAGAGCCAAATCGTTGCTTTTCCCTGCTATCATCGTGGGGTCCTTTCCCTTACAGGGAAGCTGAGAAATTCGGTGGATGAGATCTGTCGTGATGGGAGCAGGCTCCTCCAGCCATAAGTACCCGTCATGCACCAGGCAGACCAGCTGCCTGATGACAAAAATGGTGATGGGCACATGGTGGAAATGTGGTATCCATAACAGATGAAGCAACCTGGCCTTTTCCACACCGCGCAGCCATTTTCGCGGCTCTAGCGTTATCACTGGCCCCTCCATATTCTATTTCATCAGGTTTTCCATTTCTAAGTGCAGGAACTTCTCGCTGTCCGCGAGGTCCCAGTCTTCAAATTTCAGGGTGGGCACACATCCTAGGAGCGAGCCCTCAAAGGTAATTCCATCGGGGAGGAGCGGGGTTTGGAGTGCACTCTTCATTGCATCCAGATCCTTTGGTATTTTGGTTTTCCCTTTTCGCGGAGGGACATACTCGGGCAATTTCACTGTAGAGCGCAACAGTTGGATGTCTTCCTCCACATCTTCTTCTTCCTCTATGGTGGAAATCAGAGCCTGCAAGTCTTCTTCCTCTTCATCTATTTCAATGGTGACTGCCTTGCCTTTTTCTTCCATTGATAACTTACTGTGTTGCGGATTCCTCGGGGACATGTGTACTGGTCCCATTGCCTGCTTATCTTTCTTTGGTCTCGACATCCAGGGTGATTTAGGGATTTCTGTCACAACCCTAGTGCCTTCAGGAACATCGTGGACCATGGGGGTCTGCGCGGCCTCGCCGGTGGTTCCTTCTTCAATGCCCAACCCATCCTTAGTGGCCGTCATCATTTCTGCATTGTATGCAGTCTTTTACAAACTTAAGGGCTCTATTATCACTTGGCTCTCAACACTCTATGCTCTGTTCAACCGCTCAAATCTAAAATGACCAAGTGTTGTCTGTTGGCTAGCCCTTGGAGTTTTATAGCGCCTTTTGAATTCGAATTCGACCATTCCCCCAATTCCGGGCCATCAATGCTTTCTTGGCGATATTTTTCCGAAATCTTGCCCATAACTCTTGTCTTAAATTCCCACCGCCCACTCCATTTGGCCTCAAATCAGACATCCCTATAGGTTTTAACCTCATACAGAAATTACCTGCATACGAATTCTAAAACACAGAAAATAAACAATGTGAGAGCATAACACATAAAACACATATGCACAGAGATTTTCCCTTGGATCCCAAAACTGGGACTACTAGCTTGATTTTTTCGTTATATACCTTTCAATGTTACAATACATATATATACATGGCGAAGCATCCAATACCATGGACCGAAAACCATCGCATCCAAAACCATGGACCAAAAACCATAGGTAGGTTCGCCCAACCTAATATAGGGTCCGGACCCCGTAGAGGGGGGCTACCCGCCCCCCTCAAACACCCTGGACAGGGGCGGCTACTGCCCCCCCTGTGACCCCCCCACTACAAGATCGGTGCAACGAAAGGCGGGCTCCGCCCTCCCTCTAATCCCCCAGTTCACTACGTAGGTTAGTCGTGGAAAGAATATAACACAACCCAATATTCCCCCACTTGTTGTTTTCTTTCCACGGGGGGCCATAGGAGAGCTTAGTCATTTTTCTAGCCCTGAAACCCCCATTGTTTCTCTACACTAGGAGAACTTCTCAGAGCTCACAGATTTTGTCAATGCATTTGCAATATTCTTCAAAGTGTCCACCTTTACTAGCAACATCTTCTTGTCTTCTATCATATCCCTCACAAAGGGATACTGAACATCAATGTGCTTTGTCTTTGAATGATAAGAAGGGTTCTTTGCCAAGAAAATTGAACTTTGGCTGTCACAGTCTATCTTTATAGCTCCCTGTACTAACCCCATACTTGAACACAATCTCTGCAACCAAACTGCTTCCTTACTTGCATGAGTAGCTGCCATGTATTCTGCCTCTGTAGTTGATAGTGCCACTACGGATTGTTTCTTACTCATCCAACTGACTGCACCTCCAAATAGGTTAAACACATACCCACTTGTAGATCTTCTCTGATCTAGATCTCCAGCCCAATTTGCATCAAAAAAAGCACGAATATCCAGCACTCTGTCCAATCCTGGTCTTCCTTGGTAGCACAAACCATAATCACTAGTGCCACGCAAATACCTGAAAACTTGCTTCACTGCTATCCAATGCTCCTTTCCTGGTTTTGACATAAACCTGCTCAATACTCCCACTGCATGTGCAATGTTTGGTCTAGTACAGACCATTGCATACATAAAGCTACCAACTGCACTTGCATATGGAACACGAGACATGTACTCTTCCTCTTCTTGTGTCTTGGGACACTGTTCAGCAGATAACCTCACACCTACAAGAATAGGAACCTTCACCGGTTTACTATCCTGCATATTAAACCTCTGTAGTATTGTCTCAACATACTTCTTCTGGTTTAACCAGAGCTTCCTCTTTACTCGATCTCTTTTAATTTCCATGCCCAAAATATAGTTTGCAGCACCAAGATCTTTCATGTCGAATTTGGAGGACAATTGGGTCTTCAAATCCTGGATAATTTCTTTGTCATTTCCAACCAGCAACATGTCATCCACATATAAGACCAGATAAATAACACGGTCACCAATTAATTTAAAATACACATAGTGATCTGCTTTGCTTCTGGTGAAGCCAAGTCCCTTATAAATATATCAAATTTCTGATACCACATCCTTGTTGACTGTTTTAACCCATACAGAGATTTCTTTAACTTGCATACCAGTTCTTTCTTACCCTTCACCGCAAAGCCTTCAGGTTGCTTCATGTAGATCTCTTCCTCTATATCCCCGTGAAGAAATGTTGTCTTCACATCCATCTGTTCTACCTCAAAATCAAAAGTAGCAACAACAGATAAAAGTAACCTAATAGAAGTTACCTTGGTAACAGGAGAAAAAATATCACCAAAATCAATTCCCGGCACCTGGGAATAACCTTTTGCTACCAACCGAGCTTTGTATTTCTCCACCTTTCCTTCTGCATTTGTCTTCTTCTTGAACACCCATTTGCTGCCAATGGGTTTCCTTCTAGCCGGCAACTCCACCGGATCCCAAGCCTTATTTTTGTGCAAAGATGCCATTTCATCAACCATGGCGTCTTTCCAGAGTTTTCCATCCTCTGAATCTACTGCTTCCTTCACAGTTCTGGTATCATCATCTGTAATAGATAAAGCAAAATTTGAACAGAAAGCAGATGGACTATACCTTTATGGTTGCCTTCTTTCTCGAACTTATCTTCTCACATCTGGAGTTTGTGGCTCTTCATCTTCTGATTCCTCCTCTGCTGTAGAGTTTGATTCTTCCACCTTTAGCTCAAACTCTATCTTCTCAGGTTCCTTTGGTTAGACTTCATGTTTAATAACATCTTTCACCTCTCTAAACACCACATCTCAGCTATACACAACCTTCCTTGTTGTTGGGTTCCAAAGCTTATAACCCTTTAAACCATCCTTATACCCAATAAAGATGCACTTTTAAGATTTACTATCCAACTTGGTTCGTTTCTCCTTTGGAACATGTACATATGCATCACATCCAAATAACCTCAGATGTGAAAGAGAGGGTTTCTTACCAGTCCATACCTCTTGTGGAGTCTTATCCTCCAATGCTGATGAAGGTGATCTTTTGACCAGGTAACATGCTGTCTCCACCGCCTCTGCCCAGAATTTTTGTCCTAACCCGGTACCACTGAGCATGCTTCTTGCCCTTTCCATCAATGTCTTATTCATTCTTTCTGCAACTCCATTTTTCTGAGGTGTATACGGAGTAGTCTTCTGCTGTGCTATACCACACTTCTTACAAAATTCTTCAAATTCCTTATTGCAAAACTCTCCATCGTTATCTGTCCTCAACACCTTTATCTTCTTCTCTGTCTAGTTTCCACTAGAGCCTTAAATTCATTAAACCTGTCAAAGACTTCAGATTTCTTCTTAAGGAAATATATCCATGTATTCCTTGAGAAGTCATCTATAAATGATACATAGTACACAGACTTACCCAGTGATGGAACCTTCACGGGTCCAAACACATCACTGTGCACAAGTTCTAATATCTATTTCGCCCTCTTACTACTGGAGGGGAAACTCACCCGATTCTGCTTCCCATATACATAATTTTCATAGAAATCAAAATCTAGAGAGCTATTACTCATACCTTCTACCATACCTTTACCATGAAGTATTTGAAGGCCCTTCTCTCCAATATGTCCAAGCCATTGATGCCACAGCATGGTCTACTCTCAAGAGACCACTAGATTTTCTACTCCACTTTCAGGAACCATATAACTATTGCACCCATCAATAATAGTGCTATCTTACAGCTTATACAGCGTTCCAATTCGAACTCCCCGCATCAATACTAGTGCTCCCGAACCATTTTGCAGGTATCTTTCTCGAACACTGTTTTTACACCTGCATCATCCAGCTTGCTTACAGAAATCAGATTTCTGGCTAATGCAGGAATATGTAGAACACCTGGAAGTGTTCTAACCCTTCCACCTTGCAACTTCAACTTTACTTTTCCATGACCAATGATTCTAGGCTTCCTGTCGTCCCCCAAGAAGACATCACCACCATCATATTTCTCATACTCACAGAACCAATCTCTATGGGGAGTGAAGTGAAAGGATGCACCTGAGTCAATCAATCATGCCTCATGATCTACATGTGTGCTTGAAGAAGCCAAGTACACATCCCCACTTTCATCTGAGGTGGTTTTCGCCTCTACAGAAGGAGCCTCATCAAATCCCTTTCCTTTGTCAAGAGCATTAGATTTACAGTCCCTTTTAAAGTGGCCTTCCTTTCTGCATTTCCAGCACACCACCTTTACAGGTTTTCCTGGAGATTTAGATCTCCCTCTAGATTTAGATCTCCCACTCGATGACTTATTTATTTATTTTTTTTCCTGTTCTGGGACCGTCCTCGTACAAAGAAGGAATCACCATTCTGGCTCTCCATATTTTTCCATCTCATCTCCTTCATCAGCAAGGCTGAGACTATTTCGTCAAACTGCAAGGTAGTTGCATTGCTACCTATTGCAATAACTAGACTATCCCATGAATCTAGTAGAGAACACAACAAACTGATGCACTTATCTTCATCTAAAATTTTAATATCAACAGAAGCTAACTAACTTACCACAGTATTAAATGCGTTCAGATGCTCTGTCACTGAGTCTCCATCTTTCATCCTCAGGTTATACAACTTTTTCCACAGGAACAGTTTATTCACCAGAGACTTAGATTGGTACAAAGTCCCTAACTTGTCCCACAAAGCCTTCGCCGTAGCTTCCCCTGATACATTCAACAATATTGAATCTGAGACATACAATTGTATTGTTCTCTTTGCCTTTCGATCCAACTTCTTCCATTCTTCATCGGACACTCTCGTTGGTTTAGTACCTGGATCTACCATGATCCACTAATATTTATCCACCAACAGATCCTCCATCTTGAGTTTCCACAACTCAAAACTCTGACCATTAAATTTCTCGATCTCTGTCTTTCCACTGCTTGCCATCTTCTTTCACCACCAGAATTGATCTCGCAGATCTCCCACTGAACAGGGTCTACCACAGGCTCGAGCGAAACCCCTCAGCAACAAAGGCATCCCCTTGAAGCCAAAATAGCTCTGATACCAAATGTAGGTTTTAAACCCGTACAGAAATTACCTACATATGAATTCTAAAACAAAGAAAATAAACAATGCGAGAGCATAACACATAAAACACATATACACAGAGATTTCCCCTGCATCCCAAAACTGGGACTACCAGCTTGATTTTTTCATTATATTCCTTTCAATGTTACAATACATATATATACATGCCAAAGCATCCAATACCATGGATTGAAAACCATCGCATCTAAAACCATGGACAGAAAACCATAGGTAGGTTCGCCCAACCTAATATAGGTAGGTTAGTCATGGAAAGAATATAACACAACCCAACAATCCTGTCATGAACAGTGACACCAATGGTCACTTCCCAGCCCACCCACATGGCAGCGCATCCCTCCATGAACGGGTGCGAACCTTGTGACAGGTTGTTCCTGCGCGCACCTGTCAGAGCACACAGCTCGCAAATAGAATAATTTATAGTCCAGCGCTCCCTTTCAGCTGCCTGGAGTGCTAAGACTATTCTTCCTATGACTAGTTAGGTGGTCACACCACCTGTGCGAGGCTCCATCTCACCCTCCAGTATAGTCCGCGGAAAATCCTCATCTGTCATCATGGTGATCGGCGCCGCGCGCTCTACTATTTGTAGTGCGCCCCCTTGGTTACTGCATTTAGTGATATGTGGTCCTATACACAACAGTAGACTAATTAATTCTCGGCGATAGTCTTCTAATTCATTAGTATGATCACCCACACCTTGCCTTGCCATCCTTGGTTTATCGACGAGACATGCTCCCTTGATCTCGTTTTCCAGCCTCTTGACTTCTGCATCCATCAAAATGCTTTTCTTCTTTAGTTGTATCTAGTCCTTTTCAAGTTCACGAAGTCTAAGGTTCCCTTTCTAAATGGCTTCTTGAAGTCTTATGTGTTCTACTTCGTGTAGCTGTGTGATTTCTTTGTCCTGGGTTTCGCGCACTGTCGCACCTATGGGTGCTATTACACATGGATTCATCTTTTAATGCTCCTTAGAGATTACGGTCCCTACTTCATTCTGCAATATTGGAATTTTTTTGTTGGTCAGGGTTTTCCACATGGTCCTATAGGCCCATCAAACCGCTAGTACACGCAGGTCCTAGTCAGTGTGTCTCACCTAGTGAACCTTGTTCAGAACTTCACACACCGTGTCGAATTATTCTCCATGGATAATCTTTGGCATGCTTTGCCTTTCCTACCATTGCGTTTTGTTCCGATTCTCTATTCTGGGAGTGGTGTGCGGTTGTGCGGGCTGCATGTCATATGTCCGTACCTATCGGGAAAGGTGGGCATGCAAGTTGTTATGTCGCTCGTAACTAGCTCTCATCCGTAGCTATGGTTTTCCAAATCATAGGCACATCATCCTTATGCATTCGTGCCAATCCTTGAAACTCTGCTGGTGCGTACCCCACCATCTTGCGGGCATAGCATGCAGTGCCCATTTTAGAGCGTCAAAACACTGTCGTTCCGGTACTTCGCTCTCAAATTTGTTCAGAAATTCATCCACCACTGTCAACCCATCATACCTAGGCAGATCCCTTATCTCTATTGTCACACAACGTAGTGATCTTATCATCATGTTGCAATTGAGTGTTGTTACTTCGTGCAGCCGATTCTGCCATCGTTCTATTTCTTCGTCCGAATCCAAAGTGCAGGAGCTTTCACGCTCCCACGAAATCCTACCATTTGTTGTTGGATTCACCCAATCGTGTTCTTGCGTGGTTATCTTGTAGATACAATCAATATCGTCATCACTATCATTGTCGTGCACCGGTTCATGTATTGCGCTCCTTCGAGCGGATCTAGCGGTACTACTACGCATAATGACTTTCTCTCAAAAATCATTTTGTGCTTCTTCATATTTATGACTCCATTCATATCAGTGGCCCAGTCTATGCCCAATAGCATGGGATAGGGATTTCTATCGTCGACAATCTCTATTACTTCGAAATCCGCCAGCGTGCTCGCACCTTCAATATCCACCATTACTCCTTGCAATCTTCCCATGGGTAAGATCTTCTGCTGGTTTGCCATTCATAATTGGATAGGAGACCATTGTAGTGTGGGTCTGCCCATGTGTTCCCATGTTTGTTTTGGTAGTACATTCGCGTCCGATCCAAGATCCAGAATTACCTGATCCATTTCATACTCTCCGATTTGCGCAGTCAATCTCATTTCCCTTCCTGTGCGCAATGCATGCTTTCCAAGTTTCCGGACCATGCGTGGTTCTCCTGACCCTGTGCACCTAGTGATAAGTTCTTGTAGTCCTTTTACAGCCTTGTTGTCATGTAGCAGTTTCATGCATGTCTCCAGAAAGGTAGTGAGCATTGAAGGATCCATCCCTAGTTCTAGTTGATCCTTACTACCTGAAGTGGAGGCCTCCGTGAAGCTCTTCTTAGCTTCCATGAATGTCTCCTTTGCACGCTCCAAATCAAATTTAGGTTCCTTTGTAGGAGCCTTGCAAACCCACACACTTTCTTCTGACTGCCTACCTTTATCATTACTAGTGGTGATACCGCTTCTAAGCACTATGTTTACATTTGGGTCTTCTTCGCAGGGGGCTAAGACCTCATCATTTTCAAATTTTGAGTCGGGGGAGGTTGGAGTACCCCTTTTTCACGTAGCCTCGCTATCAATGTAGGGCAGTCTTCTGCCTCATGATCAAACTAAGTATAGTACAAACATGATGTTCTCATTGGATTCATACAATTGCGGGCATAGTGTCCTGGCCCTCCGCAATTGTAACAAATTAGTTGTCCGCGACCCCTTCCTGGTCCCATTCCACCTCGACCTCATCCACGCCCCTGAAATGTAGCGCGTGTCATTCCTGCATTTGGGTCGAGAGCTCATGTCTCAGTCTGTACTCTGTAGGCAGGAGTCCGATCCATCATTAGTTCGTAGCTTCTGCAAGTGCATTAATCATGGGCTACCGACCTACATAAATTACAAAACAATTGTTGGGACGTCTGCGTATACTTCTGAAATAGATGACAATTATCCATAGTGCGTTTTCATCCTATCTGATAGATCGCGCACCACAATGCAGGTGCCACGCTCGGTCCTGCTTGTGCCTCAAGTCTTAGCAGCATCGACCCTCCTCCCGTCAAGTAATTCGCAAAAACTGGACAATGGTCCTTGTCATGCCCCTGTCCTTTGCATTTTATGCACCATACCTCCTTGTGCGCTTCTGGCTCAGGTGTCCTGTCCTGTTTCAAACTCTGCATTTCCAGACACAAATTTTGCAGTTGTGCTTGGATTTGTTGGACTCCCAGACCAGGATCTTGTATATGGGTCTCATGCAATCTCATTGCCATCTCCAAAGCTTCGACCTGGGTGGAAAGCTTTTGTTGTGATAGCGCCATCCTTAAATGCGGTGTTAATGACACTACAAACCATGCACGGTGTTTCCCATCCGTCAAAGTCATATTGGCTTCGCGAATCATACTCTTCAGTCTCTGGTCCAAATCGTAGGGGGTCACGCCCGGGAGCATCACTATCTCCTTAAACCCGATAATTGATTGTATCTCTGACTTTGGCCTGCTAAATTCCCTATTCAACGCGACCTTGATTTCTGCGATTCTTACATTTGGATGGTCATTAGAATGTTTAATGTACCATGTTAATGCATGATCCTGCAACGCGCTTACCAGCGTAACCTTCTTTATATTGTCATCCATGACTCCTTGTGCTTCCCATACCGCCCTTAGTACCCAAAATTGGTCCGGATTTTCGTTCACTACTCCTCTGAATACTGGCAGTTTGATCGCGCTTGCCATACTGAACTGGGGTGGTGGCAGAGGTGGGGTGGGTGGAGATGGAGGTGAAGATGGTGAGACGGGTGGTGGTGTAGGTGGAGGTGGTAAGTGCGGAATTTGCTGCCTTATCAGACTGACCGCGCTTCTCGGAGAAACTTTCGCGAGCTCTTCCTCGCTTTCTCGCGAGGGTGAAATTAAGGGACTAGTTTCTAATTCTTCACTACTTTTGTTTCTGTAGATCTTCCCACTTCACGTAGTCCCAAACATTAATTTATTCACATAACCTGCTTTTCACACAATAGCATCTTAATCCAAGTGTTCAACAATTTAATATACTTACCTCGCAGTCCTTTGAGGAAGCGTCGTTCTGCCTCACTATAGCGAACAGTTGTACCTACCATGAACTTAGTGATAAATCCTCCTATAATTCAATCGAGCCAATGGTCCATAGCTCACATGATCTTATCTTCTGATACTTATAATTTGCGCACTAATTCCGGAGTCCACACGATTGGTTTATCGAGCTTGCACCTTCCCTGACTGTTTGCTAGCTTCGCGAACCACTCATACAGCTCAGAAGGAAAGGACACGAAGAAAATTTCATGGATTTCCATATATAAGTAGTGCTCCAACCACTGTTCCTTAGATACTCGCGTATTCCTGTTTTCCTATGCCACGAACTCGTGAATCTTCTTGTTCAACCAACCTTCAATTTCTTTCTTTGTTGGATTCCAGTGACACGACATCAGACATCCCTTATGCAGATCCTGGTCCCAGAAATGGAACCATTTGTTGTCTTGTAGGGGCCTAACCCAGGTTTAGAGGTGATTTAGCCAAACAAATCTCGGTACTACTGGCCCTTTCGGCAACATTCCACGGAGCGCGGACTGAGGTCTCACCCAAAGTAGTATGGGAGGGTGCTAGAACTAGGTTTCCACACCCTAGAGATGTCTAATGATTTTAGCTGGTCCGTGGTTTGACCCTATGCGCACCTATTGGTGCCTCGCAGCCTGCGATGTTGCCCTCGCGCAACCCTGCTCGGGGCTCGAACAATGTTATTACCCGAATTCTTATGATTAACCCGATCTTAGTTGATCACTTAGCTTATCTGTATGTGTTTAGTTATCCTTAACAATGTTCAAAATTCATATAAGTGTGCACCATAAATAAAACAATATAATTGCATAAAGTATCCAACAAAAAATAGCACAAGAACAGATGCACAAGATTTGGAATCAACTTCTCTTTATTATCCTTCTTCCTTGGTTACAGACTCGACTCCGCCTTGCGCACTCAGCTGCAGGGGTCCGCACACTTAGCTGCGGACTCTACTAGGCCTCTGTGCACTTAGCTGCAGAGTCTATTCCTACTACTACGACCCAAAGTGCTTAAACTCTTACTCTATGCTCGCTATCTTCTAGACTCCATTCGGTTTTTCTACTTTATTGTTTCTACTTTACAACTTAGAGCCTCTCTCTATTTATACAATCCCATGATTCGAGGACCATGGGTAGGTTGACACTACATTGAAAACTTAGGGCAGACAACCCTATGACTCTAACATACAATTTGAGCTCCGCGCCTGCAATTCGTAGAGTCTTTACAACAATAGTACTAAAAACTTGGGCTTTGAGCCCCAAAACATGATGTGGGGGGATTCCATGCCCAACAAATTTCAGGGAGGATATGTCCATCAAAGACCCTTGAGAAAAACAAAGAGCATCATCCATGAAGAGGAGGTGGGGCGTATGTTGATGATTAAATACATTAACACCCCTGAGAAGTCCTCTATTCCTGACATCACTTATCAACTTATTAAGGGCCTTTGAAATAATGAAAAAAATAAAGGGGGATAAATGGAATACCTATTGGATCCCCTAAGATTCCTTAAAGAATCTAGAGGGAGCTCCATTGATAAGAAAAATGTATGAAACTAGCTGAAAACACCCCATGATCCAATTAATAGTAGAGAGCCCCATCCCAATCTTTAGAAGAACAAACCTAAGAAAGTCCAACTCGCTTGATCAAAGGATTTTAAAAGATATAGCTTAAGGATAACCATTGATTGATTTGTAATCTTCACCAAGTAAATAGTTTCCTAAGAAAGTGACACTGCATCATGCATTTTCTTTCTCTAGAGGAACTTGAATTGTTCTTTTGAGATGATTTCACTTAGAATTGGCTTAAGACAGTGGGAAATAACCTTGGAGACTGTCTCTTATGTAACATTTCAACACAAGATAGGCATGAAATAGTCAAACAACTCTTTTTATTTTTTTGGAACGAGAGTGAAAAAGGTAGAATTAAAGGGCCCAATAATTTTACCATACCACTAGGTTTTTTTCATCACTTTTAAGAGACCTTCCTTCAAAAGATCATAGAAAGTAGAAAAACATTCAAAAAAAGGCCATATAGGCTAAGACTCTATCCTTTCTACATTGAGGAGAGATCTGTCTAAACTCTCGCTTCTAAGACATTCTCCTCTAAGGCCTTATTCATTTCTTCAATGGAAACATGGAGAAATTTTGAAATTACCACAAGGATTTCCTAGATAAGGCATCTGGTAGGATTTTAAAATGGATTTGAAGTGTCGAGTCCCCTCATTTTATTTATCTTTAAAGCAATGTAGTAAAGAGGATTTTTTTTTAATCTTGATTTCCTAGAACAAGTTCAAATTCTTACAATAGTTTGTGAATTGGTGAAAACATTTCTGTTGTTTCCCCCCTCCTTAATTCAAATGGATTAACTCTTTAACAACTAGGTTTATTCTATTTCTCCAACGAATCCTGGAGGGAAGATTCAGGGCCCAAAATATGAGATAATTTTCTTTCAGAGACAACTTTGGAAGCATTGTCTTCAAAAATATGCCTAATACAATACTTTGTCTCTTTTAGTTGCACTTGAAAATTTTCAGTCTATGAGACAAGCCATTTTTTTTGTTGCAACTTTGACCCTAATAATATTCTCTACAAATCGAGACATGAAAGAAACAAAGCAGTGAGCCAGGTGTTCCCAAGAATCTTCTACTAGCTCGATAAAATCTTCTTCTTCGAACCATGATGGGTTGAATTTTAAGTTAAAGGGATTCTTTACTTTCTCCAAAACCCTTATAAAAATAATTTGAAGATGCTATCAAATCCCACTAGAATCCCAACAATACTTTAGAATTAAGGAATTTCCCATCAAAGATTTAGACACCAAAAGACAATTGAGCCTCTTAGAGACCAAGTTGGAGAATTTAATAGGTTAAATATTGGGCAATTTATTCTTTCAATAAAGGTTGAGTAAAAATCATTCCACTAATCTAATCTGGGGTTATAACCCCTAGAGTTCCCTAAAATAAAGAGTCAAGTTTATAACTCCACCTATGAGGACACTAGACTCTGCTCAAATTTCCCAGAAAGGGATTCTCTCTACATAGGGACCATAGATCTTTGTTATTGATAATTTAATACCTAGATCCTTGGATTCTTTCCTTATCTAGATGGAGAATAATAATGATGAGGATGAGAGATATTTGAATGCAAGTCTCTAACCTTATAACAACCTTCCTGAAAAACCCACTACTTCCATAATGTAGAAACACCAAATTTTCAACCATTGTTCAAGAGTTTCTCTAGCTCATGAACCATCCACAATTGTCTCATGGATGAGGATTATATCCATCTTATGAACTTTAATCAATTTCTTTAGGGATAAATATTTATGGAAATGCTTGACCCCTCTAGCATTGAAAGAAATGATGATCACGAGGGACCATTTTTGAAGGCATTCCCCTCTTTAAGGGCCCTCGAGATGGTGGATTGTTTCACATTCTCGATGTCTAATACCTCCTTATATTGTGATTTCAACAAATGGGATTTGCGTCCCACTAGATTGTATTGCAATGGTGCTAATGCTAAACTAGCTAGGAAGAGCGATGATATTTCAGTTTTACACAAGGGAAAATGGCATATCCCTTCATAGGGGGAAGGCCTTGAGATAGAGGATGATGGAATGGGGACATGACCCTCATCTTGGAGGACATCTAACTTTGCTGAAGAAAGGTCATGAATATCTTGTAAAGGTGGAACATAAGATGAAGGAGCTATGGGAATAAGGTTCCTAGATGAGGAAAATGAGGAAAAGGGATAAGGGAAGAAGGATTAGACACCTAAAATTCAAGGAAAACTTCCTGCATTTGACTAAAGCTTCTAGGATCCAAGACAAAAAGGGAGGGACAATTGAGAGGAGAAAAAATAATAATATGATACTTATCAATTTCATCCATCGAGGAGTTTGGGAACAAACCATCCTTTGGCTGTGGAGCTTCGAGATCAACCAAAGGAGAAGTCTCAAAATTTTCTTCTACTTTGCTATCTACCTCCACTAAAATAATGGCCTTTGGAACCTTAACCGTTTTAACCCAAGTTTTTTTCATTCCTCAGATCAAAGGAAAAATGTCACCACATTAAACCTAAAGATAAAAACTTTCATGACAAGAAAATAAATGAAAAGGAAGCCATGTTTAGCCACAAAAAACCAATTCAATTTCCCCAATAGGCCTTCCATTGAGTCAACTTCCACTTGGATCCAAGGCAATTTTTAGTTTTCCTTAGAATCCTAGTTCATATCTAGGATAAAAAAACTCTTGATCTTGTTACCAAGGGTGGAGAGAGAATCCTTATTCTAGAAAATGAGATGTAGAAAAGGCTGGATGGCCCAAAATTTCTAAACTACAACAAGCTCCCTTACAGGGTCAAAATCTGTAGATGACTTATGTAAAACATAGACTGAGGGCCTCAAACTCCATGAACCACACTATATTTTTTTCATAGTCTTCTTCTGCAAAAATTTTTAAATAGAGCTAGTCTCAATCTAAGATGTCAAATACAAGTAAATATTGTATAATAGGCCTCGATGATATCATCAACCATTATTCCAAATATCCTTCTTTGACCTTCTTCCAATAAAAACGACCAACCAAAGTCTTCTTAATGATTTGCGAGAGGTCCCCCAAAACAAATATCTTAACCAATCACCATCGAAACCTTTTCTACCTATTCCTTAATGCACTTCTTCCTCCTAAATGAGCTATAAATATGACACTTATCCACTCCTATAGAGCCTTCAGTTGCTACTTTGTGTGTTCATTTGTGACATATGTAGTCCTTGGGTTTCCTTTCAAGGGTTGGGGTTTACATATAAGTCAATTAGGATAAACTTAATGATTTTCACAACCACAATTGAGCCCAAGAAAAACTTTAATGAAAATGTACTATAGCTAAGCTAAATTTAGAGATCAAGGTTGTGTTGATTGCAAGGTTGAACCAATTTCTTGGGAGACCTCAACATTTATGATGAGGGATTCACTTTGAGATGGTGTCAATTCAGGTTTTGCAGATTAGTTTTCCATTGCAACCATGCACTAGATATCAAGGTATGTGATTAAAGCTTATAAAGTCATTAAGCTGCAAGACACATCAAAATATAGAAGAGAATAGTTATGCGATGAGGGAGACATGATTTCTGGTATTCCTCAAACATGAATTGTACAAAATATTTTCCAAGTCAGTGAAGGAAGTAAACAAACAAAATTATATATTCCTCAACTGGGTTCAATTTTAGATAAGAACATAGGCAATAAGAAGGCTCGCATTCAGGGTTTGACAAGAGTTAGATGTTATGACATACGTGGTTCCATGGTTTTCCACTTTAATATCATGTAACCAACCATCCTTGAAACCATGACAATACTTAAATTCCTTGAAATATTGATGCAATTGCATGAAATGCTTATCACTTATAAAAAGGTTTTCATAGCCCTGATTTCATTGAGGATCAATATTAGGTTTGGTTACAGACATTGTCTACATGAAGTAGGCAAGAGTTCCGTTAATCTATTTCCCATGGGCTATTATTTGTAGTTCAAGGTTGCACTAAGATAATGTAATCATGTTCATGAATATGCATGCTAGGTTCAAAAATATCTATAAACATAATTATTTGATAGAATTGTTGCACATGTGGGCACACTAATTGCTAGCCCATGTTTCACACTTTTTGTTAAGTCTTCACTTATTTGGAGATGTTTGGATTGAAACAAAGGTCCTTAATCTCCCATAACCTCTCCGCCATTGTGATTTATATTGGATAAGGCCTAGAGTTTATCAAAAGGATAAAACATCTTTATGATGACACCCATAATAGCTAGGAGGTTATATCCACTATAGGTACTCCATGAGTTTGGAGTGTATTCAAAGCCCCCCCACACACCAAAACTTAATATAAATGAGTATAAAGTTTCTATAAGTAACGATCAAGGATTTTAACCTTTCTAGTTGGTCCACCATTCAAAAAAATAGTCCTTTGGCCTAGGGCTATACTCAATTGAAAGATACTACCTGAGGAAATTTGCAGCAATATAGTGGCGAGCCTAACAAGTAATACCACATCCCCACAAGCTTAAGAGCCTAAGTTGACCACCTAGATCAAAATTACAAGGAAATTGAATATAATGATGAATTATTTTATATCATAGTGTCAGATGTTCTGTCAAGACTTAGACTTACTAGGTCTTCTTATAAAAACATAAAATATACATCAAAGGGGCAATGACACCATCAAGACCATTTCCCATTACCACAATTCACCCAGTTAAAATCCAAAATTATTAAGACATACTCAAGCTCAATATATAATACAACATGTAACTTCAAAATAAACAAATATATCAGACATAGTTATAGCTGCGGAATCATCAAGTAAAACAAAAGTGGAGATTTATCTAAATTGAGTTTCCTTTAATTGTTGAAGGGTGTGTTTCTTTCCACCCAATCATAGGCCTAGTTGTGCTTGTTCTTGCCTATGCATGGGCTCCCAATAGCCAAGCCATGTTACTACTAGGTGAAAACTCAAAATCTCAAGAAAATTCCCAGTTGTGAAAGCCACTCTACTATATAGGAAAACCATGGAAACAACATTCTACCCACTGAGCCAAGACTTCCATGAATTTTCCAGATGACTCATGGTTTTATCTAAACAAGGGATTCCATTCTCTTCTTGTGCTGTTCTTCTATGCCCTCCCCTCTCAGTGCCTGCTATCTAACTCAACCAACATAAAATTCACAGTCCCCTTTTCCCATGGTTTGGGTTTGGATTTTATTACCTAAAATTTGTAGCCAAATTCAAGACATGTCATGGCCAAACACTCATAAATTCTCCGCATTCATATTCAACACCAATTGGCCATGAATTTTGGTTTCCATAGGAAATTTTATTTGCCTATAATTACTGACAAAAAACCCACATACGAATCAACTTGGTTTTCACTTGTGGGTGCTCTCAACTCTCTCCAATATTTTCCTCTATTCTCTCTTGGGGTCTTCAACACTATCACCACACTTAGAAGAATGAATCTCTTAATCCCCACATGTATGCCATGTCACTGGCTAACAAGAACATGCGATTTTCTACCCTATGTAACTAAGTAGATTTCATGGGTTAGAGTTTGGTACTTGATGTACCCTCCTTTGATCATTTTTAGCTACCCATTTTTGTCCTACCTCCATAATTGTGGTTGGTTGGATTCCAAGCTACACAAATCCCATCAATAATTGATTTTTGGGAAGTGGGAAAGAGGAAAATAATTTCAAATTCAAATCTTGGAATTTTGTCAAAATGTTTTTTTTTGCTAGGAATGTTTACTTGACAAGCAAGAAGATTTCCCACACCTTCTCACTAAATATCTCTTGTGGTATCATGGCTAGTACTAGTTGTTAACACTAGAAAATCGTACACCTGCTAATACAATCTAGAAGACATTAAAAATGTCCAGCAGAATGCACAAGTGGACATTTTTCCAGCCGAGTACATTATAAAGATTCAAAAATCAAAGGTTCTCATAAGGTCCAAAGTTTATAACGGAAATAGATTAAGGTTTCTCATAGATTTATTCAATAAATGCGCGCGTGCGACATACCCTCAAAAATCCGCGCAGTTGTAAAAAAGGTGACTCAACAGTTTGGGACCACTTTACACACTTGGAGACGATTTCTTGATATGAGATCAACCTAATACAGCCGAATTCGAGTCGCCTTGAAGAAGTGCAACCCTCAATGGAATACTCTTGTCCTACTCATGTGTCTTTATCATACATGTACAAATAGAGGCAATAGGGATTCAAAAAACTCTATATAAACATGCCATGGGAGAGTCAAAAGAAGAGACATTGTTATGCTGGCCAAATTGCTTGTAAGCAAACAACCATTTCATTGTTCAACCAAGGAAGTGAAGAGCACTAGCATGTTGGCCAAATTGCTTCTAAGCAACCCAACATCTTTGCGAGTGAAGAGTAATCCACCCTTTGGAGAGTCTTCACACTTCTTTGAGAGAGAGGAGAAACTTGCAAAGAGATTGAGGAAAGGAAACATTCTTGCTGAGGATTTTTGAGCTCCCTAGAACAAGGAATTCCCTTCAAGTGTTTTGGTATTCTGATTGTATTCAACCTCTACCACCGAAAATCAATAAAGGGATATTTTTCCATATATTATTGGTGTGTTTGTTCCATTTGAGCATTGTTATGTTCATGAACCTATTTGTTTAAGTTTAAGTTTATGTATGCGTTGTATCCATTATTTACAATATTGCGTTTATTTAAATTTGTCCATTAACAACACCAATTTTGACTGTGATCCTTTGTAGGTAATAATCCACTGATAAGGGGGTATTTTTGGTACACTTGTGCTCCAAAAACACTACAACAGGAATGACGAAGATACTGATCTCTTTTCATTAATCTAGAGATTGTTTGCATGATCTCCTCTCTGCACAAACATCCTTCAAGGTGCTCCTCACCTCCCTGGACCTGTTTTGAGCCCATTGAAGTGAATAATTTTTAGAATTTTCTCGCCCATGCGCTTTTTTCTTCGACAGACGTGAAGCGCGTGTTTGTGTCTGTGAAAACCGTGAAGCGGGTGTCTGTTTCTACAAAACATGTGTAAGCAGAAAAACAACAAAAAGCCTTGTATTTTTCACTTTTCTTAGGTGATTGGCAACCTCTAGTGAATTTCCTTCACCTCTGAATTCTGTGTTTTTTGTTTAGTATTCCTGGTTGCTTGAATGAACCCTAATTCATCAAGAAATTAGATTTTTTATTTTTTATTTTTTATTTATTTGCAACAAATACCCACATAGATTAATTAGGGAGGAAAGTGCGTGGCCATAATCCACATATGTTTTCAAACTATTTCGCTTAATTTTTTGCAAATAATATTATCTTAATTAGTAAAGGAAGTAAGTGGCCCATTATCCACACATCTTACTACTAACCAAAACAATTTTCTTTTGGGACTAGGAACAAATGTTAGTAAAGAAAGTGAGTAATCCCTACTTCCCTTGCATTTCCTAGATGAACCTGGGATTGCATCTGATAACATTCTCGAAAATATTTGAGTTTCCATTTTCCTTATTAAACTACATATAGTTTAATAGGAAAAAGTAAGTGGCCCATAATCCACAAACAAATTTCTTTTTCCATGCAATGAACAACCAACACCTAGTGTAATTAAAAGGATATTGAAAAGGATCATTGCATATCCAAATCTTATCACACTTGTATGTTCACTTGCATCACACACTAAGCCTCCAAACACTTTGTACTCAAAGACAATCCGTCTTTTGGATCTTTATTTAGTTAGTCTATTTTGGATTACCAAGTCACCCCATAAGTGAAATAAGCCTCCTTAAAAACAACCATAAATTGAACAAATTAAGTTTCCCCATAGGGACCACCAAAAAATTTATAGTTCAGGTTAGGACCATTGGGGGTAAGCATCCCATAATCCTCCATGGTCATGCTTCACCATTGAAACATAGTTGTTGACTTTCTAGGGAGCTTAAAAATCCTTCAACAATCCCACGGAAAAGAAAACCTGAGCATGGAAGAAACCTGTTTTAGAGGGGGTTCAGCTTAGGCCCAATGCGTGTGGTACTCTTTGGGGCTACCTGACCCATCTAGTGGTCGGTAATGGTAACCGATTACCAAGAAACTAAAGACTCGAATATTCACATGGGATGGAGATACTTAGTGACCAAATCTAGGGCATCCTTTCCTATAGGTGACGGTGTAGGCAACACTCGAACCTCATTAACATTACCTTGGTTGATTCCTTGACTGTTGAAAGGAGTCGCCAGTTCTTTTAGGATGTTTCCCCAGGACCCATATGAGGTTATCTCCGTAGGACCCAGTTAATTTGAGAGTGAACAAGACGATTAGGACTTCATAGGACTATTTATCATACACAACAAACAAAAACCCTTTTTTGTTTTCTTGGTCACATAGTTTAATTAAAGGAAAATAAACCATTGATATTTTCTCTTTGCTTTATGTATGTGATCCAATTGTATTTATATATATATATATATCCGTCAATCACCAAAATCAAATTAGCACACAATCTAAATCGACACCATAGGGGACCCCATGACTCCCCGTTGATCTATGCATTTTTTAAAACTCCCCCCATTGCCGAGAGGTGTACCAAGACTCTCATTGTTTAGGCGGAGAGGATGTCATTCAAACACAGTTATTGGATCTTCCTTTATTGGTGAAAATTTTCTTATAAGTCCTTCACGACAAGGTACAACCTTCACCACTTCTGAAGGATCCCTGCACGCTACCCCCTTTGGGAGCGCACACACTTCTCCTCCGGACAGTCCCCGAGCTACCCATCATGGTAATCCTCCTGTGATGTCCCCAAAAAGGACTCCACTGCATATAACAGTCCATAATTTCTTTGCGATGGGAGGGAATTCACAGATCCCATTTTTAGCTTCATTAAATCTCGCAGAATTAAGCAAGCTCACAAATGACCTGATCGAACATGGCCAAAATTGGCTAGCTATGCCCATAAAGCTCCCTTTAGATATTCCAAAATTTGAGGGAAAACATGGCGAAGACCCAGGGAACCACGTCATGAAATTTCACTTGTGGTTTTCATCTAATAGTATCATAGAAGATACTATAGGATTAAGGCTATTTCAACACACCCTAACAGGGCCCACCGTGAAGTGGTATATAGACCAGCCCTCTGCGTCTCACAAAACCTTTAGCTCATTAGCTAAATCATTCCTTACTTTATTCCAACTCCCAGTCCACCATGATTTAGGGTTGGAACTTCTAACCAACTTCAAACAACACAAGCTACGCACATCTCGAGCCATATCCATGAATGGTGGAAACACTGCAGCTTGTGAAAATCTGTTTTGAAGATAAATTAGTCCTGGAAATTTTCTTGAGATCTCTCACCTCCAAAATCTCAAAAGACATGGATAAAAATTTCTGGAAAGCGAGGAAGAATCCATCAGTAAAGCCCAACAACTAGAGTTGATCTACAACTAGTCGGGGTGCGTTTACCGCGTACTTCCAGGCGCCCCATGCCTGTAATCTCATCGAGAAATATCAGGTGCATCCAATACTGTTGACGGATTAATTAGGGACCTATTCCAAAGACATCACAAAAATAACTACCAATACCCTATGTATCCAATGAATGGACCATCTTATGATGCTACACCACCATTACAAAATATAGGGTATTATAATGGTCAACCTCCACCTATGCAGAATATAGGCAACGGGTTAACCAACACCAGGCCCCACAAGGAGGCTCATATAATACCCCATAGGGAAATCAACACTCCTCCTGGAGCATGGATAAAACGTCTAATCCCTTGAACAGGTAAATTAACCAGGGACAGGAATATCCAACCAAAGAAAAACAATGCATGGGTAAATCTAGAGCAACCATCTCTCACTTCACCGCATCAATAAGAAGAACAACCGAATTCGGTTAATCCTTCTAAAGGTGCTAAAAAAACTGAAAAATAAGCCAAAGGGAGAGCCTGAGAGGGGAGGAACTAATCAACAACAAGTCCCATGGGCATCAGGAAAAGACAAACCCAACCAAAACCAAAACCAGGGTACGACCAATAACAACTTGCAGAAATAGGGCAAGAACACTAGTCTCTGGACTAATCATGCATGTGCCATCTGCGGGGAGTACAACCATTATACCCATCACTGTTCCCAACTTCCTGATTTAGAAAGGATATAAGATAGTAGGGGGAAAGTGGCCAACTAACTACAGCCATGCAAGAACCCTTTCCCCATCAAGAAATTGTTAACACACAACAAACTTTCCAAGTTCACCCATCTGGAGGGAACCTCAATAATACTCCTAACCATGCTATCTTCATGATAGGAGAGAACATCCTCTTGAAAATGAGGAATCGAACTTATGAGGCTCCATAAGATCCCAATCCATCCACCTCAACTAAGGCCATACCTATTAGACCATTGACCATTACTCGACCTCCCATCGATGTCATGCCAAAAATGGTTAAGGGACATTTACAACGTGTAGGGTCCAATTTAAGAGTTTCCCATAGTTACAGCATAGTTGATGACTTAGCTTAGTAAACGCCAGTAGTTGAAGTCTTGCAGATGTGCCCAACCCAGCGAAAAGCTCTACTTTTCGCTTTAGGGGTAGTCAACCCATCTGATTCTTGCCTCATGGTCTTTGACTTAGACAAAGCTACTCCTCAGCTACCCTTAGCCATCGCTTTCCAAATCCTTGTCTGAGTCCAGAATATCAATATCCATTGTTGCATCGTCGACAAAGGGGCATCCGCATGCATCATGTCCAAATTTGTTTGGCAAAATTTAGGATCCCCTAAACTTAAGCCTTCTAACATAACGCTTAGAGCATATGACATATGCCCTTCTGCTCCCGTTAGTCTATACCCTAGCATGCCAGTTAAGTTGGCTGGAAAAACTGTGTTACTAAACATTGAAGTACATGACACCCAATTGGATTACAACATCCACCTAGGTTGAAGCTACATGTATGAAATGCTCACAATCACCTCATCGGTGTTCATAATCATGATGTCCCCCCATGATGGGAAGGTCATTACCATTGATCAACTCACGTACTACGAGAAGACAACTTCACCCACACTAGATGGCATGTTGCCCTTAGTATCCCAAGAGGTGGTCACTACTTACACTAAGCTCAGCCTAGGCTAGTTTAAGCCATCAAACCTCCTAGGAACATTCCCAGGAGATCCTCTGGTAATACAAGAGCTTGTCCCAAATACTAGAGCACCGGTTTGCATGATGACTTCATCAAATACCGCCCAAACACCGAAATCAGTTCCAGACACCTCAACACCTGCAACTGAAGGAGTCAAGTCTTTACCTCCCATGATTATGCAAACCCCTTTATTATGCCCCCCACTCGGGTTCATCTCACACCAAGCCATGGAAACCCTCACATTACCAAATATGACTCTTGCAATACCAGTTTGGTACCTAATCCCCATGACTGTGTCAATTGAGTCAGGACACATGCAGGAAGGGAGCTTCCCCATACCTTCATTTCAAAGGAACACCCTGCTCAAAACCACCCGACACCTACCACAATTGGAGCTACCAGAAAAGAAAAACAAAATGATAAAAAAGGAGAAACTTCCAACTCCTCCAAACCCATGCAACCCTGCACATTATGTGAGGAATTCAAGAACCCAACTTATATATGCCCTGAAATAGACGAACTAAAACAAATCATGAATTCCTCCAACACATTGGTAACCTCAGCTCCACCAAAAGGAGCAAATTCCATACCCTTACGTAATAAGTAAGTATGCACAAATCATATGTGCGAAGGAGCAAAATCCACACCCTTACGTAACAAGGAAGTACGCACCAACCATGCGTGCACCATATGTGACAAATATGGACACTACACTCATGATTGTCCGAATATCCCTAAACTCTAAAATACACTAAAGAGTCTCATCCAAACCACCAACAATGATCCCATAGCGCCAACCCCACCTCCACAGAATGATAAATGCCAAAACATCTTCTACACATAGGAAGAGGAATCGTCTAGCTCTGCACCTGCCTACAACACACGAAGGCAAAATAAGTCATATTTTCACCCCTCCACTTTACCATGTGCTATATGTGATGACTGGTGCCCAGAATTATGGACACGCTACCAAGTCCCACCCAAAACCATGGAGGGCCTGAGAAAAAGGTCTAGGCATCAATACCATGTATGCACTATATGCAAGGAGAACCATCACAAAAGGAAGTGCCCTCGCCTTCCTTAATTCCGCAAAATAACAAATTTCATACGTAACTTCAAAGGCAAATCCATATCTACTGGACTCAGATATAGAACCCACAAAACCCGTCCCCCCACTCGACGAAGAAGGACCCCTAAATGTCCTATGTGTGTTTGAAGAGAAAACATGGCTAGGCCCCCGCCATTTCACCTCCCATTACCATCGCCAAGATGGACCAAGCTAAAAACAATAAAAAATCACCCGGAAAAGAAATTCACCCATTACATGCACATTATGTGACAAACCCAATCATTTGATCAATAAATGCCATGAACTGAGTAGATTCAATGATATATTCCACTTAGTAGCCCAGATCCCCTATAAGCACCTCTCAAACCAAGAAAAAATTACGCAGTGTTATTATCGCATATGCTCTCAATTCCACCACACAAGGAATTTTCAGTACCTTACATGGTTTCGTGCAACAAGAGCAACACTAAAAAAAACCCACACAAACAAGCCATGCCATAACAAAACCTCACCCCAGAGATGGATACCCCCATAGGATATCCTCTCTCATCATAACAAGACCAAACCCCAGAGATGGATACCTCCACAAGATATCCTATCATACAATGACAAAGATGCATCAACATCCCATGCCATTAGTAGCACCACCTCTCATATAATCTATGCGGTTAATGTCAATCTAGTTCAGAGAAACCATGTGCATGGAACAACGGAAGTTCAAAACTCTTTGGAAGGGCCCATACATCATCAAATATTGCCTCCGCAAGGGGGCATACATACTATCACAGCCTGACGGGACTTACATAAAAAACCCCGTCAATGGTCTCTACCTCAAAATATTTCACCCATAAAATGTTTGAGTAAGCATGTATGTGAAATGACTTATTGTTTCTGACAATCACCTCATCATAGATGTATTCTAAAAATTTCTCTCTCATCTCATGTAAATAGATGGATCTTCTACCAGCTTATCACCACGGGTTCGCTGACGGCGCACTCGATGGTCTCAAAATCTTGTTGCTGCAACATGGGCTATACACTCTCCTTGCTGAGTACCTCGTCTCTTCAATGGGCTATGTATCGGGTCAACCACCAACAATAAAGCAGAATATGATTCCGTCATAGGCCTCTTGGCCAATGCCCACCACCTAGGCATCCATCACCTGCATGTATCCCTTGATTCCCAACTCATAGTATCTAAATTAAATAGGAAATTCCAAGTCTGTGATCCATGCCTTTTTTGAAAGCATATGCATGCACAAAGGTTGGCTAGACATTTTGATCAAATCACATTTACACATATACCCAGAGATCAAAACCATATAGTTGATCGCATCGCTAATCAAATCTTAGGTTGGTATGCATCACAAATATATAACCATCAAGACATATAAAATCATCAACACAAGATACATCCAAAAACACAAATGCAGAAATACACCAAGAAGTATGGACGCATATATCACATCATGAGAGCCGCCAAAAAATGCCTCGTATATACATCAAAATATATATATATATAGATACATATCTATATATATATATATATATATATATAGATATAGATATAGATATAGGAGTACAAAAATCACTGGCCCACGACCAGGAAGGACAAGTCATCAAAAAATACAAGGGAGCATCCTCATAAATGGGTGCTTGCCTTGGTGCATACATCATCCCAACCCAAAAAAAAGGTACATAACCAGCCTCCCTAAGGCCCTGGTGGTGCCATCTGTGCATCAGGACCCAATATGGGACCAACTGTAGCTGCCACCATAGCAATACAATGAAAATTCGTCCAATTCTCCTGCTCCCAGGATGTCGTCGTCTCAACCACAACCTCTACAACATGAGACCATCCCTCAAAGGGCATGTTGGGACTCATAAATGTCATATTTTCATCCACCTTTTTCTTCACTATTCCTTACATTTCATCATCCCATTAACCTTTTATCATATCATCTTCATACATACATTTGGGTTTCACCTTCTTATTTTCCATTTTATTCATTTTTGTATTACAAGTGAATTTATGATTAATTATTAGAAAATATACATATTTTTATATATATCTCAAGAATATGTGAGTTTTGTGATGTGTAGGAAATATGTGAAGAATTAATTTCAAGAGACTTATCCATATCTCCTCCACCATATTAAGGAGATAATTATGCAAGCCTATTCCTAAGGAGAAAAGCATGGAGGATTTGGTTGGCATATCTTATCCAATTCCTAAGGAGAAAAGCATGGAGGAT
Source organism: Pinus tabuliformis (assembly GCA_031772625.1). Lineage (NCBI taxonomy): Eukaryota > Viridiplantae > Streptophyta > Pinopsida > Pinales > Pinaceae > Pinus > Pinus tabuliformis. Next base: position 86,679,019 of record CM062804.1, read on the forward strand.
TTTGTTGGCATATCTTATCCAAGATATGTGAGAGACTTATTGAGAGATTTGTGGGATCATATTTTGTAATAATGGGAAAGTAGATTAGTGGATGATCATTATGAGTTGTTACTCATCACATTGTATAAATAGGAGTACAATCTCCTCCATTTGTAATCTGGAAGTTTTTGTAATCTTAGAATCATACTTCAATAAAGGATCATACTTCAATTTTTCTTCCACATCTAAGTCTCTATTGAAGTGGTGTGCTTGTGGAGTTAAGGAGGGCCCCCATGGCCTCACTTGCATGCTTATTTGTTTATAATTTACTTTATGTTTTTGTTTGATTTCAGCTTTCAAGTTTCATTAAATGTTCTAATATTGGAAGGATCTTATTTGAAGGTGTTCTTGTAAGAGAACCGTAAGATCCCGTACAATTATTAGATCTAGGTTTATTTCATTTCAGCTGTTAATTTCTTATTAGATGTTCTAATGTTGGAAGAGATCTTGTAGAAAGTATTCTTGTAAGAGAATCATAGATCTCAAACAATTGTTAGATCTAGGCTTGATTAGTTATTAGGAATATTTCTAGATCTATATATTTTAGATAAGCACTTCTAAGTTTACCTTCCCGGGTTGACATTAAATTAAACTCTAATTTGCATCCGCATTTTAGACCACACATTTTGGCACCGTTGCCGAGGAAGTGCAACTAGAAGGATTTAGTATTTATTTTGTGCATTTGTTTTTATGGACTAATTTGTGGAACTTGGTGACAGCAGGTTCGTAAAGGAGTTCAAATTTTGGAGCATTCTTTTTTTTCATTTTCGCACATAGTTAATTTAAATTCAGTTTTCATTCTAAACCCCCCATTTCTCACTAATCCATCTACGGATGAGGGCTTTGACAATGTTGAACAGGTACTTCTTGGAGAGCAAGGACAATAACCTTGAGCCAACTCTAAGACAGGATTCTCACATACTTGCAAAACATAATGTAAAATTTTTAAATCTTGATGTGAGCATGTTCGAATTTTTAGTCTGTAGATGGCTTCACTGGAAGCATGCTTTTACTTAGAAAATAAAACATCTTTTAAGTTAATGTAGAATAGATTAGAAAAATAAAAATGAGATCTCATTAGAAGTCATTAGAAGTCATTATCATTAGAAGTTTTTAGTTTTGTTTTCAAAAAATAAATCATCATGAATAAATTCAGTGGCACATCTTTGCATTTCTATGTCTTGTTTCTGTATCACGGGTGAGCCAGGAGCCTGATTATCGGAAAGATTTGTCTTCCGGGAGTCTAAATGCCCCTGTGACATTGCAGAAAGAGTGTAGATAATGCAAGGTTTTGTTGCAGATCTTAATTATGTTTTATCCATCCACGCTAACCTGCATAAATAAAAATAAATCAAGGGATTAGTATGCTCTCTTCCCGCGCTTCGTGCGATCTGGAAGATCAGAAAATCTATTGATTTATTTCAAATAAACATACTCTTGCTGGAGAACTAATCTTCTATGTGACAATAAAGAATTTTGTGAATGAGTGAAAAATCATCTTAAAATTTTTTTTAGATAAAACTTAGTCTTTTTAAATTTTAGTTTTTTTAAAAAATAATAAAAAATAAAAAAATAAAAAAATTCCCACAGAGTGATAAAAAAAATTGTATTTGACTTATCCTGGAGAGATTTGGCATTTGCATTATCTTCTCCTAATTTTTCTAGACAAAAAGCCATATTTTTCATTGATTCTAGAGGATTTTGTGTGTTTTTTTTTAGGATATTGGAAAAAAATCCATTTTAGTGTTAGTTTAGAAATTTTCTATAATAGTTTTTAATAGAATTTGTTTTTGTTGATTTATTTCGTAAAAATATATATATATATATATATAAAATTAAAATTAAAAAAAAAAAAAAAACAAACAAACAAACAAACTCAAAATAAATACCAAATTAAAAAAAAAATTGATTTTTTAATTTTGTTATTAAAAAAAAGACAAAATTGAATTTCATTCTTTTGTTTTTTTTATTTAAAAAATAAAAAAATAAAAAATTTCTCCCAAAATTCATGCAGGTTTGAAAATAAATAATGGAACACTTGGAAACAAATTTCAAACATTTGGAGGATTCTATAAATGATGATTATCTTGTTTCAATAGCTTCAAGTTGGCATTAAATATTCATGTTGAATGCTTTTATATCACATACTAATATGCAAAACGCAACAGATCTTTCTAATGCCAATATTTTTGCCGAGCATCTTTCATCTGACACAAAGAGGGAGTATTACTTTTCATGGTTATTTTAAGAATGGATTGATTTTAATATCATGATTAAGTCAATTTCAACACTTTGATTGTCCTTAATATGTTTTATTGGTATGAAATTTTTGCGTAAGAATCATAAAGGAAATGGCCATTTCTTCTTGAACACACTTATGTTTTCTTTCTGCCAAGTTTTTTTACAGGTTACAGGATAATCAAGTGATCATAAGGAGATTACATTGTGACGACAATTGGTCTTCCAAAGACTGCAATTCATGAAAAATTCTAAAGACAAATCCAACTCCACAACCACTACCTTGCACCTCCCTTTTTGAAGCAGATTTTGAATTCCACCAATTGTAAATCCATAAAGCATGACATTTCCAGCAAGAGTTCATCTTCATACACCATGCATTTTTCACGACTTCATACATATTTTCCTTCTAGTTTTCCTTTTGAATAAAACTCATTCCCTTTCCATGATTACATTGCCTTGTTTTCCTCGCCATGCTGATCCACACTGCTTGTCCGTGAGTTCTTTCCATTATAGTCCTACCAAATCTTTTTGTACAAACTCGTGTTGACTGATGTGGGATTCCTTAAGGCCCACCTTTCAACAAGTCTTGCCCCATCGACATCAGCACCTTATCTGGGAAATAGACTAGAGTTCCTTTTGAGTACCTAGAGGCTTGCATGCCTTAATGGCAAGTTCTCTCGCTGACGATCATGGGAATACATCAATGTCCCTTGATCTTCAGATCTTGCAAGTGGCTCGACCTCGACACATTCATTCGCACTTTGCAAGATGTACTTTGGTACCTTGGCACTCATTGACATCAATGGTGAGTTGCCTCGCATTGGTTAACGGCATGCATCAATGGCCAGTAATCCAATGATTTATATTCATGCTCGACATCGACACATTCATTCGCATGTTTAGAATTGTACCATCGCGTTTGTAGCGGGTGAAGACTATACACTTTTTCACAACTCCCTCAGCAGTTACAGTAGCATTCATTTGATCTATGAGAGTACCACAGTTTCACTTTCAGCGTTTCTCTTTTCCATGATTCAGCATCAGCAGTTCAGATTCCTTCATCTCCCAGAATCCAGTTACAACAACATCAGTCACATTTCCCTGATCCAGCAGCAACAGCAGCTACATTCCTATTGCATAGTTCATCATTCTTGCGTAAGTAGAGGTATGTTGTTTTCTAATATTTAATCATGCAATTCCTTATATGCTAACTTGAATATTTTGGAAAATTCCCTCACCATGCTACATTTCCTTTCATGAGCCATGTCAAGTTGCATGAGGACATGCAACCAATTCAGTTGAGGGGGGGAGAACTATATTCACTACATATTCACTTCCATGATTCCATTCCTTCACCACTATCACTCCATTTACCATTCACCAACATTTATTTTCCAATGATACTTTGTTGCACTTTGCTTCATACGCAATATTGGCATGCTTCATTAATATTACAAAAGGGCTTACTTATGAACATTATGATTTCCAGTGAGTGTTTACATTATTATTGAAGAAAAGAGAACAGAAAATGAAATGAATGTTGTTAACACAAGAACCAACATTCTTTGTATTCATGGTTGTCACACAAGAACCAACCATAAGAAAATGTAAATTGTTACTCATGTCTTTCACATATCCTGGAAACATTCATTACTAAAAGACATCATCATGTAAAGCCAAAGTTCAAAATGCCAAATGTTCTTAAAGAGACCCATGCATGGTTGCATGAGGACAAGGAACAAGTTCAGTTGGGGAGGATGTTGGGACTCATAAATGTCATATTTTCATCCACCTTTTTCTTCACTATTCCTTACATTTCATCATCCCATTAACCTTTTATCATATCATCTTCATACATACACTTGGGTTTCACCTTCTTATTTTCCATTTTATTCATTTTTGTATTACAAGTGAATTTATGATTAATTATTAGAAAATATACATATTTTTATATATATCTCAAGAATATGTGAGTTTTGTGATGTGTAGGAAATATGTGAAGAATTAATTCCAAGAGACTTATCCATATCTCCTCCACCATATTAAGGAGATAATTATGCAAGCCTATTCCTAAGGAGAAAAGCATGGAGGATTTGGTTGGCATATCTTATCCAATTCCTAAGGAGAAGATCATGGAGGATTTGGTTGGCATATCTTATCCAAGATATGTGAGAGATTTATTGAGAGATTTGTGGGATCATATTTTGTAATAATGGGAAAGTAGTTAAAAATGCTTGAGAGATTTGTGGGATCATATTTTGTAATAATGGGAAAGTAGATTAGTGGATGATCATTATGAGTTGTTACTCATCCCATTGTATAAATAGGAGTACAATCTCCTCCATTTGTAATCTGGAAGTTTTTGTAATCTTAGAATCACACTTCAATAAAGGATCATACTTCAATTTTTCTTCCACATCTAAGTCTCCATTGAAGTGGTGTGATTGTGGAGTTATGGAGGGCCCCCATGGCCTCACTTGCATGCTTATTTGTTTATAATTTACTTTTTGTTTTTGTTTGATTTCAGCTTTCAATTTTCATTAAATGTTCTAATATTGGAAGGTTTTAGCCTCCTGTTGCAACAGGTGTTCATTTTTCATGATTGACATTTTTACATGCCAAATATGTCATACTTTGCAGGCTACAGTGTTCCATATTTCCACAAGATGCCATGAAAGTGTGCTAGTCCAAATGCCACTGCTGTATTCCAATTTTGATGAGTTGTTCCAGTTTTGAAGAGTTTTTAAAGGGAGGTCCAAACAGTCTAATATTGGTCTCCCTAGGTTTCAATTTCCTATTTTAGAATATAGAGAATGATATCTGTCCAAACAGTTTAAACTTGGCAGATTTGTAGATAGGCAGAGAATCAAAGGGACCAAACTGCTTAATCTGGGCCCTTGGAGAAATAAGTGTAGACTTAGATAGGAGAACAGAAAAAAGAAAAATTGTAAAGCCGGGTCTGCAAGTCTAAGTGCACCCAAACCAAAAAGAAGAAAAAATGTTAGGTGAGTAGGCTGGGTAGGTAGTTTTTTGAGGTGGCAGAACAATTCATGATCAATTTTTGTGTTTCTAAGTGTATATTTTTCCAAATCACAGTTATCAGGCAATTTTCATCTGGAGGAGCTCAAGCTGGACATCACTAACTCCCCCTTCCTCTCATTTCCCAAGTCACTTACTAATTTCCCCAAATAGGTCAAGATCTACTTGATTCCTCTTAGTTTCATCATTCTCCATGTCATTTGTCTTGGTGAAGATCTGCTTCACTCAAGGATCCTTTATTTCTCATTTACAAGTTCTTTTCCCCAAAATTAGCCTAAGGTCCCTTACCTTAGCGCTTTCTTATCATCTCCATATTAACTAATAACTCTAGTATATAATTCCCTATCAGTTTTCCCCTTCCCCTACTAAAAGTATGTATATAAAACTCCCCTATGTAAATATCCCCTCCCTGGCAATATAGCCATATTTCTTCTAAGTCAGGGAAAAAGCAGTCTATCTGGGGCTGCTTTTAGCCCATCCGTGTCATAACAGGAGTTAGATAACACCTGGTCATGCTAACAACCTCTCCCCTAGCCCTAAAACCCTAAAAAAACCCACTTTTATGACCTTATTCTAAAAAGTCCGTTCATAAAACATTAACCCGCACTCATTTTAACCCCAAAAAACCCACTTAAACCATTTTTTTAAACCCCCACCAGCGCGCATATTAAAATTGGAATATTCCGTGCATATTCCCGCCCCTTATCCCTCCGCCGCTTCACATTCACTGCCGACCGTCCGATCGCCCGTCCCACAGATCTACGATGGGCGGGCCTTCCCATCTCCGAGCCGCCCGAAGGTTAGTGTCTGGGAGATGGGCAGTATTGTCACCGTACTCCCGCCACACGTCACCTTCCCGGGCGTGGCGGAGCCCCCTCCCCCGAAACCACCTCTGTCCAAAGGCGGTGCGCCCGAAACCATTTACCGCCCTCCCTCCTGTGACGTAAGCCACACGTCACCTGCCGCGTCATCCGCCTGCGTGGCCTCCTGCCACTGTACCGCTGAGTCACCCTGCCACTGTGTCCCCCGCCGTACTGCCACGTCACATCCGTACGTGATGACATCATCATGCTGACGTCATCTTGCCACGTCATCCGCCGTACGAGGTCCGTCATGCTGACGTCATCAACAACTTTGGCGCGAAGGGCGAAAATCGCACTCTGGAGCACCGGAATCAATTTCTGAGGCAGGTTTTGATGCGCTGGATAAAATGAGCCAAAATGGGGAATATTTTCATCACGCAGCCCCCAGCAAGCCCAAAAGGCGCCGAATCATCCAGTTTTCTTTGCGAAGCATGCAAAAAGGAGCAGAAGACAGTTCTAGAGGAAACAGAGGCCGAACAACGGCCATTAAATGTTGATTTAACGCACAGCACATCAGAGCAGCAACCCAGTTTATTGTCCAAGAGTATCAGAGGAGAGATGAAGCAGCAAAGTGTACCAGTTAAAATTGTTTAATGGAAATCTTCAATTCCCAAAGCAGGTTACATTGAATGGCAGCCAACAAAGTCAAAACAGGCGGTAAGCCCATCCCAGCCCTCAAATCACAATTAAGGCATTCAAAGCCACCAGACAGTAAAGAAGCAGAAACCCATACACATTTATTTTAGAGGCAACTGCACCAAGCCACCGAGGACAAGCACATTCACTTCATTTTGATACGGCAGCCCTCAGCACAACCAAAGATATTTTCAGGCATTTATTTCAGATAAGATTAGGTCAAATTAATTATTCTTTAGCACCGGTTTAGGTCAAGATGTAATAAATAAATTGTAGAGATTTTTCCCTATATATACCGCCCTCAGCATTGTTTCAAGGGTTGGTAAATTGGTATTTTCACTAGAGACTCGCACTGTATACCTGAAGTTGTTTCTATAATCAAAGATGGCCGAAAGTTCTGAGAAGAGACTGTTGGATGTGTTGTTAATGTTTTTCTGGAGACTGAAGATGGAATTCTTGTGCTGCAACCTGATACAATAAGTGCTTCTTATCTCTATTTACTGTTTACCATTATCTAAGTAGCAGAAAGAAAGATTAGCTTAGAATTTGTTTAAATACACTCTATGCTCAATTTCTGTTGTTTCTTTATGTTTTCCTCTGAATGAATTGGTAATGAATATGAATTCCTTCTGGCTCATATTTACCCCGATTCACCTGTGTGTGCCGATTATCTAGGGATTCTTTACTGCCCCTAGGTAGAGCTCTGTTATCTTCCCCTGTTAAGCTGATTGAGGGATTCTTAACTGTCCCTCATTACTTAGCATTCATCCCATCCTTTAAACCTCAAAAAGTTGTTTCATTTGCAGCTACCTTGTTCCATTTTCTCTCTTATAACTAAGAAAACGCACTAGCAGTCCTCCTTTTCGACTCCACGCCCAATGGTTTGAAACTTTCAGACTATGCTCTGCCTCTCTACCTGAGATCATCAATTTTCCCACCAAAATCAGAACAAAAACCCCTGAACTCAATAACTAGCCTAAGATCCTTTTCATCAAAGCTAAATCTGAAAGAGAGAGCCCTCTCTGATTGCAGGTGGGCTAGAACCTGCAGTCCAAAGTTGGTTTGTGGTTACCTCGGCCATATCCTTTTCTGGAGCTTAAGGACAACCTGAGTGATAACATAATGGCTACTCCACTGGGGACTTTCCTCAGATAGTTTCACGAAGAAGGTAAGAAAGCTCCGCTGAGACAATAAATCAAGCTTTTCAATTGCTGTTTACCTCTTAAAACTACAGATGAAGCCTGAATGTCAGCCAGGAAGCCTTTGAAACTGTTCTTGGCTTTGCATTAACAGGAGTAAATAAACGCTGCTCCAGTCAATCTTCATGCTAGTTTTAAGTTGCAAATAGCTGTCCCAAATTTTGATTAGTTCTTTGCTATTTCTAAAAACATTCCCAGAAAGATACCCAAAACAAATTCGGAAGCTGGCTCCCAAGAAAAATCCGCGATATACAAGGTCAAATCCACACCCCAATCCCCCAGCTGTTTTTGAAAATCCGAACCTAATCCCAAAGATCCTTAGGAAGCAAGAAAGACAGGAAGATTTTGCTGATTTGAGTCCTGAAACAGCTTACCCTAGCTGTATTCCAACTCCTGTTAAGGTTTTGTTTCGTTCAAATCCTGCTTCCCCTAGTTCATCATCCACATCTCATAGCACTCCTTCCACACCTCCATTCACTACACATATTCCCATTACCACTACTGTTGTTTCCAGCGTTCCAGTTACTCCTGTGATCCCCGTTACCCCAGTTGTTCCATTTATCCCCGTTGTTCCACTTATCCCTGCCAATATGGCTAATAGATATGCACCCCTGCAATTACCTGCTAATGCTGGGGCTTTACCTCAAGATTACCAATCAAAAATCACATATTTTGATTCCACTGGTCCTTTCACAGCCATTCAGCATACCAAAAAGATGCAAGACTATTTTGAAAACTACGAGATAGATGATGATAGCGTGAGAATGAGAATTTTTGTTCAAAGTTTAACAGGTGATGTAAGAACTTGGTTCATATCACTTGCTGCAAATTCCATAACCACCCCAGATGAGCTTTACCAATCCTTTACTAACAGATGGGAGAAAAAGAAAGACCCCTTGCACATACTAACTGAATATGATACAATTAAAAGAGGTCCTCAAGAGACTGTTTTGGAGTGTAACTATGCAAGATTCAATAACGTTTACTATGCAATACCACAAAATCTGAGGCCTCCCCCTGACCTTGCCTTGTATAAATTCCCTGATGGATTCGACCCAGATATGACATACCAGTTAAAAGAAAGAGCTCCTCAGACCCTTGCAGACATGCAAAATGTTGCTGTCAGCATTGAGGCCAACTTAATTGCCAAGAGAAACAGAGCTAGAATGGAAAGAAGAACCACCTTTAAGGAAGAACCCTCAGCCTTTTACCAAAAGCTTGATGCTATTATCAATGGCCTACAAAGGTTGGGAGAGAGAGTAGAAAATGTTGAGAGGAAAGCATCATGGGAAGGACAACAGTCCAATACCATAAGGAACCCAAATTTTAGGAAAACCCTGAACACAAATGCTGGTAGGCCTAGCCCGGACCATGATATAAGACCCCCTTTCCAAGATAACTATGTTGAAGGATCTACTTCTAGTGAACCCGTAGAGGACACTCACATGAACCTGATGGATCTAAAGGGTGAGCATACAACATTTCTGAGCCAAGAAGACCGAAATGAACTTGATTACAATCAGTTTCAGACTAAATCTGGTGAGTCTTTTGATTTTAAACAAGGTTACGATACTGTTGTATATGAAGTACACAAACAATATAAGCTGAGAACTAGGACCATTGACATTTCTGAACCTAGCAAAACAAAGGATGGAAAACGACCCAACAAGATTAAAGGCAAAGCTGTTGTAACAGAACCAGCTGATACAACTGTCCCGAAACCGCAACAAGTCACTGTAGAAGACATAACAGACCTGCAGCCTTCCAAAGTTCAGCCTCTATCACCTCTTTCCTCAAAATAAAATTCGAACAACGTTCCAAAAAGCCCTCCTGAAACTGTACATCCGCAAGTAGTCAATTCCCATAACAGTGATAAAATAGAGCAAATCGCAGATAGTTCAGATGAAAAAGAAAAAACTGCTATTATCAACACCAAGACTCCATTGGAAAAGCCATTTAATTTAGAGGCAGAAATAGCTAAGTTGAAGATATCCATTCCCCTCTCGGAACTTGCCAAACATGATGTATATAGGCAACAAATTCAAAGGTCGCTTCATATCCCAGGAAACAAAGATGACGTAAATGTTTTGGATGATACCCCAGAATTGCTGTTTGGCCCAGAAGTTAATGGAAAATCAACATATGGACCTGTCCCAGCCTTTTATGTCAGTTTGCACATACATGACAAAGTTTTGCACAACGCTATGTTTGACTCAGGGGCATTGCACAATCTTATGCCCAAAGCAGTTATGGAAAAACTGAATCTTGATGTTACAAGACTTTACAAAGATTTATACTCATTTGACTCAAGTCAAGTGAAATGTTTAGGCTTCATCAAAGACTTGTGTGTTTCCTTGGTCCAATATCCCAACAAGACCATCCTCATGGATGTAGTAGTGGTTGACATCCCACCAAAGTACGGTATGCTCCTGTCAAGATCATGGGGAGCAAAGCTCCAAGGATCCCTACAACTAGACCTCTCCTATGCCACTATTTCAGTCTTTGGGCAACCAAAGAGACTGTATAGAGAAACGCTCATGAGATATGTGGTAAGTAGTGAGAGCAAGCCTGAAAAGTTTCCCATTTATTCAATCCATTCTGATATGGATTCTTTTATTTTGTTTAATGATGAGACGAATTTTCCAACTGGAGATGAGACTTTAGCCCTAGAACAACAAGCCCAAATCAATGAAGAATCGGTTGCACACACTGATAAGACTGTCACAACGGTTAATACAACCAACACGCTAGAAGAACTTACCCAAAAAGAAACTTTAAATCTGCCCAATCCTAGAATGGTTGAAACTCTTAGCACTAACCACAAGCAAGAAATCACATGGTATTTAGAGTTTGATGGCTCTGTTAACAGGTTAGGAGCAGGGGCAGGTGTTTGGATTCACAATACATATAACAACCATGCAAAAGGTCATGCCTATAGACTGAATTTCAAATGCACCAATAACATGGCAGAGTATGAGGCTCTGCTGCTAGGCCTTAAACTGCTCAAAGCGATAGGTGCAGCGAAAGTGTCTATTCTAGGAGACTCTGATTTAATCATACAACAGATGAAAGGTAATTTTGTTACAAATGATAATAGAATGAGAGCCTATAGGACTGCTGCCACTAATATACTCAACGCATTCACTGAATTCAAGCTGGCCAAAATTTCAAGAGAACATAATATTCATGCACACAGCCTAGCCACCTTTGCTAGTACAAGCAAGCTTCCTTTTGAGCCAAACCATCACTTCACAGCTGAAATAAAACATAGGCCAGCTGTCCCAAACAACGTTAAAGATTGGCAAGTGTTCGAAAATGATACCCAGATTAATAATTTCCTCGCCCTTGAGCATGAGTTTTCAAATATCAACATTGACTTGGATGCTATGACAGATTCAGAATAGCCAACAACTGAAGATCAGCAAGCTATAACAGCTGCAACAGCCAAGCAGATCCTGAACCCGACTGTTTTTGACAAAGAAAACATAGAACAGCTGAAACAAATGCATTTGGAAGACATTGCCAAAGCAGAGGCTGAGATCATTGACTTAAAGGATAACTTTCTGCCTGCTGGCCTAACCCCATTAGAAGACATGTTTGATGCCAATGATGTTCCTAGAAAGCCAAAATTGCAACCCATTAACACTGATATAGAAGAACACAACATTGGAACAAAAGAAAATCCCAAAATGATCAAATTGTCCAGAAATTTACCTTCTGATCAAAAGCCCAAGTGCATTGATTTGTTCAAAGAGTTCCAAGATGTATTTGCTTGGAGTTATGAGGATTTGAAATCCTATGACACCTCGGTGATCCAACACACAATTCCCTTAAAACCAAACCAGAAACCCTTCAAGCAGAAAATTAGAAGAATTAACCCTATGCTTCTTCCCCCGATTGAGAAGGAAGTAAAGAGGATGTTTGAAGCAGGTATAATAGCACCTATCAGATTTTCTGAATGGGTGTCCAATCTTGTTCCTACAAGAAAAAAGACAGGTGAGATCAGACTTTGTGTAGATCTGAGAAATTTAAACCAAGTCTCCCTAAAAGACCACTATCCTTTGCCCAAAATGGACCACATCCTATAGAGAGTAGTGGGGTCATCTAGAATCTCTTTGCTAGATGGCTTTTCAGGTTTCAACCAAATACTTGTTCACCCGAACGACCAAGACAAAATAGCCTTTACCACACCGTGGGGAACATTTAAGTATGTGAAAATGCCGTTCGGACTTAAAAACGATGGTGCAACCTTTCAAAGAGCAATGGATATTGCTTTTGCCAAAGAAATACATGACTTCCTAGTTGTCTACCTTGATGACTTGACCCCATTTTCCAAATCTGATCAAGAACACCTCAAGCATCTTAGAAAAATATTCATGACGTGTAGGAAATATGGCATTTCCTTGAATCCCAAAAAGTCTCTCTTTGGCCTTGAAGAAGGCAAGTTACTTGGCCACATTATATCAAAAGATGGGATTAGAATTGATCCTGAAAGAATCCAAGCCATCCTCCAGATTCCATTTCCAAGAAACATTAAAGAGCTACAAGCATTCCTTGGGAAAATCAACTTTTTAAGAAGATTTATTCCAAATCTAGCTGAATTAATAAGACTGTTAAGCAACATGCTAAAGAAGGATGCCAAGGTAAGATGGTCCCTGGAAACCAAACAAGCATTTGAGAGTATCAAATCGGCCTTAACACAAACCCCTGTCCTCACCAGTCCACAATTTGACAAAGATTTTATCATATTTTCATTTGCATCTGATCACACGATAGCCGATGTCCTTTTGCAAAAGGATGAACAGGGAGCTGAAAAGCCAATCGTTTTTTTCAGCCGAGCCTTAAGAGACGCCCCTTTGAAGTACCCAATTATGGAAAAGTAGGCCTACGTGCTGGTTAAGGCCATCAAGGATTTCAGAGTGTACATTTTATATTCACATGTGATTGCCTGTGTCCCACACGCTGCTGTAAAAGACTATTGACCCAAGAAGGATTAGAAGGCAAAAGAGGCAAGTGGATTGCAAACATCCTTGAATATGACATAGAAATAAAACCAACCAAGTTGAGAAAGGGACAAGGTTTAGCTAAACTGATGTCCGAAACAAATTTTCAAGCCTTAGACATTAACCAGCTGGACAATGAACCGGAGTTGGCGACTCCACAAATCAGTGAAATTTTTTTGCAATCCCCATGGTACGCTGATATATGTTGTGTATTGTTAAACCTGTGTGCTCCCCAAGGATTGTCCAGGACCAATTGTTTAAGGAACAACAGTAAATTTTATGAAGACACAGCCAAAGCAAATATTCCAGTTTCAAAGGCTCTGTCTCTACACCAATTTCAGCAAAACAGCAAGAGAAAAACTGTCACATTATAAGCAATTCATGGTAGAAAAGAACTATTTGCAGTCAAAAGGCATGTTCCAGCAACATTGTACATAATTATCAAGCACGCAGAAGAAAGCAGGCGATGCTATACAGTTCACAGTAACTTAGTTGAGGAGAGAATGGTTCATATTTCAAAGTTTCACATTTTTAGCAGCCAGAACAAAGAAGTGTTTCCAGTCTACAGCAACAAATAGAAAAATCAAGGCAGTCTGACCTGCTGTTCTTGGCCTTTCACAAGGAAAATCCATCCCCAAGTGGAGCCACTGTTAGCCTCTTGTTGCAACAGGTGTTCATTTTTCATGATTGACATTTTTACATGCCAAATATGTCATACTTTGCAGGCTACAGTGTTCCATATTTCCACAAGATGCCATGAAAGTGTGTTAGTCCAAATGCCACTGCTATATTCCAATTTTGATGAGTTGTTCCAGTTTTGAAGAGTTTTTAAAGGGAGGTCCAAACAGTCTAATATTGGTCTCCCTAGGTTTCAATTTCCTATTTTAGAATATAGAGAATGATATCTGTCCAAACAGTTTAAACTTGGCAGATTTGTAGATAGGCAGAGAATCAAAGGGACCCAACTGCTTAATCTGGGCCCTTGGCAGAAATAAGTGTAGACTTAGATAGGAGAACAGAAAAAAGAAAAATTGTAAAGCCGGGTCTGCAAGTCTAAGTGGACCCAAACCAAAAAGAAGAAAAAATGTTAGGTGAGTAGGCTGGGTAGGTAGTTTTTTGAGGTGGCAGAATGATTCATGATCAATTTTTGTGTTTCTAAGTGTATATTTTTCCAGATCACAGTTATCAGGCAATTTTCATCTGGAGGAGCTCAAGCTGGACATCACTAACTCCCCCTTCCTCTCATTTCCCAAGTCACTTACTAATTTCCCCAAAGAGGTCAAGAACTGCTTGATTCCTCTTAGTTTCATCATTCTCCATGTCATTTGTCTTGGTGAAGATCTGCTTCACTCAAGGATCCTTTATTTCTCATTTACAAGTTCTTTTCCCCAAAATTAGCCTAAGGTCCCTTACCTTAGTGCTTTCTTATCATCTCCATATTAACTACTAACTCTAGTATATAATTCCCTATCAGTTTTCCCCTTCCCCTACTAAAAGTATGTATATAAAACTCCCCTATGTAAATATCCCCTCCCTGGCAATATAGCCATATTTCTTCTAAGTCAGGGAAAAAGCAGTCTATCTGGGGCTGTTTTTAGCCCATCTGTGTCATAACAGGAGTTAGATGACACCTGGTCATGCTAACAACCTCTCCCCTAGCCCTAAAACCCTCAAAAAACCCACTTTTATGACCTTATTCTAAAAAGTCCGTTCATAAAACATTAACCCGCACTCATTTTAACCCCAAAAAACCCACATATACCATTGTTTTAAACCCCCACCAGTGCGCATATTAAAATTGGAATATTCCGTGCATATTCCTACTCCTTATCCCTCCACCGCTTCACATTCGCCGCCGACCATCCGATCGCCTGTCCCACAGATCTACGGTGGGCGGGCCTTCCCATCTCCGAGCCGCCCGAAGGTTAGCGTCCGGGAGATGGGCGGTATTGCCGCCGTACTCCTGCCACGCGTCACCTTCCTGGGCGTGGCGGAGCCCCCTCCCCCGAAACCACCTCTGTCCAAAGGCGGTGCGCCCAAAACCATTTACCGCCCTCCCTCCTGTGACGTAAGCCACATGTCACCTGCCACGTCATCCGCCTGTGTGGCCTCCTGCCACTGTACCACCGAGTCACCCTGCCACGTGTCCTGCCACCGTGTCCCTTGCCGTACTGCCACGCCACATCCGTACGTGATGACGTCATCATGCTGACGTCATCTTGCCACGTCATCCGCCGTACGAGGTCCGTCATGCTGACGTCATCAGCAACTTTGGCGCGAAGGGCGAAAATCGCACTCTGGAGCCCCGGAATCAGTTTCTAAGGCAGTTTTTGATGTGCGATTTGCGCCTAGCGCAAATCGCGCATCGCTGGATAAAATGAGCCAAAATGGGGAATCTTTTCATCACGCAGCCCCCAACAAGCCCAAAAGGCGCCGAATCATCCAGTTTTCTTCGCGAAGCATGTAGAAAGGAGCAGAAGACAGTTCTAGAGGAAACAGAGGCCGAACAGCGGCCATTAAATGTTCATTTAACGCACAGCACATCAGAGCAGCAACCCAGTTTATGGTCAAAGAGTATTAGAGGAGAGATGAAGCAGCAAAGTGTACCAGTTAAAATTGTTTAATGGAAATCTTCAGTTCCCAAAGCAGGTTACATTGAATGGCAGCCAACAAAGTCAAAACAGGCGGTAAGCCCATCCCAGCCCTCAAATCACAATTAAGGCATTCAAAGCCACCAGACAGCAAAGAAGCAGAAACCCATACACATTTATTTCAGAGGCCACTGCACCAAGCCACCGAGGACAAGCACATTCACTTCATTTTGATACGGCAGCCCTCAGCACAGCCAAAGATATTTTCATGCATTTATTTCAGATAAGATTAGGTCAAATTAATTATTCTTTAGGACCGGTTTAGGTCAAGATGTAATAAATAAATTGTAGAGATTTTTCCCTATATATACCGCCCTCAGCATTGTTTCAAGGGTTGTTAAATTGGTATTTTCACTAGAGACTCACACTGTATACCTGAAGTTGTTTTTGTAATCAAAGATTGCCGAATGTTCTGAGAAGAGACTGTTGGATGTGTTGTTAATGTTTTTCTGGAGACTGAAGATGGAATTCTTGTGCTGCAACCTGATACAATAAGTGCTTCTTATCTCTGTTTACTATTTACCATTATCTAAGTAGCAGAAAGAAAGATTAGCTTAGAATTTGTTTAAATACACTCTATGCTCAATTTCTGTTGTTTCTTTATGTTTTCCTCTGAATGAATTGGTAATGAATATGAATTCCTTCTGGCTCATATTTACCCCGATTCACCTGTGTGTGCTGATTATCTAGGGATTCTTTACTGCCCCTAGGTAGAGCTCTATTATCTTCCCCTGTTAAGCTGATTGAGGGATTCTTAACTGCCCCTCATTACTTAGCATTCATCCCATCCTTTAAACCTCAAAACATTATTTCATTTGTAGCTACCTTGCTCCATTTTCTCTCTTATAACTAAGAAAACGCACCAGCAGTCCTCCTTTTCGACTCCACGCCCAATGGTTTGAAACTTTCAGACTATGCTCTGCCTCTCTACCTGAGAACATCAATTTTCCCACCAAAATCAGAACAAAAACCCCTAAACTCAATAACTAGCCTAAGATCCTTTTCAACAAAGCTAAATCTGAAAGAGAGAGCCCTCTCTGATTGCAGGTGGGCTAGAACCTGCAGTCCAAAGTTGGTCTGTGGTTACCTCGGCCGTATCCTTTTCCGGAGCTTAAGGCCAACCTGAGTGATAACAAAAGGATCTTATTTGAAGGTGTTCTTGTAAGAGAACCGTAAGATCCCGTACAATTATTAGATCTAGGTTTATTTCATTTCAGCTGTGAATTTCTTATTAGATGTTCTAATGTTGGAAGAGATCTTGTAGAAAGTATTCTTGTAAGAGAATCATAGATCTCAAACAATTGTTAGATCTAGGCTTGATTAGTTATTAGGAATCTTTCTAGATCTATATATTTTAGATAAGCACTTCTAAGTTTACCTTCCCAGGTTGACATTAAACTAAACTCTAATTTGGATCCGCTTTTTAGACCACATAGGGCACACATACGATTAAGGTATCCACTCGTATCTAGGATTCATGGTACCGCTGTAACTCCATCTTTGCAACATATCGTCGCACCTCAACCTCCTTAGCTCGCATGACCAGTCTCTCTGTAGCCATATCCCCCTCTCTGGAGGGCCCACCAATCTCCAGTCAAGGCCACTATGTCGGTCGCTCTAAATCATCCCAAGGAGCAACCGGTGACCTCAGTACCCAGGGCCTCTGAGGAATAGGCACGTACCTCGAAACTCCCATATGTCTCAAATCATGGCCAACTAGAAAGGCCAGTGGACATCCTTGTAGCCTCACATCTGTAAGTAAATAAAGCATAATGTCAATATCACCATAAATCATAAATACATAAAAAAACACGTGTATAAAAATGTAGAACTAACAAACATATACCTGATTTCCCCTAGGTAATACCTGGAGGGAGCCCCATATCTGGATTTCCCTGGAAGTCAAACCCATGGTACGGGTAGTCCAATATTAGCTGCGGGTTGGAATCGAACCAATGTTGTACCAGGTCGGTCCAGTACCAACCCAACTCTCCTTTACCCTCTTGAGGCATCGCCCATCCCCAACAACGCATGTGAGGCTCCCGAGGAGGCCTCACTGGTATTGCAAGAACATGGTGAAGCATAACCACCCTCTCATAGAGTATGCTGCAAAGCACACTCCCATAACCAAAAATCTTTAACGACAATCACTGAAACTGGGTAAGCTACGAAACCATCCCCTGCCGCACTAGTTGAGCCCAATCAAAAAATGTCTATGCCTGAAGTCACTGCAAAACTGAAATATGCGACCTTGAGCATCAGTTGGGGGATGCCAACCCTACAAGTCTAACAATCATATCTAGCACTGCTCGCTCATCTAGATCCTCCACCACTGCGATCATCACACAACCATCTAAAATAGAGTCTGGATTGTAGTGCCCCTCAGCCCAAAGCCTCATGCCAGCATCACCTTCTAGAAGGGGATAAGGAAGCACCTCCCCTCGTGACATCAACCCCCACGTGTTTAGCATTGATCCTCACATTTAACCATCTGTTGGATGAATGACCCATCATTCTGCTAAAGCGAACACTAATGATATTTTGTATCGTGAAATGACTACCAAATTTATGCAACAATAGTCA
The DNA here is from genome assembly GCA_031772625.1 of Pinus tabuliformis. Taxonomy (NCBI): domain Eukaryota; kingdom Viridiplantae; phylum Streptophyta; class Pinopsida; order Pinales; family Pinaceae; genus Pinus; species Pinus tabuliformis. The sequence goes on from CM062804.1 coordinate 86,697,273, forward strand.
GTTAGATTATCCTCCTTAATTACCCTTAAGCATCTCGAGATCATTGAGTTATTGGCAATCATGATATGTGACATATAGTTGTTGTTTCGTCCTCCTTCATCAAATCACCTTGAACCAAATTGACGCCTTTGTTGCCTTGATCATCTGCCAAAGTGTTTTTCTCTCTCTTGATATGATAGAACTCCAAAATTTCAATTTATCCATGATCAATTGGATTCTTTGTAGAGTTGGTCTTGTATTTGGGTCCTTGCAATGATTCAATTTGATACATTTTTTAACTAAAATGACAAAGTCTCCAAAGACATATATGATGATGATCTTGTCAGTATTGACTCATAAATTTTTATATGTTGAAAGTGGTTGATGATTTGGATGCATATTTATTACATATGATAGTTTTGATTTACTGCTCATGATGGATGTTGTCAAATTCACTTAAATTATAGAAATTTGATTCACTTGTTTTAATTATAGATGATGATAATGTTACAATAATTATCTTGTTATTTTCTATATATTGGATGCTGTAGATTCTATTTTGATGGAGATTTAATAAGTATAATGATGTTGTTAATTTGTATGGATGTATGTTTACCTACAAATTATTTGTAAATGTTATCCTATAAAATATTTCAAATGCATTAATATGATGTATAATCATATATAACTTATTTAAGAGACATGATATATTTAACTAATTAAATTGGAATAAAACATATTAATTTAACTGTATGAAAAAAATAATCACTTTTTTAAATCAAACAAAGAAGCAACAATGGAAGCCAAATTGGAAACAAATTTGGAAGCCACACTCAAAGAAAAATGGGAAGCAAAACTGAAATCCAAATAAGAAACCAAATTGGGTGTATATCCTAGTGCTACACCTGCTGATAGACCTGGAGATCAATTTGGCGCTATCTCCTACGTTTGGAAGCAAAAAAAGAAGCAACAAAGGAAGCCAAATTGGAAGAAAAATTGGAAGCCACAATAGAAGTAAAACTTGACGAAAAATTGGAGGCCACACTAAAATAAAAACTGGAAGCCACACTAGAAGAAAAATTGGAAGTCACAGTAGAAGCAAAACTGGAAGCAAAATTCGAAGCCACACTAGAAGAAAAATTGGACGTTAAATTGGAACCCACACTAGAAGCAAAACTAGAAGCAAAATTGGAAGCCACACTAGAAGAAAAATTGGAAGCCACTCTAGAAGAAAAATGGGAAGCAAAATTGGAAGCCACAACATAAGGAAAACTGGAACTAAAATGCAAAGCAAAATTAGACATTAAGCTGGAAGCCAAACTAGAAGACAAATTGGAAGCAAATCCTAGAGCTATTTCCAACGCTAAAATGGCACTATTCCAAGTGTTATTTACGGTGTTATTCCTGGTACTACTTACAACATTATTTCCGTTGAAACTTCTGATGCAACTTTCGACAAACTGTGGGGTGATATTCCAGGTGCTATTTTAGAAATTATTTATGGTGTTATTTTTCCGGCGCTATTTCCAATTTTGTTTTTGGAGCAATTTACGACACAAAATATGGCGCTAATACAAACATACCTGGTCATGCCCATTTTTGAGCTGGGAAACATGCCCAATTCGTGAACTAGAAAACACTAAATTCCGACGCAATTTTAGGCGCTATTTCCCTGTTTTGCTATATTGAAAAGAGGGGGTAGTAGTTGATCTAGAGAAGGTTAAGGCCATCATGGAATCGCCAACCCCTAAGAATTTGGCTGAAGTTAGGTCCTTCATGGGAATGCTTTAATGTTGTTCACATTAACAATTGCGAATTCATTGCTTCTTGGTATGGACCATAAACACACACGGTCAAACTGAGACATTCTTTCTCAGCCACAAAAATATAAAATCCTTTGCTGACGACATCCCACCAAGCCACGTGTTTAGCATTGATCCTCACATTTACCATCTATCGGATGAATGACCCATCATTCTGCCAACGCGAACACTGATGAGATTTTGTACCATGAAATGACTACCAATTTTATGCAACCTCAGTTAGTTAGATTATTGTTAGGCCCCTATACTATCAAAGCCTACATAACAATAATATTGTAGGGCACAACAATAACAATAGTGGGCTTCTATGGGGCACAATAGTAACAATATGGGCACTACATGGGTATGTCAATATAATAAGTGGGTTATACTAATAACAATAAGGGGTTACACTAGTAGTATAGGGGCCTAACAATTATCCTCCTTAATTAACCTTAAGCATCTCGAGATCCTTGAGTTATTAGCAATCATGATTTGTGACATATATTTGTTGTTCCGTCCTCCTCCATCAACTCACCTTGAACCAAATTGACGCCTTTATTTCCTTGATCGTCTGCCAAAGTGTTGTTCTCTCTCTTGATATGATAGAACTCCAAAATTTCAAATTTATCCATGATTAATTGGATTCTTTGTAGAGTTGGTCTTGTATTTGGGTCCTTGCAATGATTCAATTTGATACATTTTTGAATTGTAATGAGAGAGTCTCCAAAGACATATATGATGATGATCTTGTCAGTATTGACTCGTCAATTTTTATATGTTGAAAGTGGTTGATGATTTGGATGCATATTTATTATGTATGATGGTTTTGATTTATTGCTCATGATGGATGTTGTCAAATTCACTTAAATTATAGATATTTGATTCACTTGTTTTAATTATAGATGATGATCATGTTACAATAATTATCTTTTTATTTTATATATATTGGATGTTGTAGATTCTATTTTGATGGAGATTTAATAAGTATAATGATGTTTTTAATTTGTATGGATGTTTGTTTCCCTACAAATAATATAAATGCTATCCTATAAAATATTTTAAATGCATTAATATGATGTATAATCATATAACTTATTTAAGAGACATGATATATTTAACTAATTAAATTGTAATAAAACATATTAATTTAACTGTATGCAAAACAATAATCACTTTTTGGAATCAAACGAAGAAGCAACAATGGAAGCCAAATTGGAAACAAATTTGGAAGCCACACTAGAAGCAAAAGGGAAGTAAAACTAAAAGCCAAATAAGAAACCAAATTGGGCGTATATCCTGGCGCTACACTTGTTGATAAACTTGGAGATCAATCTAGCGCTATTTCCTACGATTGGAAGCAAAAAAAGAAGCAACAATAGAAGCAAAATTGGAAGCCACACTAGAAGAAAAATTGGAAGTCACACTAGAAGAAAAACTAGAATCAAAATTGGAAGCCACACTAGAAGAAAAACTGGACGTAAAATTGGAAGCCACACTCGAAGCAAAATTGGAAGAAAAATTGGAAGGCACACTAGAAGAAAAATTGGAAGAAAAAGTAGAAGCCACTCTAGAAGCAAAATGGGAAGAAAAATTGGAAGCCACAACATAAGAAAAATTGGAACTAAAATGCGAAGCAAAATTAGACGTTAAACCAGAATCCATACTAGAATACAAATTGGAAGCAAATCCTAGCGCTATTTCCAGCCCTAAAATGGAACTGTTCCAAGTATTATTTACGGTGTTATTCCTGGTACTACTTACAACATTATCTCCATTGAAACTTTTGATGCAACTTCTGAAAAATTTTGGGGTGATATTCCATGTGCTATTTCAGGCATTATTTATGGTGCTATTTTTACGACACTATTTCAAGCGCTATTTCCAATGTTGTTTTTGCAGCAATTTACGGTGCAAAATATGGAACTAATACAAACATACCTGGTCATGCCCATTTTTGCGCTGGGAAACATGCCCAATTCATTTATTGGAAAACATTAAATTCCGACGAAATTTTAGGCGCTATTTCCCTATTTTATTATAGTGAAAAGAGGGGCTCGCAGTTGATCCATAAAAGGTTAAGGCCATCATGGAATGGCCAACCCATAAGAATTTGGCTGAAGTTAGGTCCTTCATGGGAATGCTTTAATGTTATTCACATTAACAATTGCGAATTCATTGCTTCTTGGTATGGACCATAAACACACATGTCAAATTGAGACATTCCTTCTCAGCCACAGAAATATAAAATCCTTTGCTGACGGCATCCCACCAAGTCACGTGTTTAGCATGGATCCTCATGTTTAACCATTTGTTAGATGAATGACCCATCATTCTGCTGAAGCGAACAATGATGAGATTTTGAATCGTGAAATGACTACCAAATTTAAGAAACCTCAGTCAGTTAGACTATCCTCCTTAATTACCCTTAGGCATCTCGAGATCCTTGAGTTGTTAACAATCATGATATGTGACATATAGTTGTTGTTTCGTCCTCCTCCATCAACTCGCCTTGAACCAAATTGACGCCTTTGTTGCCTTGATCATCTGCCAAAGTGTTGTTCTCTCTCTTGATATGATAGAACTCCAAAATTTCAAATTTATCGATGATCAGTTGGATTCTTGTAGAGTTGGTCTTGTATTTTGGTATTTGCAATGATTCAATTTGATACATTTTTGAACTGTAATGACAGAGTCTCCAAAGACATATATGATGATGATCTTGTCAGTATTGACTCGTCAATTTTTATATGTTGAAAGTGGTTGATGATTTGGATGCACATTTATTACGTATGATGGTTTTGATTTACTTCTCATGATGGATGTTGTCAAATTCACTTAAATTATAGAAATTTGATTCACTTGTTTTAATTATAGATGATGATCACGTTACGATAATTATCTTGTTATTTTCTATATATTGGATGTTGTAGATTCTATTTTGATGGAGATTTAATAAGTATAAAGATGTTGTTAATTTGTATGGATGTATGTTTCACTACAAAGTATTTAGAAATGTTATCCTATAAAATATTTCAAATGCATTAATATGATGTATAGTCATATATCTTATTTAAGAGACATGATATATTTAACTAATTAAATTTAAACAAAACATATTACTTTAACTGTATGAAAAGCAATAATCACTTTTTGGAATCAAACAAAGAAGCAACATTGGAAGCCAAATTGGAAACAAATTTGGAAGCCATGACACTCGAAGCAAAATGGGAAGCAAAATTGGAAGCCAAATAAGAAACCAAATTAGGCGTATATCTTGGCGCTACACCTGCTGATAAACCTGGAGACCAATTTGGTGCTATTTCCTATGTTTGGAAGCAAAAAAATAAGCAAAAATGGAAGCCAAATTGGAAGCCACAATAGAAGAAAAACTGGATGGAAAATTGGAGGCCACACTAGAAGAAAATCTGGAAGCTACACTAGAAGAAAAACTGGAAGTCACACTAGAAGCAAAACTTGAAGCAAAATTGGAAGCCACACTAGAAGAAAAACGGGACGTAAAATTGGAAGCCACACTAGAAGCAAAATTGGAAGCCACATTAGAAGAAAAACTAGAAGTCACTTTAGAAGAAAAACGGGAAGCCACAACATAAGAAAAACTGGAACTAAAATGCGAAGCAAAATTAGATGTTAAACTGGAAGCCAAACTAGAAGAAAAATTGGAATCAAATCTTAGCGCTATTTCTAGTGCTAAAATGGCACTATTCCAAGTGTTATTTATGGTGTTATTCCTGGTACTACTTACAACGTTATTTCCATTGAAGCTTCTAACGCAACTTCCGACAAATTGTGGGGTGATATTCTAGGTGCTAGTTTTCCGGCACTATTTTCGGTGCTACTACCAATGTTGTTTTTGGAGCAATTTACGGTGCAAAATATGGTGCTAATACAAACATAACTGGTCATGCCCATTTCTGCGCTGGGAAACTTGCCCAATTCATGAATTGGAAAACACTAAATTCCTATGCAATTTTAGGCGTTATTTCCCTGTTTTTTTATAGTAAAAATAGGGGGTAGCAGTTGATCCAGAAAAGGTTAAGGCGATCATGGAATGGCCAACCCCTAAGAATTTCACTGAAGTTAGGTCTTTCATGGGAATGCTTTAATGTTGTTCACATTAACAATTGCGAATTCATTTCTTCTTGGTATGGACCATAAACACACACAGGTCAAATTGAGACATTCTTTCTTAGCCACAAAAATATTAAATCCTTTGCTGATGACATCCCACCAAGCCACGTGTTTAGCATTGATCCTCACATTTAACCATCTGTTGGATGAATGACCCGTCATTCTGCTGAAGCGAACACTGATGAGATTTTGTACTGTGAAATGGCTACCAAATTTATGCAACCTCAGTCAGTTAGATCATCCTCCTTAATTACCCTTAAGCATCTCGAGATCCTCGAGTTATTAGTATTCATGATATGTGACATATAGTTGTTGTTTCATCCTCCTCCATCAACTCACCTTGAACCAAATTGACGCCTTTGTTGCCTTGATCGTCTAACAAAGTGTTTTTCTCTCTCTTGATATGATAGAACTCCAAAATTTCAAATTTATCCATGATCAATTGGATTTTTGTAGAGTTAGTCTTGTATTTGGGTCCTTGCAATGATTCAATTTGATACATTTTTTAACTATAATGATAGAGTCTCCAAAGACATATATGATGATGATTGTCAGTATTGACTCGTCAATTTTTATATGTTGAAAGTGGTTGATGATTTGGATGCATATTTATTACGTATGATGGTTTTGATTTACTGCTCATGATGGATGTTGTCAAATTCACTTAAATTATAGATATTTGATTCACTTGTTTTAATTATAGATGATGATCACGTTACAATAATTTCTGGTTATTTTCTATATATTGGATGTTGTAGATTCTATTTTGATGGAGATTTCATGAGTATAATGATGTTGTTAATTTGTATGGATGTTTGTTTCCCTACAAATTATTTATAAATGTTATCCTATAAAATATTTCAAATGCATTAATATGATGTATAATCATATAACTTATTTAAGAGACATGATATATTTAACTAATTAAATTGAAATAAAACATAATAATTTAATTGTATGCAAAACAATAATCACTTTTTGGAATCAAACAAAGAAGCAACAATGGAAGCCAAATTAGAAACAAATTTGGAAGCCACACTAGAAGCAAAATGGGAAGAAAAACTAAAAGCCAAATAAGAAACCAAATTGGGCGTATATCCTGGTGCTACACCTGTTGATAAACGTGGAGATCAATATGGTGCTATTTCCTATGTTTGGAAGCAAAAAAAGAAGCAACAATGTGTAATGTCCCTTAATAATAAATAATAAATAATAATAATAATAAATATTAAATAAATAATAAACAATAAATAAAATAATAAAAAATAATAAAAAATAAATAAATTAATAATAATAAATTAATAAAATAATTACATGCTTTAAATAAATATAAATAAGAATAAACAAAAAAATAGTAAAAATTAGTAAAGCTATCAAAAAGTAAAAACAAAAGAAATAAAACAAGAAAAATAGTAAAAATCAGTAAAACTATTAAAAAGTAAAAACAAAAGAATAAAACAAGAAAGCAGTAAAGTTGCATGTTGACACATGGAGTGTGTGCATGTGGTTCCCCTTCTAATGTTTGTTCTATTTAATAAATGGTGCGGAAGATGAGAGGCATTCCATCATTCATTCTCTTGGGAGAATAGTGTTCTAAGACAAAGGATTCCCTGGTAGTAGTACGTTGATTGAGGGCTTGGGGGTGGCCAGTTGTAGCAAGATTTGGTGCAATTGAGCCTACAATTGGATGGAGAGTCATCCCCAAAACCTTGTTACAGTTAGCAGACTTCAACTGAAATCACAGGTAAGTGTATCTACTTATAGTTTTTAACTTTGATGTTAATTAGTTGATAATTGCATGTTGATTATAAATTGCTTGATTAATCTAATTAATTACATGTTTATTTTGGGCTGTTACACAATGGAAGCAAAATTGGAAGCCACAATAGAAGCAAAACTTGACAAAAAATTGGATGCCACATTAGAAGAAAAATGGAAGACACACTAGAAGAAAAACTGGAAGAAAAATTGGAAGTCACACTAGAAGCAAAAATGGAAGAAAAATTGGACGTAAAATTGGAAGACACACTAGAAGCAAAACTGGAAGAAAAATTGGAAGCCACACTAGAAGAAAATTTGAAAGCAAAATTGGAAGCCACTCTAGAAGCAAAATGGGAAGAAAAATTGGAAGCCACAACATAAGCAAAACTGGAACTAAAATGCGAAGAAAATTAGACGTTAAACTGGAAGCCAAACTAGAAGACAAATTGAAAGCAAATCCTAACACTATTTCCAGCACTAAAATGGCACTATTCCAAGTGTTATTTATGGTGTTATTCCTAGTACTACTTACAACATTATTTCTCTTGAAACTTTTGACGCAACTTCTAACAAATTGTGGGGTGATATTCCAGGTGTTATTTCGGGCATTATTTATGGTGCTATTTTTCTGGCGCTACTTTAGGCACTATTTCCAATGTTGTTTTTGGAGAAATTTACGGTGCAAAATATGGCGCTAATACAAACATACCTGGTCATGCCCATTTTTTCACTGGGAGACATGCCAAATTCATGAACTAGAAAACACTAAATTCCAATGCAATTTTAGGCACTATTTCCTTGTTTTGTTATAGTGAAAAGAGGGGGTAGCAGTTGATCTAGAAAAGGTTAAGGTCATCATGGAATGGCCAACCCCTAAGAATTTGGCTGAAGTTAGGTCCTTCATGGGAATGCTTTAATGTTGTTCACATTAACAATTACGAATTCATTGCTTCTTGGTATGGACCATAAACACACATGGTCAAACTAAGACATTCTTTCTCAACCACAAAAATATAAAATCCTTTGTTGACGACATCCCACCAAGCCACATGTTTAGCATTGATCCTCACGTTTAACCATCTATTGGATGAATGACCCATCATTCTGCTGAAGTGAACATTGATGAGATTTTGTATCATGAAATGAATACCAAATTTATGCAACCTCAATCAGTTAGATTATCCTCCTTAATTACCCTTAATCATCTTGAGATCCTCGAGTTATTAACAATCATGATATGTAACATATAGTTGTTGTTTCATCCTCCTCCATCAACTCACCTTGAACCAAATTGAGGCATTTGTTGCCTTGATCGTCTGCCAAAGTGTTGTTCTCTGTCATGATATGATAGAACTCCAAAATTTCAAATTTATCCATGATCAATTGGATTCTTTGTAGAGTTGGTCTTGTATTTGGGTCCTTGTAATAGTTGAATTTGATACATTTTCGAACTGTAATGACAGAGTCTCCAAAGAGATATACCATGATGACCTTGTCAGTATTGACTTGTCAATTTTTATATGTTGAAAGTGGTTGATGATTTGGATACATATTTATTACGTATGATGGTTTTGATTTGTTGCTCATGATGGATGTTGTCAAATTCACTTAAATTATAGAAATTTGATTCACTTGTTAATTATAGATGATGATCACGTTACAATAATTATCTTGTTATTTTCTATATATTGGATGTTGTAGACTCTATTTTGATGGAGATTTAAGAAGTATAATGATGTTGTTAATTTGTATGGATGTTTGTTTCCCTACTTATTATTTATAAATGTTATCCTATAAAATATTTCAAATGAATTAATATGATGTATAATCATATAACTTATTTAAGAGACATGATAGATTTAACTAATTAAATTGAAATAAAACATATTAATTTAACTGTATGCAAAAAAATAATCACTTTTTGGAATAAACAAAGAAGCAACAATGGAAGCCAAATTGGAAACATATTTGAAAGCCACACTAGAAGAAAAATGGGAAGCAAAACCGAAAGCCAAATAGGAAACCAAATTGGGCGTATATCCTGGCACTACACCTGCTGATAAACTTGGAGATCAATCTAGCTCTATTCCCTACGTTTGGAAGCAAAAAAAGAAGCAACAATGGAAGCCAAATTGAAAGCAAAATTGGAAGCCACAATAGAAGAAAAACTTGACGAAAAATTGGAGGCCACACTATAAGAAAAAAATGGAAGCCACACTAGAAGAAAAACTGGAAGCCACACTAGAAGAAAAATTGGAAGTCACACTAGAAGCAAAACTGGAAGAAAAATTGGAAGCCACCCTAGAAGAAAAACTGGACGTAAAATTGGAAGCTACACTAGAAGAAAACTGGAAGCAAAATTGGAAGCCACACTAGAAGAAAAACTGGAAGCAAAACTGGAACTAAAATGCGAAGCAAAATTAGATGTTAAATTGGAAGCCAAACTAGAAGACAAATTGGAAGAAAATCCTGGCTCTATTTCCAACGCTAAAATGGAACTATTGCAAGTGTTATTTACGGTGTTATTTCTGGTACTACTTACAACATTATTTCCATTGAAACTTCTGATGCAACATCTGACAAGTTGTGGGGTGATATTCCAGGTGCTATTTTGGGCATTATTTATGGTGCTATTTTTTTGGCGCTATTTCAGGCGTTATTTCCAATTTTTTTTTTGGAGCAATTTATGGGGCAAAATATGGCGCTAATACAAACATACCTGGTCATCCCCATTTCTGTGCTGGGAAACATTCCCAATTTGTGAATTGGAAAACACTAAATTCTGACGCTATTTTAGGCACTATTTCGCTATTTTGTTATGGTGAAAAGAGGGGGTAGCAGTTGATCCAGAAAAGGTTAAGGCCATCATGGAATGGCCAACCCCTAAGAATTTGACTGAAGTTAGGTACTTCATGGGAATGCTTTAATTTTGTTCACATTAACAATTGAGAATTCATTGCTTCTTGGTATGGACCATAAACACACACAGTCAAACTGAGACATTCTTTCTTAGCCACAGAAATATAAAATCCTTTGCTGACGACATCCCACCAAGACACATGTTTAGATTTGATCCTCACGTGTAACCATCTGTTGGATGAATGACCTATCATTCTATTGAAGCGAACATTGATGAGATTTTGTACTGTGAAATGACTACCAAATTTATGCAACCTCAGTCGGTTAGATTATCCTCCTTAATTACCCTTAAGCATCTCGAGATCCTTGAGTGACTAGCAATCATGATATGTGACATATAGTTGTTGTTCCATCCTCCTCCATCAACTCACCTTGAACCAAATTGACGCCTTTGTTGCCTTAGTCATCTGCTAAAGTGTTTTTCTCTCTCTTGATATGATATAACTCCAAAATATTTAAATTTATCCATGATTGTTGGGTCTTAGTTTTGTCTTATTTTTATCTATTTCTCTCATGTTTTCGATTGGATAAATGATTATTTTCGAAGAGTATTTGTTACTTCTCTATTTAACATAATTAAAATAGCATTAATGGGAGTTTAATTAAGGTTTTGTGTATTGCAACATTAAAACTGGTTTGACTGTACTTTGGGATGTGCCTGCACCATTTCATTTACGTTCCTGCACCAATTGGGATTCCTGCACTAGTTACAGTGGGCTTTCTGCACTCCGAAGGATTCCTGGACTGCACTCACATTCTCTGTGCCTGTACTCAAACCCTCCATTCATGGGTATCAAATTGTATCAGTTGTTGACTTGTATAAGGATTGTGGCCCGGAACTTGGACCCGATCTAGAACATTCAAGGAGACATCATTGACAGTTATGTGGGATGGAAGTCTGGTTGTAGCTGCAAATAATCATGGAACATGCTCTGTTTGGAGTTTTATGCGTGGAACACAGACAATGACGAACTTCGAGCCATTTCACAAGCTTCAAGCACATAATTCATACGTTTTGAAATGTCTTCTTTCACTCGAGTTCTGTGAACATCATCAGTGTTTGGCAACAACATCATCTGACCAAACTGTAAAGATATGGAATGTTGATGAGTCTGAAAAATTGCGCATGGAGGTAGCTACTTTGCCTGGATTGAAGGCAGAGCTGGTAGCATTAAGACGTCGCCATACATCAGCTTTAGAATTAATGGGTGAGCGTGATGAGGAGTTAGAGGAACTTCGGGCTGACATTGTTGATGTCAAGCAAATGTACCGAGAGCAAGTGGACATGCTTGTAAGCCAGATCGAGAAGTTGAGTTCTTCACTTGGCAGCAAATGATTTAATTGGCTTTTCAAGGAGGTCAGATATAGTGCAGCGATGAGTAGATAACAAACATTAAAATGCTTCTGAAACAAGTCACTCCTCCATCCCAAAACTCTTTGTCCAAGACGGAGCTGTAGGTTCATCTCCAAAGAGTGATGTGAAAGTGCGATGTGCATGTGATAATCCTTCAGCAGCTTCATCTCTTCACAGTATATTGTGTCGAACTCTAACTCGAAATGATAAGTGTGGACGAACTGTGGTCTGAGCATTGTTGTTTCGTGAAGATCACTTACTGCCCAAAAGTAGCACAATGCAGATTCAAACGACTCCAGATGCAAGGATTTCTTCAATACAGTGTGGTAGCATTCTAGTTTCACCTTCAGATATTAGAAGCTTTGCAAAAACATAGGTGGACTATATATCGGGCAATAACTCATTGAATATTTCTTATATGGTGCACTTTGGACTGAAATTTCCCTAGCGTCTTCAAGGGAACGGAGGGCAACGAGGATGAGGGGTACACTTCTCAACTGTCTTTTGTCTACCGAATTGCAATCCTCAAGGCCAGCCACTGCTATCTGCCACGGTGCTCCATGGGCTTTGGATAAGTCCGATTCAATACGAATCTGATCGAAGGAGATACGCTTCGATGCCAACCTGTGAGCAACTCATGCAAGGAGAAAATTGATCAATCAAATCGCACCTTCTAGCAACAGCTACTCCAGGAAAAGAGGAACGATTCACCAAAATTGTTCCCTCTTTCGACACTCAGTTCAAACTAATTCTTAATTCGATAGATTTTTAAAACTAATAATCTTCCCTCCTATATTTTAATTGGCTGTTGAAAAGCCCCAATTTGTAAATCAATGCCTATATAAGTTTGAGAAACTACCTGGAGCGAGGGTCAGTTAATTAGTTAATTAATTAGACAGTAGGGAAGGAAATCGATCCAGCCAAGGACAATGCGCATGAGAGGAATGTGCAGAAGGGAAGAGGAGTTGTCCCAATGTAGGCTCACGCAGTTCATAACTGGTGGATCGCTCCTCTTGTCTTGCTGGAGCTTAGCATTGTCTGCTTGATGTAAAAGATGTGTTTTCAAGAATTAATTTAAGCTTTGATAGCCATGTTCTGTTTAATTATTTATTGCATCTAATGATTCTGATTACTTTGTGAACCAGGTTAAGCGAGGGTGTGAGCTGGCTGGGTTGGCCACTATACCAGCTCGACACCGCTCTACAGTTCTTAAATTAATTAGCATTTAGATTATTATTTATTGTTTAACACTTTTAGTCCTGTTTCCTTCTTCAAGCTAATGCTATTTAAATTGCTGCAAATTTTTCCTTTACAAATTATTTCATTTGTTGCATCGTTAATCATATTTGCACTTGAAATATTTTAAATAAACATCGTGTCCCTCCAAATTGTCTGAATCCACAAGACTGACTCTTCCTTTATGAGCTCTAACATTCAACTAGAGTTGATCCAGATCCATTTAATTAATATTCTAGAACCTGAGATCGACTTGAGTATTTATGGTTTTGAAAGCCAATATTTATAAATAAGGAAACTACACTAAGTTTTGATATCGATAAATGTTTAATTACCATTATAAGTTTCCTTTAACTTCTAGACAGTTTGCAAGATTCCTTTCATAAGTTTATTTACACAATAAATTTCCTTGTTATGTTGTTGATGCTTTCAAGTTAACCTTACGCATAATTAATGCAGGTAGAATTAGTGCAAGCATAATGGTTTTTAATTACTTTTGAATTTATTCCAACATTTACAGTCTTTTTGTTATTATGTCGGCACTGCTTGATTTCTAGTTTAGATTTCCCTTCTGTTCGCTCGTAATTAGAATTTCCTTTTGCATTGATTTCTTTTATTTCCCGCATGATTTTAATTGTTTGGATTGGTGTTTTCTTGAATTCTCTTTAAGTGCAGGATTTCATTTATTGATGAAATTAATATGAAAGATAGACTAGCATTTATTTTGCAAGTTACAAGGGGCTTTCTCTGGCATTTCCAGTGTCGCGTCCCGAAGTTCACGAAATTTCCAGATTGACAAATTAAATGTTGGTACATTTATAAGCCCTATACTGCACCCAAAAATGATCAATTGAATTCTTTGTAGAGTCGGTCTTGTATTTGGGTCCTTGTAATGATTCAATTTGATACATTTTTGAACTGTAATGACAGAGTCTCCAAAGACATATATGATGATGATCTTGTCAGTATTGACTCGTCAATTTTTATATGTTGAAAGTGGTTGATGATTTGGATGCATATTTATTACATATGATGGTTTTGATTTACTGCTCATGATGGATGTTGTCAAATTCACTTAAATTATAGATATTTGATTCACTTGTTTTAATTATAGATGATGATCACGTTACAATAATTATCTTGTTATTTTATATATATTGGATGTTGTAGATTCTATTTTGATGGAGATTTAATAAGTATAATGATGTTGTTAATTTGTACGAATGTATTTTTGCCTACAAATTATTTATAAATGTTATCCTATAAAATATTTCAAATGCATTAATATGATGTATAATCATATAACTTATTTAAGAGACATGATATAATTAACTAATTAAATTGAAATAAAACATATTAATTTAACTGTATGCAAAACAATATTCACTTTTTGGAATCAAACAAAGAAGCAACAATGGAAGCCGAATTGGAAACAAATTTGGAAGCCACACTAGAAGCAAAATGGGAAGCAAAACTGAAAGCCAAATAAGAAACCAAATTGGGTGTATATCTTGGCGCTACACTTGCTGATAAATGTGGAGATCAATCTAACGCTATTTCCTATGATTGGAAGAAAAAAAGAAGAAACAACGGAAACCAAATTGGAAGCAAAATTGGAAGCCAAAATAGAAGCAAAACATGACAAAAAATTGGAGGCCACACTAGAAGAAAAACTGGAAACAACACTAGAAGAAAAAATGGAAGGAAAATTGGAAGTCACACTAGAAGCAAAATTGGAAGCCACACTAGAAGAAAAACTGGACGTAAATTTGGAAGCCACACTAGAAGAAAAACTAGAAGAAAAATTTGAAGCCACACTAGAAGAAAAACTGGAAGCCAGTCTAGAAGAAAAATGGGAAGCAAAATTGGAAGCCACAACATAAGCAAAAATGGAACTAAAATGCGAAGAAAAATTAGACATTAAACTGGAAGCCAAACTAGAAGACAAATTGGAAGCAAATATTGGCACTATTTCCAATGCTAAAATGGCACTATTCCAAGTGTTATTTATGGTGTTATTCCTGGTACTTCTTGCAACATTATTTCCATTGATACTTCTGACGCAACTTTCGATAAATTATGGGGTGATATTCCAGGTGCTATTTCGGGTGTTATTTATGGTGTTATTTTTCCAGCGCTATTTCCAATGTTGTTTTTGGAGCAATTTAGGACGCAAAATATGGCACTAATACAAACATACCTGTTCATGCCCATTTTTGCACTGGGAAACATGCCCAATTCATGAACTGGAAAACACTAAATTCTGGCGCAATTTTAGGCACTATTTCCCTGTTTTGTTATAGTGAAAAGAGGGGGTAGTAGTTGATCCAAAAAAGGTTAAGGCCATCATGGAATGGCTACCCCTAAGAATTTCACTGAAGTTAGGTCCTTTATGGGAATGCTAGGCTACTACAGGAGGTTCATCAATAACTTCTCCAAAATTGGCCACCTAATCACTGCTCCGCAATATAAAAGGAAGAGGTTCGAATGGACAAATAACTGACCAACAAGCTTTGATCAACTGAAGTAGTTGTTAACCAATGCACCAATACTAAGAATTGAAAACCTAGAAAAAAGATTTTTTGGTTTGCACATATGCCTGCAAGGAGGGACTTGGTGGAGTCTTGATACAGGAAGGCCAAGTGTTCTATTACAAATCTCGAAAATTAAATGCATATGAGAAAAACTACGTAACTCATGATTTGGAATTGGCTACCATCATCCATGCAATGAAAATGTGGAGGCACTACCTCCTTGGCAGAAGATTTAATCTAATGACTAATCACGGAGGGATGGAATATTTGTTTGAACAAACCAAGTTAAATGCAAGAAAAGCTAGATGGTTGACTATATTCAATGAATTTGATTTTGAAATCAAATATATAGAAGGCAAGGAGAACATAGCGGCTACTGCACTTAGCAGGAGAATGCAAATACACTATATAGCAACCATAAGTTCTTATGGAAATGATCTTGAAGAAAGGATAAAAAATGTTGGGCAACAAGATGAAAAATATTGATAATTGAAAGAGAAATGGTAGCAATCGTGTGAAGGTGAAAAGGATAAGGAATACAACCTTACAATTGGTGCATTGATTATATTAAAAAATCAAATCTATGTGCTAAATGACAATGACTTTAAGAAAATCATAGTAAAAGAGTTTCATGCAAAGCCATACTCCGGTCACCCAGGTTACCAAAAGACTCTTATGACCATCAAGAAATTCTATGTTTGGCCTTGTTTGGAAAGGGAGGTGGCAAATTTCATCTCCAAGTGCATAGAGTGCCAATAAGTAAAGGATAAATGAAAACACCCAACTTACTTATTGTGGCTTATTCCTATTCCAGAATGGAAGTGGGAAGTGATATCTATGGAATTTATTATATAAATTTAAAGGACTTCTAAGAAACATGATGTAATCATGGTGGTGGTTGACAAGTTGAGTAAAATGGCTCACTTCATAGTTGTTAAGTCTATAAATTCAGCTAGTGAGGTGACTCAAATTTCATAAAAGAGATTGTGAGATTGCATGGATTTCCCAAGAAGATTATCTTGAATAGAGATGCCAAGTAAACTTCAAATTTATAGAGAGAACTATTTGTAAGCTTGGGAATTGAGCTGACATTTAGCACAACTTACAATCCAAAAACTGATGGGAATGTACAGAGGAAAAATAGGATCCTTGAATACATGTTGAGGATGTGTGTAATGCATCAATCAAAGAAATGGGAAGAGTACCTCCCACTAGTAAAATATGAATATAACAATGGGTATCAAGATTTGTCGAGAATGAGCCCATTTGAAGAACTTTATGGAAATAGTTGTAATACTCCTATCAACCAGAATGATCTAGTGAAATATAAAGTCCTTATTGGGCTTGATATGTTGAGGGAGATGGAAAAAGGTATCCAAAACATTAGAAGAATTTGAAAGTGGAACATGATAGGAATAAGAGCTATTCAAACTAACATAGAGTGCACAAAGAGTTCCAATTTGGAGAACATGCTTTATTGTGAGTTAGACCCAAAAAGATCTCCTTGAAATTTGGGTCATGCACCAATCTAACACCATGGTTTTGTGGGCCTTTTGAAGTGCTCAAAAGAATAGGGAAAATGGCATATAGGTTGGCCTAGCCTCCAACAATAAGAGTTCATGAAGTATTCCATGTTTCATTTCTTAAAGATATGTGCAGGATGTTAATCGTGTAATTGATTGGTCTGTGTTATAGGTGGAACTAGAGGGAGAGTTACAACTAGAACGTTTATGCATCCTAGATTGAAGGAAACTCACATTCTAGAATCAAGCAATAAATAAATTTGAAGTGAAATTGAGACACTTTAGGCCAAGGGAAACCATGTGGGAAATGGATGACAAGATGCAGGCCACATATCCTCTCTTATTTGCTGAGTAAACCAAATGTAAATACATTGAAAATGCTATACAAAGTTGTATGTATAAAACTCCATATCAACAATGCTTGGTTTAAAGGATATTTTGTTTGTATATGGTTATTGAACATCCAGGACAATGTCCCCCTAAGGGGGAGGGGACTGTGACACCCCCTAGTTAATATTCCCTCATTGTAAATAATTGTAATTATTTAAAAGGTTGAGAGAAAGGGACATAAATTCCATATTGCTTGGGGATGGAGATTGCTTGATGAAATGGTGAATTTAAATACATTAGCCATGGGTTGGTTGGGAAGCTTAAATGTGTTGACTATGTTGTAAATTTAACTAAAGAGACAAGGACAAGACCATGTGTCTGTTGGCTCTAACAACAAGAAAACAAAGGACAAAAAAATTAAGGAAGTAATGGTTTGTGCTATCCAAGGAGTTGACTATGTGAAACCTTGGAAAATACAAACAATTAGGCTATTAGGGGAGCACACATACATAGTGGGGAGGGAGAACACACACTATCTTTCTCTCATTCACAGGTAGTAGAGAAAACACATTTTTTGAATGAATACGCAATGGAAGAAAATTGTGAAGAGCACCACAAGGAAAAAAGAACCCTCAAAGGGTGGAGGTGAGAAACACAGAGAGAACAATGATCAGTATTGTAGTTATCAAGCTTTAAAGGAGGTGAACCAATTGAGGAACCCTCAAGGAGGCTTACTGGGTGAAAAATAATATAGAGAGTAGTGGCTTTCTTGAAGGTTGAAGAACCCACTAGAATCTTGTGGATTGATGAACCTACTGGATTGGGAAAGGACACTTAGGTACTTGTGAGGGTTGATGAACCACCAGGAGTTTCCTTGGGGCTGAAGCTCTAGTGCTTGACTCATTGATGAACTACCGGGAGAGTTTATCTCTTTACCCATCTATAGCTTATCCATTAATGAAACTTCCCTTGATGTGGAATATGTTCTCTTGAAAGTAAGTTAAGACTCTTTGTACAATGCTATCCTAGCATGGATGTTAATTATGCATGAAAATTATAGAAAGACCGAGTGTAAGATTGTGTAGCTGGTGGATGAAAGAAAAGTGGCCTTATGACATCCTGTTAAGTTTCCTCTAAAAAACACTCCACATCAAGCACTAAAATCTAGCTCGGGGGTGACAATTAAAAGTAACTATGTCTATAGCTTGTTTATGGCTGGGTGGAGAGTTAGAGTCCCACTCTCATTTGCCAGATACCTTACAAGATAAGTATCCTAATAAAATTTGTGCTTATGATTATTATGCCTCTGTTTATTGTACTGAATGAATTCAATGCTAATGTTGAGGAGTGATGTTTCCTACATGAATGAGGATTTCAATATCTTGTGTGAAGACTTTAAAGGAATGGCTCATTCCCTATGAATGTTTATGGGCTTGAAATTAACCTAATTTTCATTAGTTTTAGGAGATGGGTAATCTTTGTTTATGACTAATTAATTGCATTTAAATGTTTGAAATATTTGGCTATTGTGTTGATAAGTCCACTTATACCAACAAGTAAAATGTGTAAAACTAGGCCAAGCTGAGGCACATTTAAGCTCAGGAGAGATAACACTCATTTGTATCTCTGTCTATAATACACATGTATATATATGTGTGTGTTTTTACATGTTGCAGGATGAGGAGATTTATGAAATTGTATGTATGATAGGACAAATTTTAGAGTTAGGTCCTAAATTCTTACTAGAACCACGATGACCAAGCTTGAGGGCGGGAATAGCCCTAAACCTTTACATGTTACATCTGTCACGGGATGGAGTTTAAGTCCCGAAGGAGCATGGAGGCTCGAGCTTGATAAGCCAAGTGATCGGGTGCAACGACCAAAGGTGGAACAAGATAAATATGGACTATTGAGAGCTAAATGCTCATTGCTGCCCATGTGTCCTAGAGCATTGTCCCCAAAGATTTCAAGGGAAGCCCTATGGGAAACTCCCGAGGTTTTATTCCTAAGGTGAATTGGCAGGTGGGGCTAGTTGGTAAGAAATTGGTGTAACACTGCTAAGGAAAAATCCCAAACCCTTATAGTGTGGAATAATTTGCTTTTACTGTGTGGAGGATCAGGCGGGACCCACACCCAGCATGATGGGTGATGTGGTTTCAGGGCCACGTGTTAGCTAAATTTGAGGTTATTTTTTCTGAGACATGTGGCCTAAAAACGAGTGACACATGACATGCTTGGATTAGAGCTGCATGGAGTTTGATGTCACATAGGCGCAAAAGGCTAGTGATGTAATCCCAATGTTTAGTCCGTGACGATTTCTAATGGAGACGAGAATTAATTCTCGGGGTGATGTGGTGAGGCAGAGATTACTCGCACAAACATTAGGTAACGTGGTTGGTTAAATTGCATTGAGGTGGCGGTAAACGTGGAGGCAGGACGTGACAACTCCACATAATCTTGACAAATATAAAAAGGGACAGAATTAATGTGGGCTGAGACAATGTGGCATGGTGGAGCCCATGCAAGAGGCCGTAGTGAATAGAAAAGCAACACATGGGGAGAGATCCACAGGGAATCCACTTAACCTTGAAAAAGTTATCCTTAAAAGTTTCAACGAGGGGGCTTCATGGGTTTCTTTTGAGATTTTATCTTTGAGGTGACATGGCCTTGGAGGGGCATACACCTGCACACATAGTGCGTATTTCATATTATTTTATATTTTGGGCTATGTAGAGGGGTTAAATCATGATTGATATGAAAGGGTCAGCAATGGTGTGGTGGCATGGCGCACGACTAGGGTAGCCACGTGGCAGGTTAAGTGACATGACACTATTTTATTAACCAAGATTTGATTTGCCATATATTTTAGTCTGGGAGTCGGATGGAGACAAATTTTATATCGTTAAAAAGATCTTGATGAGATGAATGTAGCGATGTCATTTGTTTCTTATTTTAAGAAAGTTAAAAAAGTTGAAAATTTTAGACCTCGTTTCCATCATGTGACAATGAGAGTCGAGTCATCATAGTAATGTTGGAAATAATACTGAGAGGGGGGGGTGTGAATTAGTATTATCAAGTCAATTATTTTTTAATTCACAGTTAGAGAAACCAACGTACATACGCAACTTCAGTTAAGGAAAACAACGTATAACTCACAGACTTGAAATTTAATTATTCTTCAGGAGTTAATCTTAAATCAGTGTGTCAGAACCATATAGACATCAACCAGGAACAGAAAAATAGTGCAGACAGTCACACACAAGAACACAAGATATAAGGTGGAAACCCAATGTGGGTGAAAACCACCTGCTGCAATATGTCTCTATCTTCTTTCAATTAGAAACTTCTTTTTACAATGATTCTGTACTGGTGCAGTCCTTTACCAGTACGCAGGCTACAACCTGCAGAGGGCTACAACCCTCTCTCGTTCTCTAGTTTCTCCTGGAAGGGAGCTACAACCCCCTTTAGCTCTTGTACTAGCAGTGGTACTAGTACGCAGGCTGCTACCTGCAGAAGGCTTCAACCTTCTCTTTCTTCCAGGGACCACGTTTCATCAATTTTCAGACTGGATCCATGAATAACATCAATTATATCTGCAACAATCAATATCTTTTGTACAACCCAATATATAATAAATCAAACACTTCTCAGAATGTTGTAACCAGAAAAAGGGTAACAATAACCAGACACCAATTCTGAACCCAGAACACTGCAGCAATAAACAGAAGTAGCTAAAGCATATTTCATGAAACATACGCTACTTCGCTATGCTGAAACCTGCGTACATACGCATCTGTATCACTGCCAACCAGCGTATACGCTTCTGTGACTTACTGAACCTGCGTGTATACGCGCCTTCGTTGCACCGAACCTACGTACAGATCTATGAAAGACAGATTTCCCTTTTCAAGTATTCAAGCATTAATTATACCCAGATTTTCAAATTCATAGATCAATTCATGCGTCAAATACAATAGATCACAATCACACAAAGATACTACTATTCAAGCTTTGAGATTTGACCCATCAATAGAACTTATCCATCTTGCAGTGTTCAGGTTCCTCCTTGATTCAGATCCAATAATGCACCATAACCAATCACTAGTGTTCCAGATCTTGCTCTTCTTAAGATATTCAATTCTTAAATTGATACTATTGCCAAATGATCTCCTTGCCATTTTATAGAGTAGACCTTACTCAAACCATGGTCCAAAACCACTAAGAACCAATACCATGGACCCAATACCTGGGTTCAACACCTTGGATGCAATACCATGGACCAAAACCATAGGTTCAAATATGTCAGACTAAATACCATGGACCAAATATACCTTTTTCCACATGTACGCGCTTTTCTTTGCATGAAAGTGCATGCATACGCATACGCGCCTTTGGATTGGTGATACCGCGTGTATACGCGACTTTGCTGAGAGGAACCTGCATATACCTTATTTTCTTCCATTTTGATTTCCTGAACTATGATTTGCCACCTGAGAACGTTGCCATCAAGGACAACACCTGTGACATAGTGCCAAACTTGTGTCATAATGCCAACAATCTCCCCCTTTGGACTTGATGGCAACCTTCCAACTTCAAAGTCATTCTCCTCCTTTGACATCAAGGGCAAAGGGTTATGCTCCCCCTGATTTCTTGTTCTGCTATGCTGTCCAAACTCCCCCTAACTGTAGGCAAGGTCTGCAAGAATATGTTCTACAAAAGAAACATGACTTTATACATCATAAATGACCTTCCTACCACCAAAGACTCATACATACATCCATTTCCCAACCAAGTGGGGATTGACTCATCTACCCAACCAAGTGGGGATACACCAAGATAAAACAAGAACATTACATCATTCATCCCAGGCATAGTGGGGAAACCAAGAAAGGTCGTTACATGACCTTGATAAGAAAAGAAATACATGTCATAGAGATGAAATATCTACAGCAAGATTATGATAACAACTATCATCAACAGCATCTGTCAATCACCATTCAGACCAACATCCATGCTCTCCCTTTGCACCTGTTCCTCTTGAAACCAAAACAACTGTGAATTTGAACCAAGATCTTCTAAGATAATGCCAACAATGCATTATTAGAAGAATATATATGCTCCCCCTGAACCTGTGCCAGATGGTCTCTGTCAGACCCATATAAGACTCTTTTCATCTTGAGTCTGGCCCCCACTGTTTTTCTGCAAACCATCATATACGCGACTGTACCGATAGAAACCGGCGTATGTATGCGGATTATCCACCTGCAACTCGCATACAACCATTAATCTCTGAAAAACAGACAAGATTCAATAGCAAGATGATGCATCAACTACCCCCAGCTTCTGTCTGAGGTATTCAAATGTCTCCCTGGGCAGTGGTTTGGTGAGTATATCAGCAACTTGTTCCTTAGATGGAACATATTCCAACTTGACCTTTTGTTCAAGCACTTGTTCCCGGAGAAAATGATACTTGATAGGTATGTGCTTAGTCTTTGAATGCATGACTGGATTCTTTGAAATGTTGATTGCACTTGTATTATCACAAAAAATGGAAATAGGTGGTGTACAAGTGATTTGAAGATCTTGCAATGTTTGCATCATCCAAAGGAGTTGTGTGCAGCAAGATGCAGCAGCTACATATTCTTCTTCAGTTGTAGATAATGCAATGGAACTTTGTTTCTTGCTGAACCAAGATACCAATCTAGGACCCATGAAGAATGCACCTCCACTAGTGCTTTTCCTGTCATCCACGCTACCTGCCCAATCTGCATCTGTATATGCATGAAGTGTGATATCTGTATCTCTAGGATACCATAAACCATAGTTTTGAGTCCCTTGAAGGTATTTGAAAATTCTCTTGACTGCCTGAAGATGAGTTTCCTTTGGATTTGCCTGAAACCTTCCAACTATCTCTACTGCATGCATAATGTTTGGTCGGGTACCTGTTAAATAGAGTAGACTACCAACCATGGATCTATAGGTAGGTTGATGTACAGCTGTTGATTCATCATTTGTGCTGAGGCTGCAACCTGTTACCATAGGAGTACATACTGGTTTCGAGTCCTCCATCCCATATTTCTTCAAGATCTGCTTAAGATACTTGGTTTGTGATAGAAAGATACCATCTTTGATTTGTTGAACTTGTAAACCAAGAAAATATGTGAGCTCACCAAGCAGGGACATTTCAAATTCTTTCTGCATCACCAAAGCAAAGCTTTGACTCATGGCTTCTTCATTGCTGCCAAAGATGATATCATCAACATTTACAACAAGTATTAGCAACTTATCATTGTCAATTTATATATATATATTGTTGTTTGTTGATCCTTTTGCAAAACCTTGTTGATGAAGGTACTCATCCAACTGAAAATACCAAGCCCTTGGAGCTTGTTTAAGACCATAGAGAGCCTTTTTGAGTCTGCATACAAAATTCGGATCATTTCCAAGGATGAACCCATCTGGTTGCTCAATGTGCACTTCTTCATTCAAGTCTCCATTCAGAAAGGCAAATTTTACGTCCATCTGAAATACTTTGAACTTCTGAAAGCTAGAGAGAGCAAGGAACATTCTTATAGCCTCAAGTCTAGCAACTGGTGCAAAGGTTTCTTCAAAGTCTATGCCTTGTTGTTGCGCATATCCTTTACAAACAAGTCTTGCCTTGTTTCTAACCACATCTCCATTTTCATTTAGCTTATTTTTGAAAATCCACTTTGTCCCTATGACATTCTTATCTTTTGGTCTAGGAACCAATTCCCAAGTGTTATTCCTTTCAATCTGTTCAAGTTCTTCCTTCATGGCCTTGACCCAGCATTCATCTTTGCATGCCTCTTTTACATTTTGTGGTTTGGTGGAGGAGAGAAATGCTAGATAGCTTGAAGCTTCTGAAATGGTTCTCCTTGTTTGTACACCTGCCTCTTTCTGCCCCAAAATTTGAGATTCTGGATGATTCTTCTGAATGTATCTGGATGGAGTCTTTTCTTCTATTCTTATTTGTTCTTCTGGTGCCTCATGGGTTTCTTCTTCATCATGAATCTGATTTGACATTGGGGGATAGTCCTCATCATCTTCGAAGACTTCAGATATTTCCTGTCTAGGGGTGTTTTCTTCTTCATCAATCACTACATCAATACTTTCAATAATTTTTCCAAGTCTTTTATTGTAGCATTTATGTGCTTTGCTGTGTGGAGAGTAACCAAGGAGAATGCCTTCATCTGCTCTAGGTTCAAACTTGCCAAGATTTTCATCAGTCCTTTTAATGTAGCATTTGCTTCCAAAAATTTTGAAGTATTTTATCGTGGGAGTCTTACCATACCAAAGTTCATGAGGAGTCTGAGTGCTATTTACCTGGACATTTGTCTTGTTAAGAATAGTTACTGCAGCAAATGTAGCTTCACCCCAGAAGGTTGCGGGAGTTCCAGATTCATCAAGCATAGCACGAGCCATTTGTTGAACCGTTCTATTCATCCTTTCCACTACTCCATTTTGTTGAGGTGTCCTTGCAGCAGAAAATTCCCTTCTTATGCCATGTTCTTCACAAAAATCGAAAAATTCATCTGAGGTAAATTCTCCTCCTCGATCAGATCTGAGGCATTTGATTCTGCGATCTGATTCGTTTTCAACCAAGGCTTTGAATGATTTGAACTTTTCGAAAGCTTCATCTTTATACTTCATGAGTCCTATCCAACACATCCTTGAAAAGTCGTCAATGAACAATATGAAGTACTCTTCACCTCGAGGTGACCTCTTCCTAGTCGGACCACATATATCAGTATGGACAAGTTCAAGTGGCCTGCCAGCTGATCCTTCCTTTTCAGGGAAATTAGTTCTGGTTTTCTTACCAAACTGACATGATTTTGCATATTGTATTGTCTGGAATTCTGATGTCAGGAAGATCACAAACTGCCTGATATTTGCATGCTTTCCTTATCTGAGAGAAGCTAAGATGCCCCAATCTTCTGTGCCATAGCCAGTGTTCATCATTCTTGCTTAGATAGAATTGATGTTGTCCTTCTTTGAATATGTATAAATTATTTGGAGTTCTTATGCCTTTGATCATTGTTTTTCCTATATCAAGATCGCGAACACTACATCCATTTGATCGAAATATTACCTCAGTTCCTTGATCACACATCTGACTGACACTCAATAGATTATGTTTTAAGCCATCAACATACATAACGTTTCCAGCTTTGACCTTCTCTTTCAACTGAACAGAACCTTTACCTTTTATGAATGCAAGGGTGTCTTTTCCAAATGAGACCTTCTTTTCCTTTTCTAAGGCACTATATGATTGAAGTTTTTCTCTATCACCTGTCATATGTTTCAAACATCCACTGTCGATGTACCATTGATTTTCCTGTCCTTTTGCATATAAGGCTATCCCACATCTTTCTGGTTGCGGTTCTTTCATTCTCCATGTTTTGGCATTTGAGGCTTGTTCCTTCTGAGTTGTCTGCTGAAACCTGCTCCTGCTTTCAGAATCTTCATGAACGAAGTTGTTACAAATAGAACATTCTATTTCATTTTCAAGAGCAGAAAAGTTATTGTAGGTCCTTTTCATGATCCTAGTGATACTTCTTTGTTTTTGATCTTCTCTAGTCATGATTGTCTTATAGGAAACACATTGAGTTGCTTTGTGACCAAAGTTATGACAAGAGAAACATTGGCCATTGAAGAAACTCCTGCGATTATCAAATCTACCATCCAAATGATTGTAGCTTCTATTGACATCCATTCTTGAGGAAAATTGAGAAGGTTTTACCTGTGGCTAGTTATAGCTTCTATTCATCCTTAAAGTAGATTACCCCCGATTTACCTAGTAGTCTTTGTTCATTCTTGAGGTAAATTGTCCCTGATTTACCTGGTGATCTCCATTGGGCCTTTGCTCATTTCTCCTTGCTGCATTAAGATAACTTTTGGAGGTGGATGGTTTCTGCGCTTGAGATGCTTCTTCATTATATCCCAAACTTGTCTTGATTTGTGGAGAACGTTGCACTTTGATAATGTCATCTAAAGTTTCAGATCCTTTAACAAATCTAAGATTAAGAGCTTTTGTTTTCTCAATCTCTTTTCTAAGTCCCACAATTTCACATTCTAAAATTTCATGATGTTTTTCCCTTTCAGCTAGTTGGAATTGTAGAGTATCAATAATCATATTTTTCTCTTCTAAACAAATTTTGAGTTTAGAAATCTCTTCATAAAGGCCTTCTTCATCTATAGCATCCAAAAAATCATCATCTTCAAAAGCCATTAAAAGTCTATTATCATTACCTTGCTCATCTTCATCACTATTTGATAATCCATCACTGTCTTCATGCGTGTAATAGCTCTTCTTATTTACATATTGTTTTCTGTTCCATATAACAAGTTCCTTACCTTTGTCTATTTTATCTTTATGAGGACATTTTGCAGCATAATAACCGACTCTTCCACAAGCAAAGCATTTGAAAGGAAGCTTACCTCTGAATCTTCCAGTTCCTCGTTGAAGGTTCTTGACAAAATTTGATTCTTCCTCTTCTTCTAACATATGTCCTGACTCATAGTAATCTCCTTTGCCTGAAGCCTTGAATGCAACTTCTCTCCTGTCTGATGGTCCTCCTTTCCTCATTTCGTAAGCAGTTAGAATTCCGTGTAGCTGTGACATGGTAAGGCTCTGTAGATTTTGTTTTTATTCTATTTCAGAAACTTTTGATTCAAACTTAGAAGACAAAGATCTTAGAACCTTTTCAACCAAAACAACCTCTTTTATTTCTTCACCCAAGTTTTTCATACAATTAACAATCTCATCTATACGTAGGAAATAGTTAGCCACACTTTCATCATTGTGCATTCTAAGATTTTCATACTGAATTATGAGAGTTTGAATTTTTGCTCGTTTTACCTATTTATCTCCTTCATAGCTTAGAACGATCTTGTCCCATATTTCTTTTGCGGTTTTGAGCTGCATAACCTTGACAAATTCTGTTTGAGATAGACTCCCTAATAGAGTATTGACAGCCTTTGCATTTGTTTCATACTGCTTCTTACCAGCCGGATTTGTAGGAGTTGCTGATGGAAATTTGTACCCTGTATCTATGATATCCCAGACTTTTGTACCAAGAGATTGAAGATAGGCTGTAATTCTTACCTTCCAATAGACGAAGTTGGTCCCATCAAAAATTGGTGGCCTGATCGATGCTTCTCTCGTAGTTTCTCATGATGATAGATCTTCCTTCAAGCGATCAAGCTTCTTCAGAAGGACCTACTCTGATACCAATTGTTGGAAATAATACTGAGAGGGGGGGGGGGGGGGGGGGGTGAATCAGTATTATCAAGTCAATTATTTTTCAATTCAACCAGAGATTTGTATACGCTACTTTAGTTAGAGAAACCAACGTACAGACGCAACTTTAGTTAAGGAAAACAACGTATAACTCACAGGCTTGAAATTTAATTATTCTTCAGGAGTTAATCTTAAATCAGTGTGTCATAACCATATAGACATCAAACAAGAACATAAAAATAGTGCAGACAGTCACACAAAAGAACACAAGATATAAGGTGGAAACCCAATGTGGGTGAAAACCACCTGCTGCAATATGTCTCTATCTTCTTTCAATTAGAAACTTCTTTTTACAATGATTCTGTATTGGTGTAGTCCTTTACCAGTATGCAGGCTACAACCTGCAGAGGGCTACAACCCTCTCTCATTCTCATGTTTCTCCTGGAAGGGAGCTACAACCCCCTTTAGCTCTTGTACTAGCAGTGGTACTAGTACACAGGCTGCTACCTGCAGAAGGCTTCAACCTTCTCTTTCTTCCAGGGACCACGTTTCATCAATTTTTAGACTGGATCCATGAATAACATCAATCAAACATCAATTATATCTGCAACAATCAATCTCCTTTGTACAACCCAATATATAATCAATCAAACACTTCTCAGAATGCTGTAACCAGAAAAAGGGTAACAGTAACCAGACACCAATTCTGAACCCAGAACACTGCAGCAATAAACAGAAGCAGCTAAAGCATATTTCATGAAACATACGCTACTTCGCTATGCTGAAACCTGCGTACATACACATCTGTATCACTGCCAACCAGCATATACACTTTTGTGACTTACTGAACCTGCGTGTATACGCGCCTTCACTGCGCCGAACCTACGTATAGATCTATGAAAGATAGATTTCCCTTTTCAAGTATTCAAGCATTAATTATACCCAGATTTTCAAATTCATAATTCATGCGTCAAATACAATAGATCACAATCACACAAAGATACTACTATTCAAGCTTTGAGATTTGACCCATCAATAGAACTTATCCATCTTGCAATGTTCAGGTTCCTCCTTGATTCAGATCCAGCAATGCACCATAACCAATCAATAGTGTTCCAAATCTTGCTCTTCTTAAGATATTCAATTCTTAAATCGATACTATTGCCAAATGATCTCCTTGCCATTTTATAGACTAGACCTTACTCAAACCATGGTCCAAAACCACTAAGAACCAATACAATGGACCCAATACCTAGGTTCAACACCTTGGATGCAATACCACGGACCAAAACCATAGGTTCAAATATGTCGGACTAAATACCATGGACCAAATATACCTTTTTCCACATGTACGCGCTTTTCTTTGCATGAAAGTGCGTGCATACGCATACGTGCCTTTGGATTGGTGATACCGCGTGTATACGCGACTTGTTCTGAGAGGAACCTGCGTATACCTTATTTTCTTTCATTCTGATTGCCTGAACTGTGATCTGCCACCTGAGAACGTTGTCATCAAGGACAACACCTGTGCCATAGTGCCAAACTTGTGTCATACTGCCAACAAGTAACTGCCTCCTCCTAATATCCTTAGTTAGGGCTAGGATTAACGGGGGGGTGGGGGGGTATAAGTTACAGCTTGAATAAGAAGGTTCGTAAAACGAAGTGAATCAAATAGAATATTAGTGAGAAAAAGAACATATACCCTTGTTACAATTATTCACTTTTATATAAATAATTATAATAAATATTTTTTCATTTATATTTGAATTTATTTTTTAAGATTAGCTTTTTATGAAACCTTGGAAGGAAATTTCAAGTTATTTATTAGAGAAATATATTTTATCTCTACTTAAATCTGAATATTTATTTTCTTGTTAAATTGTCACTAGTCTAAATCCTTTATTGCCATAGAAATTGTTCCTGTCTCCTTTAAAATAAAACATGTTTTCATTTCCATATTCTTGTTTGTGATGGGAAATTTTCTAACTTGATTTATAAGTCGTTTTCATGACTAGGATATTGTATCGGTTTCTATGTATCTTCAAATGTTCTTTGAGGATAATTTTTAGGATGAGCATTTTGAAAAGATCATTTTAAAATGTAAGTGTAATAAATATTGGATCATAAATAGTCTCAAGGGTTAGATGATTTGGTAGAGTCCCCATTGTTAAAGCACCTCTGCTATTGAGAGGTCATGGGTTCAATTCTCTCGACACTCTCAAGATCAGGGGTCATGGTTGAGCCGACATAAAGTGATCCCTTCTGGTGGATCTGGCTAGTACAAATATTCTGTGGACATAACAGTGACCGATCTTTGGGGACCGTGAACCGCATAGAATAGTAATAATAAATAAATAAATATTGGATCATAACTATATTTATTTTTATTACAATGCTTATTTTGATCTCAATTACATTGTTGTATACTTTTTAAACGTTGATGTTTCAATGACCTTTAAGATATCAAAGCACAAAATCCAAAATCCTACTAGGTGGAAACATTTTATCTTCAAAAACCATTTTATGAAATTAAAATTTGGAAATAATCTTGATGTAGATTTGTTTTGAGTTCAAAGTTCTATTAATTATGAAGAAAAATACTATACAAAATTTCTAATATGGCTGGCTTGTCACTCTAAAAACCAAATCAATAATATTGGAATATGTTATTTGTTTAAAAAGTAAGTGGTATGTTTATAATAACAAAAAAATGAGAATGTCTTCTATTCAAAAATAACATTTGATAGACGATAAAGAGATAGAGTTGAGTGAACTATATATAAAAATCAAAATCACTGTAAGCCTAGTCATCTAAAAAACTAATCTATAATACCAAAAGTAGCACCTCATTGAGGGGTTGTGATGCAGCCCAGGCCTCTCCCAGGCCACAGCTACCAGGATCTTCCTACGCAACTCGAGCTCTTCAAGAAATTCTTAACAGAAACATATTAAAATTGGACTTGCGCACAAATTAAGAACGGCCATGCGCATGCATAATGCATCAAACTCATACAGTTCTCTTCATGAAATCCAAAAAAAAAGAACATACTGAGAAGGTCACACCAAATTCTCCCCTCAACGCTGGTTACTGGCTGTTGGAGGTTGCAAAGGAGAATCAACAGAGGTTGAAGAAAGTTGCAGATAAGAGAAGCCTGGAAGAGCAGTGGAGAGTGCTCAAGAGGTTCCAGAGGCAGTGAACCAGTACTTACCAAAAGACTGAACAAGGAGAGAGCTTGGTGAGGTAAGTTGCAGCAAGAGAGATTGCTGTTGCAGAGGCTAGTACAACTCATGGTGAATAGAAAACTTACGAGGAAGCAGTGATAGCTTTTCTATTTTAGAATAGGAAAAGACAGAATAAAGCTAAAAAGATGCTTTTGCCATATGTATGCATTGCATGAGCTTTAGTTGAGTGATTTTTAGATCATGCTAAGTTAATAAATTAAGAAGCCTCCAAGGCATTGAAGGCAGAGAAGTGTGAGGAGTGAGTGTGAGAAGTAAGGAAGTGTTTTCAGCCTTCGGCCCACGCAAAACAGAGAGTTTTGATCTGCTGAAACGAAATGAAATTAGCACGCGGTCCTAATACATAGTCGAATAGTTATCAGGGAAATAAGAGGCCCGTTTCCAGCATTCTTAAAAGAATTCCTCAATTGGAATTACACACAACATAATAAGATATATGCATTATCTTATAAATATGCACACATCCTCTTTTATCAGTGATAAATATAGGTTCGATCTCGCCACTAATCAAAGGCTCAAATATGATATACGATGACTGTATATCCGCCCTCTACACAGTTCGGCCGACACGGTTCAGCGCTTTCGCTGCGCCATTTAATGATAATTATGAGAGTTATATATGCGCCACAGGAAAATAAAACTCAAAGCAATACAACCATGAATACACAGTATTATAACGTTGGGAATTAGAACCATCCGATGTCCATACAGGTCGAATTCAACATGATCATATTCACATTAAAACAAACATTCACAAGAGCTGAGCTTTACATTCATGGCCAGATATACAATCTATGGCCCTTTTACACACTGCCAGAAGGCTCTCAAGGAGAACCCTTCCTTACTTCTCACACTCACTCCTCACACCCACTCTCTGTCCAATGCCTTGGAGGCTTGTTAATTTATTAACTTAGCATGCTCTAAAAATCCTAGCTAAAGCTCATGCAATGCATACATATGGCAAAAGCATCTTTTTAGCTTTATTCTGTCTTTTTCCTATTCTAAAATAGAAAAGCTATCCTTATCACTTTAAAGATCCACATCCACTCCTTTTATGCCTAAAAGCTCTTCCAGTTTTATTTATTTATTTTGAATATATCTAATTAAAATCCTAATGCATAAAGACTGATCCACTTCCTCTTGTGCTGTAACAGTTGCACAAGGTTGCACGTCCTCCTCAGTAAAACCTCCACTAGTGCTTGGCCAATCATCAGCTGGTCCTTCTCTTTCTGCATCAACATCCTTATTAGACTCCTTCTTCTCCATCTGCTTCTGAGATCTTGCTAACTCATTATCGATCTGAATAGCTTTCAGGTTCAACTCTTCTTGCTCAAACTCTAAAGTTTTTTTATCTTCCTGTTCTGTACCTGCAAACATGCACAACTCATTAGTTTTAAAACCATGAGACTTTTCAGTCTCGACTGCTTCCTTCAACATTTTTCTTTTAATATGTCTGCGTGTGGGAATTTCAAACTCCAACTCTGGCGCAAGAACTCTAAGTCCCTTTTTCAACAAGGCAATCACAATTTGCTTCAACCTCCTCTGCAACTGTCGCCAAATCACTCTCTTTCCCTTCAGTGGAAAGATCCATTTTCCATTTTTATCTTTCTGCTCTTGTAGCCATTCTTCCAGTACTTGCAATTGTACCTTCATTATTGCAATCTCTCTTTCTCGAACTCCTGCAGTCATCCCATCAGCTACAAAAATACATGGTTTTACATTATCCCAGGCCTCTCCTAGGCCACAGCTACCAGGATCTTCCTACGCAACTCGAGCTCTTCAAGAAATTCTTAACAGAAACATATTAAAATTGGACTTGCGCACAAATTAAGAACGGCCATGCGCATGCATAATGCATCAAACTCATACAGTGCTCTTCATGAAATCCAAAAAAAAAGAACATACTGAGAAGGTCACACCAAATTCTCCCCTCAACGCTGGTTACTGGCTGGCCTCATTCAAAACAAACATATATAATCTGCCTTATTTTAACCGAATTATGAGTTGACCTCTATGATGCTGCTCTGGATAGTCGCAAGAGCTTAACCAGCAAACAGCCCACGGCTTATAACATACATATATATGCTCCATTATATATGTGTACGCATCCTCTTTAGTATGAAGGTTTAAAGGCGGTGGCCACTTGGCGGATTAAAAGCGATGGATTACATGAACGCTATATATATACCCACGCAATACCTCATGGAAATCATCATAAGCAAAGACTCACACATCGACGACTGTGTAAATCCTAAAACCCGGGACTTACGCGGAAGGACTTATGTAAATATCATTGTAATTACAGGCGTTCAAACCCCACTTACATGTCTATCTTCATTGACTGTAATTTAAAGTCGTTACCCATATATAACCCGCAACTCTGTCTCCGTTCTTTTGTTCGACGCTACCTAACTCTGAAGTATACGCTGCTTCCTCTTATACAATCGGTCTGGATATACATAACAGCATCCGCATACTTACGCCATCTGCAAACTACCCTCTGTCCTTGTGAATATATGTTACGATACGCCGAACTTCAAGGAGTAACAGCTATACGCATCGCCTTCTGTCCTGGTGCATATATATATGGTTAAACCGAATCATAATAAAGGACGTCGAGTGCCTCACTACCAATAAAGCAATCGCCTTATTCAACCCTCAGTTTATTATGCGTGGGGAACGATATCCACATTCAGTCAAAACAAAGAATTGTCATCTGATTTTAATGAACTCAAATTCAGGATGCACAGTCAAATCACCCGAGGAATAAAAGACCATTCAACCAATGGACATATGCATATGATCATATCTCAGAATTCATAAACGCAACCAAGTTCATTCATAACTGAATTCAACATATCATATTTACATAAACAAGTATACACATATATGGCCAGATATGCAAATCTATGGCCCTCTTACAAACTCCCGAAGGCTCTCAAGGATAATCCTTCCTCCTTCTCACACACTCCTCACACTTCTCTCCTTGCCTTCAATGCCTATGAGGCTCCATAATTTATTAAACTTAGTATGATAAAAAATCCCAAAATCACTCAACTAAAAGCTCTAACTCTTCATGCAATGCATACACGTGGAAAAGCATCTTTTTAGCTTTATTCCTGTTCTAAAATAGAAAAGCTATCCTTATCTCTTAAAGATCCACATCCACTCCTTTATGCCTAAAAGCTCTCCTAGTTTTATTTGAGGATATCTAATTAACTAATGCATGACCCCTATTTCTATTATTTACAATAATTCCCTTTTTGCTGGATGCTCCGCATCATACTCCCAAGGTAGAAATTTTTCATGATCTCCTGATCATGTGTTCAGCTCCATGTTTGCCTGGATCCCATATCTTGTGTTGTAACTTTACACTTGACGTTGCTTCTGTCTGTTCTTCTCCAGGTCTCCACACTTTATGCTGCTTTGCTCCACTAGCTGCACTCTCGCAATCTTCTGCTGTCTTCCTCTTGCTACTTTTCTTTTGTTTCACTGTTGCTGGTCTCTTCCAGAATTTCTTCATCATCAGTCACCTCATTATTTCAATTTCTTTGTCCAGCAGATTTTCTCCATCTTCTTCAGTAAGACCTATACTCACAAAACAATTGTTAGAATAAAAAATATAAGGCATCAGTGCCTCTTTTGCTGCTAGTGTCGCTCCACATGTTACTCTAGCTGGTTCTATGAATGTTGCTGCCTCCCAAACTTCCTGTCCCTCTGCAACATTCAGTTGCTTGTCACCTACAATTTCATCTGCAATTTCATCTGCAACTTTTTCCTCCGCTTCCTCTGGCAACACTTCAGTATGCTTCTCTGAGTTTCTTCCCAACTTCTCTGTCAGCACATCAGTATGCTGATTCGCATTTACCATGAGACTGTCATTTAGTCCTTCCTTCTTACCATCTATCTCCAGGATGTCTTTCTGCTCTCTTTCATTGTACTGAATTCTTTCATCTGCTGCAATCTCCTTGTCATAATTTGGATTCTCCAACCAATATTCCAAGAATGCAATTTCTCTGTAGCATTGCTGAAGCATCTCATCATCACTTGCATTCCTACGAACTTCCTCTTGTGCTGTAACAGCTTCACAAGGTTTCACATCCTCCTTAGTAAAACTTCCACTAGTGTTTGGCCAATCATTAGCTGGTCCTTCTCTTTCTCCATCAACATCCTGATTAGACTCCTTCTTCTCCATCTGCTTCTGAAATCTTGCTAACTCATTATCAATCTGAACAGCTTTCAGGTTCAACTCTTCTTGCACAAACTCTAAAGCTTGTTTATCTTCTTGTTCTGTACCTGCAAACATGCACAACTCATTAGTTTTTAAATTATGAGACTTTTCAGTCTTGACTGCTTCCTTTAACATTTTCCTCTTAATATATCTGCATGCGGGAATTTCAAACTCCAACTCTGGCGCAAGAACTCTAAGTCCCTTTTTCAACAAGGCAATCATAATTTGCTTCAACCTCCTCTGCAACTGTCGCCAAATCACTCTCTTTCCCATCAGTGGAAAGATCCATTTTCTATTTTGATCTTTTTGCTCTTGCAGCCATTCTTCCATTACCTGCAATTGTAACTTCATTACTGCAATCTCTCTTTCTCGAACTCCTGCAGTCATCCCATTTCTTTGTCTTTCACCTGCAAACATCCACAAATTGTCAGATTTAAAAATATGTGACCCTTTGGTCTTACTTGAAGTTTCAGTCTTCAAGCCTTCATCTTCGCTATCTCCCAGAAATTCTCCTTGTTCTGGTTCACAAATGTATTCTTCCACTTCAACTTCCTTTGGACTTGTCTTCTTGCCATTTACCTTGGCATCCTCTTTCTTATGTCCTCTACCGTGGCTTTTTCCTGAACCTCTGCTATGACTATCAGTAGTCATCTTCTCCTTCGCCATGAGTTCCTCACCTATGCGTTGCATGAAGCCTCTGCCACAGCAAGCTCTCTTGCTGCCACTTACCTCACCAATCCTTCCCTCCGGATCTGGTCTTTTGGTAATCATTGGTCCTCTGCTAGAACCTTTCGAGCATCCTCTACTGCTCCTGTGGGATTCTCTCATCTGCAACTTTATTCAACCTCTGTTGAATCTTCCTTTGCAACAAGCCTCTGCAACAGCTAGTCCTCCTAGCTGCAATCTTACCTCACTAAGCTCCCCTTGCTTAGTCTTTTGGTAAGCACGGTCCTTTATCTGGAACCTTCTCTTGAGCAACACCTTTGCTCCCTCTAGGCTTCTGCAATCTTCTTCTCTCTCCTGAGAACACTTCAGTTGTCCTCTTTATCCAATTCCTTATTGGATTCTTGAGGTTCACTGCCACTTTTCTGCAACCATAAACTTCAATTCAAATTTCAAATCAGAAAATAATCTCACCTCTTAAGACCTTGCATGATCTTGTCCTCCGTCTTCTTCTGCTATCCTGTTCACTTGTGGAGTTTGCATATCAGATTTAAAAACCATTCAACACACTTCAGTTAAAAAAAAACAAGCACCTTCAGCTGAGCATTCTAGCTCGGATACCACCTGATGCAGCCCAGGCCTCTCCCAGGCCACAGCTACCAGGATCTTCCTACGCAACTCGAGCTCTTCAAGAAATTATTAACAGAAACATATTAAAATTGGACTTGCGCACAAATTAAGAACGGCCATGCACATGCATAATGCATCAAAATCATACAGTGCTCTTCATGAAATCCAAAAAAAAAGAACATACTGAGAAGGTCACACCAAATTCTCCCCTCAACGTTGGTTACTGGCTGGCCTCATTCAAAACAAACATATATAATCTGCCTTATTTTAACCGAATTATGAGTTGACCTCTATGATGCTGCTCCGGATAGTCGCAAGAGCTTAACCAGCAAACAGCCCACGGCTTATAACATACATATATATGCTCCATTATATATGTGTACGCATCCTCTTTAGTATGAAGGTTTAAAGGCGGTGGCCACTTGGCGGATTAAAAGCGATGGATTACATGAACGCTATATATATACCCACGCAATACCTCATGGAAATCATCATAAGCAAAGACTCACACATCGACGACTGTGTAAATCCTAAAACCCGGGACTTACGCGGAAGGACTTATGTAAATATCATTGTAATTACAGGCGTTCAAACCCCACTTACATGTCTATCTTCATTGACTGTAATTTAAAGTCGTTACCCATATATAAACCGCAACTCTGTCTCCGTTCTTTTGTTCGACGCTACCTAACTCTGAAGTATACGCTGCTTCCTCTTATACAATCGGTCTGGATATACATAACAGCATCCGCATACTTACCCCATCTGCAAACTACCCTCTGTCCTTGTGAATATATGTTACGATACGACGAACTTCAAGGAGTAACAGCTATACGCATCGCCTTCTGTCCTGGTGCATATATATATGGTTAAACCGAATCATAATAAAGGACGCCGAGCGCCTCACTACCAATAAAGCAATCGCCTTATTCAACCCTCAGTTTATTATGCGTGGGGAACGATATCCACATTCAGTCAAAACAAAGAATTGTCATCTGATTTTAATGAACTCAAATTCAGGATGCACAGTCAAATCACCCGAGGAATAAAAGACCATTCAACCAATGGACATATGCATATGATCATATCTCAGAATTCATAAACGCAACCAAGTTCATTCATAACGGAATTCAACATATCATATTTACATAAACAAGTATACACATATATGGCCAGATATGCAAATCTATGGCCCTCTTACAAACTCCCGAAGGCTCTCAAGGAGAATCCTTCCTCCTTCTCACACACTCCTCACACTTCTCTCCTTGCCTTCAATGCCTATGAGGCTCCATAATTTATTAAACTTAGTATGATAAAAAATCCCAAAATCACTCAACTAAAAGCTCTAACTCTTCATGCAATGCATACACATGGAAAAGCATCTTTTTAGCTTTATTCTTGTTCTAAAATAGAAAAGCTATCCTTATCTCTTAAAGATCCACATCCACTCCTTTATGCCTAAAAGCTCTCCTAGTTTTATTTGAGGATATCTAATTAACTAATGCATGACCCCTATTTCTATTATTTACAATAATTCCCTTTTTGCTGGATGCTCCCGCATCAGGTTGACCAACTTGAAGCTGATGCCTTTAATCCAAACCCAAAATTCTAATGGATTGGACCTTGTTGAGCATAACTTGCAACCTAGAATTGATATGTTTAAGTTGTAGTCAAATTTCGTCTAATTACACCAATATTTCCTCCTTGGCCTCGTCATGATCCATAAGCAATATCTCAATAATTTCTTTGGGATTCCAATACAAATCAACAATATTCCAATATTTCATGTTTCGGGCTCTTGAACTTGCTATGTCTAGAATCCATTTTCCCAACTCTGCATCAATATCCTAGTCTAGTACGATCCTCCACTCCTTTCTAATTTCGTTTTCCACATTTTCAATTTCCTCACAAACGTGTACAAGGACATAGTCCCATAAGGAATTGGTTGCCTCATCAACCTAGAGTTGAACCTAAGAAGTGGAAGAACTCGGTTGAACTCCATAGGAACCAACAATGCTTAGCTTGCCCTAATGAATAGGACACAAAGCTTTGCCAAGAGTCATGGTGACAAACGCATAGACAAACTAAAACCACAACAAATGCACCACAATCAAACACGAAAAGGATTGCACAATATCAAAGTAGAGGAGATTTGTGAGATTAAGTGCGATTTGTGAGATCGTGTGCAACCAATCTGTTAGCTACCTATACCAATAGGTTTCATATTTCATGATTGACAATGAAAAGTTCCAAATATGCTCTGCTTTGATCATGCAAAGATCACATATTTCCAAGAGAAAACAATCTGTGTATATAGCTTGATGTTGTCTCAATTTTGATGGATGATCCAACAGCCCAATCTGGATCATGCCATGTTTTAAATTTCAGTTGTAGAATAGAGAAAGAAGTCTGTCCAAACTGTTTAATCTTAGCAGACAAGTAGCTTAGGTAGAGAAGTGAGGCTCCCAACTGCTTAATCTGGGACCTTGGAAGCAATAAGGGTAGAATTAGATAGAAAATCAAAAGGAAAAAGCCAAAGAAAAGAAAAGGCAAATAAGGGTCTGCAAGTCCAAGTGCACCCTCCAAGAAGAAACAAAAAATGCTAGGCAAGTAGATGGGTAGGCAGTTGGGGTTGCAGAAAAATCATTCCTTGCAAGTAGATGTGTGCTGAAATGTCCACAAAGGAAAATCAATGGTTGAGAAGCTCCTCTTCTCCATCAGGTGGCAGCAAAGCAAGGAAGCATGTCTAACTTCCCAAATTCCCCCTTTCACTCTCATTACTAACATCCCTTCATCTATTTGAGATTGGTGAGAAGATCTGAGGTTTTATGGTGGCTCTTGTTCCTTTAAAAGCCACATTTCTTGTCTAAAAATCTTTTCATTTTGATCTACTCCCTAAACTAAGTGACTTTCAAATACACTTGATGAAATCACCCCTCATTCACTTTCCTCATTCACATTAACCCCTAACTTCTATTATCTAAAACCCCTAAACTGCCCTTCCCTACTATTATAACACCATGGTGTATAAACCCCAAACATGGTATAAATATCCCTCCCCTTGGCACTATAGCTAAATAAGTTGTTTAGGGAGACTTCAGTCCACCAGGGGCTGTGGTCAACCCTGTCTTGGGGCTGCTCTAACCTCTGGTTATGAGCAACAACCTTTCCCCTAAGCCCTCACCTTCCCTCTGCTCAAAAACGCCACAGAAAACCCCTTTCCCCCTGCTAAACCCACTCCTAAACCTCTTTTTCCTTATAAATTCCTTATAAAACCCTTGAAAAACCCAAAATCCCGAAAACACATGCAAAAACCCTTAACCCTAAGGTTCTCCGCCCAAAAATATTTAATTGAATATTTTAATAGGCCAGCGGGACCCCCCAACCTGCACGATCCGTCGGAGGACCCGCCAGCCGTCCGATCTCCGCCGCCCAGATCTGATGGTGGGCGGTCATTTTCGCTCCCCGACCTACCGACCTTTAGCGTCCGGGGAAAGTGGTTTTCCGCCCCGTACAAGGGACGCGTGGCAGGCGATGGGGTTGTTCGGAGCCCCCCTCCCCGATACCGCCTTTGCCCAAAGGTGGTGCGGGGAACCCGCTTACCACCATCCCGTTACCGCCTCCCCCTTGCGTCATCAATACGTCAGCATGACGTAGCGCCCTCCCCCGCCCCCGCGCCGTATGGCCCTCCATGTAGCCCTGCCACCTCATCCACCCGCCACCGTGTCCTGCCACCCTGGCCTACACCTCAGCAGCCACGTCATCCTCCGTACCCGGGCCCGCCATGACGTCATGCTGACGTCATCGGCGGAAAGGCGCCAATTACCCATTTTTTCCGAATTTGGTCGTTAAAGTCATGTTTTGGGCAGTTTTTATGTCATTTTCGCGTAAAGGAAGAGATAGCCGTTGCAGCTGCCAAAGCGCCTCCAGACCTCCAAATTCAAATTCCAACCGTTCCAATTCATCAATTCAACCTCCAGAGTTCGGCCTGCAGGCTTTTCAAGCGTTTCATCCAGGTATTCACCGTAATTCCTCTGTTTGGCCCATGCATACCATCTCTCTGTAAATTGCCATTAAAATACCTGTTGAGTTCCATATAAACTCTGCACCTGCTATCTAAAGTGAGCCAAGCTAACCTGCTTACCCCCAGAACCATAAATTCAGCATTCAAACAGGCAATTCGCGGGCCAAAACGGTGAAAGTATCTTCGAGGTGCCCGGAATTGTTCCCTTTTGCCAGGTGTAGACCAACAGCAATTTTTTCACTAAAGAAAACCTCATACCCTCTGCAATTCACCCCTAGCAATTCACAATCTCTGTGAACCTACCAAGACTACAGAAACAAGCCTGTTTTTCACTATAAAAAAGCATTTCAGACTTTGTCCACAGTTGGCCTATCACTTGAGCTCTTAAAAGCTTTGCAAACCAGTGCACTCATATCACTCAAAATCAAACCATACAATGGCTGCCCCTGCACCCACAGCTCTCAGTGTTGCTCCACTAAATCCACCCAATAAAGACCTGCAGTCTTTACCTCTTGCTGACCAGGACTACCTTATTGAAGACTATGTGGGAGACAGATATTTTCTACAAACCTTCAGACAGTTGAGAGAGGACTACTTAATCGGTCATGATACATATGGCATCTGGGAGTCAAACCTGCCATACTATTGTCTCCCCTCTGTAAATGTGTTTCCTGAAATCATTCGCCTATGTGCTGAAAACTATGATGTGCACCACAGGGCCATCAGCACCCCATCTGGGAGGGTCCTTTTCTACATTAATCCTGAGACCATCAACAAAATGCTACATTTTGACCAGACAGAGCTGTTGTTCCCATTCTCTATGAACTATCTACTGGACACTGGTACCAAAATGACCAGTGAGGAGATTCAAAGGGTCACCAGGACATTCATGAGACCTGAGTGCCAGCCTACAGGGCCACCTCCTTATTTAAATATCCACTTCACTGAAGTAGGAAGATTGCTCCTGGACATGATTGCTTATGTGCTGGGATACACCACCAGTGAGCATGTGGATCAAACCATGCTAGTATTGCTGGCTGTTTACAGCCCAGGCCAACCCCCTGCCCGCAAATACAACTTTGCCAAGTTCATTGCTAATAAGATTCATGATCAGCTGAGCAAAGTGGACAGGCAGGGTGTCTTCAAGTACTCAGCCTATATTTATCATCTCTTTATGTATTATCAGTCTGAGGCTTTTCCATGCTATATCAAAAAGCTGGATTATAGAGGGGAAAGAAGATCTGTCATCTTCTGGACCTCTGTCTATCACAATGTCACAAACTCGCCCTATTCCTATTGTGAGTTTGTTGACCAATTTGTGTATCCAGTCTCTTGCCTATTAATGAGGTCCCCTCCTCCCAGAATGTCAACAGAGATACAGAAGGCTCTGCAGCTTTCCAAAAAATGTAAAATAGGTGATTGGTACCTATATGAGGAACACACAGTCATCAGGGTCTATGGCTGTGAGCTCTGTCCTTTCAGACTCCCAAAGTATGTGCCCATGAGGATATTTGCCTTGGAATATTATAGGCAATTGATTCAGTCTGACCTCACCCATTTCCACAGCTCCAGGAAGAAGGCTCACCTCAAGTTCAAACACCAGTTGGGCCCATTCATCATGAATAAGAAAGAAGGATGGGAAGATGCTGACCTCATCCTCAAGGACAAATATAAACTATCACACAGTTTCCGGTGGGTCCCTTATGACCCTGAGGGCTTCATCACTACAAGAAGAACCAAATACAGACTTCTAGGTTATAGGCATTGTCAATACCCACATATTGAGAAATATGCCAACTAGCAAGAATGGCTACAGGGTACTTTAGTTGAAAAGCTAACTGAAGAAGAAATAATGCTAAAGAATATGAAGGAGCTTGAAAAGACCATTGACCTAGACTCTGTGCAGCAGGTACCCCTCAAACGGCCTCACTCAGCAGGAGAAGGGACCTCGGCCACAAGGACTGCACCACAGGCACCCTCTACATCAGCACCGGTGACAGACAAAGGCAAAGGCATAATGGGTGCCGAGGAGGAAACAGTGAAGGAAAAGCCTACCCCTGTAACAGAGCAGCAAACAGGGCAGCAAACAGAGCAGCAGCCAGAACAGCAGCAAGGGCAAACTGTCCTACCACAAACTGGGCTACCAGCAGCTCCAATAATGCAAACACCACCACCTCAAACTGAGCCATTGACTGCCCCAATTTTGCAGACCCCAGCACATGAGGAAAGGGGTACAAAAAGAGATAGAGAAGAGTCCACTCCTCTTAGTGGATCCTCCCAGCAAACAGAAGCCAAAAGGCAAAGGCTAGACTCCCCAGAGGTGGAAGACATCACTGAAGAATTCCTTGACAGCTCAAGGAAAAACAGGGAGGGCAGCCAGCACACAGGAACAAGCTCTTTTCGGTAGGAGCAAGGATTGCAACTTGGTTTGGAAGTGTCTTCCTCCTCCCAGCAGAGCAAGAAGCCCAAGAGCACTAAGGCTTCTTTCAAACAAATAAAAGCCCAGAATGATCTGCTAAGGGCTGAGGTCTACAAGCAATTCATAGATGCAACACCAGCCCAGCAAGAAAGGCTAATGTCGGTATATGACATTCAGGAGGAAAAATTGCTCCTCAGCCATTTTAAGCCCAAAGGGCCGCAGCCTAAGTCAGCTGCAGATTTTGTGAAGACAAGGGTGGAGGTCCTAGCCAGAGACATACATCCCATGGACCAGATTGAACTCCATAAACAGGCTGGGGAGATGGTCTATGCAACCTTGGTGGAGAAGGCCACCATGGCCCATGAGCTGAAAGAGTCCCTGAAAAACACCAATACCCAGTTGGATTTTGAGAGAATTTCCTCTCTGGCCAAAGACAATAGAATAAAGTCTCTTGAGGAGATCATCATTGATCTGGGACATGATCCTAGTGATCCAAAGGGTGTGAAGGCCCTTATGAAGAAGAAAGATGATGACCTCAATGCATTAAAGAAAAGGTTGAAGCTGCAGCCCACAGAGCACCCTCAAATAGCAGAACTTCAAAAGCAAAAACAGGCTAATGACCAACTAGACCTCCTAATGCAGCAAGACCAGAGGATCAGGGAATTGGAGAAAGAGCTGGAAGGAGCACTACAAGATAAACAGGGAGAATCCACTTCCCAAGCTCCTCCAACTACTTCCACAACAGCAGCAACTTCAGGGGCAGTAGTGGCCCCCACAACAGAAGCAGCAGGAACAACAAAAGCTCCAGAAGCTAGCAAAAGTGTAGAGGAATT
Organism: Pinus tabuliformis; assembly: GCA_031772625.1. Taxonomy (NCBI): domain Eukaryota; kingdom Viridiplantae; phylum Streptophyta; class Pinopsida; order Pinales; family Pinaceae; genus Pinus; species Pinus tabuliformis. The sequence goes on from CM062804.1 coordinate 86,741,164, forward strand.
GACCAAGGCCATCAAAGAAATGGAGCTCCAGGCCAATGAAATAAATAAGGCCAAGGAAAAATTGGCAGAACTGGATGCCAAATATGACAAGTCGAAGGTAACTGTGGCTGAACAGGGCAGAGAGATAAAGGCCCTCAAGGACAAGATAAAGGCCTTAGAAAAAGCGCTGAATCTAGAAACAGCCATGGCCGACATAAAAAGGATTCTATGGGTCAAAATAGGCCAATCCATCACTCAACAATGGAGATCAATAAAAACAATGCATGAACAGATGGACTTGTTGGGCCAAGCACAAACAGAAATCAATAAGGCCAAAACACTGCTGCAAAACAGACCAGAGCAAGCCAACAGAATGATAGACTTCCTGAACAGGCAGGAAAAGGAGGAACTGGCAGCCATAGGCATTCCCAACAGAACAGAGGTTGTCCTCACTGCCAAGAAGGTGCTAACTCTCAGAAACTATGTACAAACTGTGGAGAGGAAGTGCTATGAGATCACAACAGATGTGGAGGAATTCAAAGTCAAGTTGGCAGTGCTGCAAGCAAAAGGCCTGCCCAGCCTCCTAACTAGTGCAGGAAAACTAGTCTCCCGGGATCAATTTGCCAACAGAATGGCAACATACATTGAGAATCAGATTACTACATCTGGCAGTACATCTGAACAAACAGGACCTCCCTCAGGACAGAGCTTGTATGAAAAATTGGAAGGCCTGTTCTTTATTGAGAATGAAGTGAATCATCTTTTTGAGAATCCTCCTAATTTCTACAGATATACAGAGGCCGATGAGACCTTGATAAAGATTAGGAGGCATCAAATGCCAAAAGAGGATTGGTGGCAAGCAATGCTTCAAATTCTGCCACGGTAGCCTCAGCTGTTCGGTCACTGCCAGCTCCATGTCACTACAAGACAAACAGCATGATAAAGTCAGCATTAAAAGCAGCTGAAATGAGACTCAGCACATAGACAACGATGGCTAGCCCAAAAGGTAAAGAAATGCGCAAATTTTGACAGCGTACCCTCAGCCGACTCCAACTGCCACCAAGTCAACAGGCTCTGACCATTTTTGACAGCTAAGGGAACAAAAGTTATTACAGCATTAAATTTCTCAGCTGCTACACTCCAGCGGTTGGCATGCTATTAATGAAGCATTTACTCTCCATTCAGATATTTTCTTATGTAAACTTTGTATATATACTCCCCTTAGTAACGCATAAGGGGTTGGTAATTTTTCACTCTGAGGCATGTAGACTGTATTTCAGAATTGTTTAATACAAAGAGCTAGATCAGCTCAGTGATTTCCTGGAACTATGGTGTTTTGCTGAGGATTCATGTGTTGATGCAGAATTCCTGTGCTGTCTGATGAAATAACAAGTTTTTTCCTTAATCTCTGTTCTTGTCTTTCTTATGTTTATCAAATCATATTCATGTTACACTAAACTAGCAGTAAAGAAAAAGAATAGTGCAGGATTTGTTTACTACACCTTGTACTCAATTTTTACTGCTGTGAATGTTTGTCTTCAGAATTAACCACCAACATGAATTCTTAATTGCTCATGTAGCTGTTAATTCTATATGTATGAACATTACCTAGAAATTCTCAAATGCTCCTAGGTCAATATTCTCACTGTCTTTCTCTAGCAGTTTACTGTAAGATTCTTGAGTGCCTTGCATAAACTGGACACAACCCACCCAATCACTTTATGAACGTTTGTTTCTCAGACACTAACCTTGCTCTGCAGCATCACTACAGCATCACACAGCACCTCAAAACAGTTAAAGGACCACTGACTCCATTGCCCAATGACATATAACATTCTAATGAGAGCATATATATCTTGACTGAAACATTCCCAACCAAACACAAAACAAAAGTTTGAACAACATAGCTAGCCTAAAATACTATCAGAACAGAGACAAATTATAAAGAGAGAGCCCTCTCTGATTACAGTTTGGCTAGAAGCTGTAATCCAAAGATTGGTTAGTGGTTACCCCGGCCGTATTCCCTTGGGAGTCATAGGGAACAACCTGGGTGTTAACACAATCACTCCAAATATAATACACTCTCAAAGGAGATTTGTGAGATTCTGTGTGACCAATCACACCAAATATAATACACTCTCATCCTCATTGAGAACCCACACACTAAAATGAACCGTATACCATTCCTTATTTTCTTTGTCATGAAAAGTAGAACCTACATTAAGCTCCCACTCATCCAATTCATGTGAGAGAATGATGGTGGAACAGATACAATGAGTTGATCCTATACTAAGATAATTTGGTGGCGAATACAACACATTGTTGTTTCCATGAAGACACTTAATGCGACTTGCCCTAAACCATAAATCATTACCCAAATGTAGAGTATACATGCAACAATGTGAATCCATGTGTCGTGTCATGAGTTCAATAGGTGTGCAACAATGGGGATGGTTTGTGTCATATCCAAGAATGCACGTCCCGTCTCATCCCATCCTCAAATTTTGAGTAGCGTAGTCTAAAGAACCCACAAATTAGACTAGAAAATAATGGAAATTTCTACAAGATTATGACAAAATCTGACATAATTTTTTGAAAATCTGGGTTACATTTGTCAAACTTTAAGATTTTGGATGCCCTAGGGGTCCTTGATGGCATCGAATCCATTTCCACCATAAAAAAAAATGATTCAAACACTCCAACATTCTAAAATTTTGATTTTTTTTAACCGAATTCTAACAAGAAATCTGCGATCCAAGCGAATTTGTGACATCAGTAAACAACACTATTTTAAATCTAAATCAAAGATTGACTTTATTTTGACCTTTTGAATAGAAAATTTTCATTTTAAAAATTATAAACACTATAAAGAGTTTTCAAACAAAAAAATATGATGGAGGACTCAAAGTACATACGAGAACTTCATCATGTAAATACTCTATAATCAAATAAAAATTGGGCAAAAATTAATTAACAAATAATATTAAAAAACCTGATTTTAAAATATAATTTACTTCCTTAAAAAAAATCCCACAAGGAGAAAATTTTAATTTAAAGATAACCTTCCATCAAGACCATAAATTTTACTTTGCACTAAATACTTAGTCATGTCTATGAGAGAATGAAACAATTTCCAACTCCATCAACCTCGTTAAAGTTATAGTAGTTACATTGTTTGAGATTAATTTAATTCATAACTCATATACTATTAACTTAATATAGTACTTAAAATAATTAATTTTCATAAAATGCATAAATTGCTAATTGGTGATTACTTATGCAATAACTTCAACTCTTCAACTCTCTGTCATTTGTAAATAGTGGAGATGTCACCACTATATATATAAATATCCAAATTTAAGGTTACAACTAAGTTAAATACTAAATTGGTATATGAAACTTTTTTGTTTGTAGAACAACAAACTCGTCTCTACACAACAATTTGACTACTAAAATCTACGAAGGCATATATACTCTACTCCCCTCTAGTTTTGAACCTATGACCTCTTACAAAGAAACACATGCTCTTAACCATTAGACCCACTCAAGCTATATAATTTGTTAGTTTATTAAGAGAAATAGACTTTATATAATTCATTAGTTTGCTAAGAGAAAAATCTCAAGTAATTTTTTAAAATTTATTATTAAATTATATTTAGAAATCATAATTTTTATAATGTATATAATATTTATATGTTATATGATAATTGAGTTTATTTTGGGTGATTGGGAAGAATGTTTATTATTTTCTCTTTTTAAGTTTATTTTTTGCAAATAATATGTTATGCTTTTATTGAGTATATATTTATATAATGGCTCCAAGCCTCATCTTTAAATAGATTTGAATCTCTACGAATACTTACATTTACCTATAAATTGATGGTGGAATGCTTGGTTACCTAAAATATATAATAATAATAATAATAATTTATTTTAAGTTCATAATTAACCTAGACATTGAGTTGGTGCATAAGACCTCTTGTTTGTGGAACAATGAACTTACTTCTGCAAAATGATTTGATCGCTAAAGTCTACAAAAGTGTACATTCTCACCCCCTTCTAGATTTCAACTTGTGACTTCTTACAAGAAACACATGTTCATATGGTTTCAAGTATAAGATTAATATTAAATGTTATTAAAAGTTATATAGTTTCTTTAAAGGTCACCTCAACTATAATCATAATAAATATGATTTAGTATTTGCGATTGCTCTTTGGTTTCATAATAAGACCTATAACATATTCCCTTTCGCACACTGGGGGTAGCTCATTTATCGATGGTCGTGAAAATGAAGTATTATGTACCATGAGATTCCATATTCAAATCCCCCGAGTTTACCCAATGGTCACGTGTTGGGGGCAATATGGTTCACATAGGGGTTATAGTGGTAGCGGTCGAAATCAACCATGTGTTACCCCAGTTAGAGACCGACCAACTATCAATTCCTCTATACTAATAATATCAACTATTTCTAATTATATAAGGAGTTGTCTTCCTTAAATTTAAGGAAATGAGTTAATGACCCAACAATCAAAGACATTTAACAAAAAGAAAAATATAAATATTTACATATTACTAATAAATTATTTCAGCTAAACAACTTTTATTTATAAACTAGCACAACCATATAAATTAAATGGCTAGTAACCCTTATAAGCATCAATCCATAATAAACATCAAAACAATTACTTCATAATACATTTAAGGTTGCAAAATTTTAAAAAATCATAACTTTATTCTTATTATTATTATTATTGAAGACAAAATTAATATATAAGTTAAATCATATATACAATAAAGAAAACATGTAACAAGATTCTTAACCATGGATATTCACCTCAATTTTGTTAAAAATATTCTTAATTACAATATGATGGGCTAATACCATACCCTATCAACATCATATGCCTGAAAAACCGTAACTCATTTCATATGACATTTTTTTATTAACCAATATTATTATTATTATTATTATTATTTGACTAGAGGAATTGACAATTCGACTAGTTTCGTACTCGCGTGACACGAGGTTGATTACGACTACTACCACTATAATCCCTAGGTGCCTACATGTGCCCCTTTCACAGACGCAAATAAGTAGGTGAGATTTAAACCTTGAATCTCTTGGTACATAACACTTCACTTTCACAACCTTGCCAATTGAGCGCCCCCAAGAGCTTTGATTAAACAATTTAACTAAAAAGGCCAAAAATGCATAACTACTTTGGATATAAATCTCAACCTTTGACTTTGTGAATACTATTAAAAATATTTTAAAATATTCGGAAGAGCTTAAATCTCTACCATCCACCTAATAATTATTGATAATTAAATTAAAATTCTAAAAACATTGTTCCAAAATAAACATAATTATTAACATAATAATAAAGACAAATCTAACTAATAAACAAAATAAAATTAAAAAAATATAACAATACAGTTTTGATTAAAATTATAATTTCTTCCTATTAAAAATAAACTTATATATAAATTAAATTAATAATAATCTTAATATTATATTTTTTTTAACCTATACAATCTTTATTTACTTTACCAACTACATTTTATTCCAATAACACGTTATTATTTCTTTCACATTAATAGTTTCATCATTACTCATGTCATTGGAACTCCCTACACATGATTGCACAACACATATATAAATACACATGATTGCACACCACATATATAAAAAGGCATCCAGAGGTCATTGTCTACAATAATGCAAACGAAAGGCTGATCCCCCTACTTTACAAAGATGCCACTCACCAACCATGATGAGAACATTTTATAAACAAAACCGAACATGAGGACTCCATCATGAATATAAAAATCCTTGAAGTTGGGGAGTACGAACAGAGAATTTTCAAATGCATGATTTTGCAATGATGTCAAGTTGGTGGTTCATTTGGTGATATTATATTTGTGAAGTGATTATATATTTATATTTATATATATATATATATATTTGTAATATTTTATATTTATTATTATGTTTTAATTTCAAATTTTATGGGAAAGAGTTGAGGGTGGAAGCTAGTTGCAGGAGATAAAAATTGTCTTACTCTAGACTTGACCAAATCTCATACAATCCTAGTGACATCATCCCATAGTTGGACAAATATGTTCATCCATCCAACATTGGGGTTGGCCCTGACCTAGGTTCAACTTAGCTTGGAATAAATAAATATTTGATTTTTTTTCTTCATGTTTTTAAAAATATAATAATTTTATTTTCTAATTTGTGAACATTATTTGGATGAGACATAATTCTTTGCAAGTTCAAACTTATTTGTTAGATTAAAAAATAAATAATAAATAATTCAAAAAATAGAAACATGTCATGTTAAGTGCATGTTTTAAAATTAATGGTATATAGTTTGTATATTAACTAGATATATCCGTAGCCTCATTGTTAGGTGGATATTTATGATAAAAATCCCACACCAACATATGTATGTTACTTGAACTTCAACCCTATACTTTCTTCCATTGTAGCAAGCTACTTTTGCTACATTCATTATTGTTCTAGAGAAATATCTCATGCTTAAAATGATGGTTGTAAAAAACAAAGGATGAGAATGTTGAGTTGTAAGGATTGTGTACAATATCCATGACAGTGGCCCCTATGAGATAGGGAGGGCATTACTTTGCTATGGAAATGGAAATGGAAACTCCAAGCACAAGAGATTCTTGCAAGGTAGATTCATCATGAAATAAGATAGTGATTTGTTAGGCACTAGATTACTCTCTCTCTTAATTGAAGTTTTACAAATGTGTCATTTAGTTATACCCTTTTTGTATTTTTTTAGTCTATAGCTCCAGTGTTTACTCTTAGAACCTCTTCTTTGGGCTTGATCAATATATAGAGATTTCAAGAGAAATATTCATGCTCAAGTTCGTGAACTACTCCAAGAATATAAAATGAATTCCAAACTAATTGATACAATGTTCAATAGACTTGGAAATGAAAAGGCAACTCCAAACTTCACTTTGTAGAGTTACTTTCGAGTATATAAATTTTAGTGGATACATTGATTTCTTTACTACTTTTCATGCAAACATGGTTAGTGACTTAGATAGTATGCACCTCTCTCTTACTCCATGAGAATCTATTTCATCAAACAACAATGAAATATAACAAAACTATGGAGGAAGTTGGAAAAAAACAAATCTATCGACCAAATTATTGCATATTTACTTTATAACAACATTATTTTCAATCTTTTAAATCTCTCTATCATGGAGTGCATGAACTTGAGCTCTCCACCATTGTCATTGGTGCAAATTCTCTAAGAAAATGTAGAGTTGGCAATTATGATTATGGAAATTTGATTTGGATATAGGAATTGGGGATGGTACACATAATTACATGTCTCCTTGCTACTAGCTATGGTCCATGTGTCTCTTGATCTTGAATTGAGAAGTAATTTATCAAAAAATTGGTTTATGCAAATTAAAATTGACATAGTGTACTATTTCTAGATATGCAACCACATTAAAGAAACACCTGCCACATAATAATAGAAAAATAAAAATAAAAATTGAAAATTTATATGTTTAATACACTAAACTACATATATAGGATTGACTAAAAAATATTGTAAAGAAGACATATATTGAGTAACGTCTAGGATAAATGTCATTAATTTTTTGCACAAGCTATGTGTGTTATGGGAACAAATATAACATAGGTGCAAGTTGGTGGCGAGCGGGAGTTGCAATGAAGCACCATGTGATTGATCTTTGGGAAGGTCCTTTAATGAAAATAACCAAGCCTAACATGACAATGGAGTGATCATGACATTAGCATATAAGGAATGTTAGTTCTCATATGCATGGTAGGATCAATTTTAGAAGGGTGATATTGTAATAATTACACCATATCATACTCTACATTGGTCATTGATGGTGTTAGGATTCTCTATTTAAGAAACTACAAAACAACTAGCTCTGTCAATCAACATTGGACTAGTCTTTCTTAATTGTAGGTGGTTTGATGTTCTATTTATGTTAACCATTTTGTATTTGGTTCTACATAATGCTTGCTCAACCCTCTAGGCCATGCTCTCTTAATATCAAGTTATTTGACACTCCCACTCTACATTCTCCCTTTTGAACCTCCCATTATACATTTTCTCATTCTACATTTGGTTTTCCAACAATAATGGTGATGCATTCAACCTTTCAACCCTCTTGCTATTTCTTTGACCTCCACCCTAATGATATAGATTCTTGGGATAGTAAGGAAGATGATGGAAATGGATGCACATAAAGGAATACGGGATAGAGGATGGGATCTTCATAACCCGAATCAAAATGCATAAGGATTGGGGGGGGGGTGGGTGGAGGATGGTTTCTCCATAACTTGGACCAAAGTTCACATCGGCTTGGGGAGTGGAGGATAGGCTCTCCAAAACTTAAACCAAGGTTTGAAAGGACTTGGGGGTGAATGATGGCATCCTACCACCCCATCCAAAGATTGAAAAGCTGACAATAAAAGGGACTTCGAGCCATTTAATAATTTGGTTAATAATCACCTTATGTCAATAGCCCCAAGTCCCCTACAAATAATATTTTTCATTTCAAGGCTCTCCAAGATCCATCAATCAACTTGCTAATATTATATCTTAGTGGTTGGACTATAAAAATGGCTAACATCCCACATAGAAGCTTGTGAAAATATATATTGTCTTTTTAGGGGATAATGAGGTGAACCTAGATGTAGTCTCGAATATGTCTTATTTACTAAGCCATAAACAAGAATCCTAAAGGGTTATACACCAATAAAAGTTAAAAAATTTCAATCCTCATTGACACTATATCCAATGTAGCATGTAATGCCACTTGTAGGTTGTGCAAGGTCGAATAACCATTTTTTATAGCCCAAGCATATGCAATTTGGTAGGGTCAGGAAGTTGAATCTAGAGTAGAGGGTTTAAAACCTGAGTGAAAATTAAGAGGGTTGGAAGGCCAAGTGTAGATTGGGGAGGTTGAAAGGGAAAACATAAAGCAAGAGGGTTAAAATGTCAAATATGTAGCGAGAAGGTCAAAATTCCAAGCATAAAGTAGGAGGATTAAGAGGCCAATATTGAGAAACCATTGTTACGAAGTTGAATTAAAGATGAAAAAATGTAAAGTGAGAAGATTGAAAGGTCAAAAAGAGTGTGAGGGTTGAAATCCCAAATGAAAAACAACCATGATTACAAAGTAAAATGTATAATGAGAAAACATAAAGTGATAGGGTTGAAAGGTTGAATGCGTCACACTTATTTTTGCAAAGTTAGATGCAGAATAAGAAAGTACAATGTGGGAGGGTCAAAAGAAGAAGTAGAGAGCTAGTATTGAAAAAATCAAGAATAAGAGAGCATGGCCTAGGATGATTGAGAAAACATTATGTAGAATTGAATGTATAATGAGGATAACACAAATGGAACATCAAGCAACTTGCAATTAAGAGAGATTGGACCAACGTTGATTATGAGGGCTAATGGTTTGGTAGTGTCTTAAATAGAGAAAACCTTCAATAATTGATGTGGGTTGGATACAGTGCAATTATTATGCTATCACCCTACCAAATTTGATCTTTCTATGCATCCAAGGACTAATGTTCCTTACATTGTAGCATTGTGGCAACTCCCTTGTCATGTCAAACCTAGTTGTTGTCATTGTCTAGAGATCAATAACATGGTGTTTTGGTAAAAATCCCCCCACCACTAACCTATAACCATGCTAGATCCATTCCCATGGTATGCATCAATTATGCAACAAAAGAATGACATTTATCCTATATGTTATTTAATATATGCCTTCTTTAAAAATTTTGCTACTTAATACTATATATGTAGTGTACTGGATGGAACATACACATTTGCATTTTTTAAAATCATTTTTCATTATTATGTTGAAGGTGTTTATTTAATGTGGTGGTATCTTTAGAAATGGAACATTATGTCATCGTTGGTTTCATAAAATAATTGTTTGATAAATTGCTTCAGAATTCAAGGTGAAGCCACATATGGACCATAGTTAGTAGCAAGGAAAGATGATATTATCTATACTATCCATAATGCCTACATCCAAATTAAATTTTCATGGGAATAATTGTCAACTACACATTTTCTCAAAGCATTGACACCAATGGCATTGGTGGAGGATCAATTTTCATGCATTTCATGATAAAGAGATTAGAAGACTTGTTGCTATAAAAGAAAAATACAATTTGTTCAATAGATTTGTTTTTTTCTCACTTTCTCCTTTTGCTTATACATATAATAGTTCATTGTTGTTTAATTATTTGAATGCTCATAAAACAAGATAGAGTTGAATAGAAACTAAGTCCATCCCTAATCATATTGACATGAAGAGTAGTACGAAAATTAATGTATCCACTAAATTTTGTATACACTAAAGTGACTCTACAAGGTGAAGTAAGGAGTTAGCTTTTGATTTCCAAGTTGATTGAAAAATGTATCAATTAGTTTGGAATTTGGTTTATGTTCGTGGAACAATTTATGAACTTGAGCATGAATATTTCTCTTGAAATCTCTATATGTTGGTCAAACCCAAAAAAATATATTTAGGAATAGACTTTAGAGTTGTAAACTACAAATAATAAAAAAGGATATAGCTAAATGACATGTTTGTTGATTAGAAAATTTCAATTAAGAAGGATCATAATCTAATGTCCACCAAAAATCAACCCCTTTGCCATGTTGAATCTACCTTGCAATGAATCTCTTCTGTTTAGAGTTGCCACAACCACTGCCAGAGTGAAGCAGTGCCCTCCCTCTCTCATTATGGCCACAATCATGAATATCATATGCAACTCTTTTAACTCAACAATGTCAAACTTTTTATTTAATGGCCATCATTTTAAGCACGAGATATTTCTCTGAAATGGTGGAAAATTTAGATTAGGTCATCTTTAATACATTAGTGTTAAATCCTCTTCATAACAAGACCAAATCGAAAATTAAACCATATACCCTTTTATTGAATGTAGCAAAGATAATTATTTACTAAAAAAAAATCAAAATTCAACCAACATACATATATCAAGATATGATATTTGTACCCTATAATTTCACTTAACTAACAACAAGCGATAATAAAACTATATTCATACTATATAGATTATATATCTTTTATTTATAAGATACCATACACATAACTTATTTTTACAATTTAACTAAATATATTTCTCATACACAAATTTATATTCCATCTAAATAACTTTTATACCCTTTGAAAAATAAAATTATTATATTTTTAAATATAAATCTTTCCCCATTTTTTTAAAATTATTGTTGACTTTATAAAATTTTATATAAATAGACTAATATATTGAAAGGATTAAGTATACTCCTTATCTCGTAATTAAAAAATTAAAAACAATAGACAACTTATAGTGCCAAACTCTTTGGTTCTCCATCTTATATTATTTAAAAAACATGCATTGACATTTCTATGTTTCTCTTCTCAAACATAAAGATTTTTATATTCATGGGAGGTGAGTAAACATGGCATCTTTGTAAAGTAATGGAATCAGCTCTTCGTTTCCATTGGCTTAGATAATGACCTCTGCATTCTTTTTAATATATTTGTTGTGCAATCGTGTGTAGGCAATTCCAATGGTATGAACAATGATGGAATCTTTTATAAATCATTGATATAAAAGATTTTGATGTATAGTGATATTATTTGAAATAATTTATTAATTATGTGTAAAGTTTGGATTTTTTTTTTCTCAGATATTTTTGGGTTTTGAGTTATTAATTTATTTTCTTAATTCACTAAAATGTGATAATGTTATTAGAGATATAGTTATGGGCCTTCTATAAAGGGCTTATAACTGCATGCCTTCTATAAATGTTTATGGTAGTAATCATAATGTGTGTCTCTTGTTTATTCCATGAGCATAGGATTTGCTCTGCCCCTGGCTTGGAAAGGGCATCAACCATGGTGTTTCTCTCCATGTAGATATGACATGTAGTCTTATTAAAGCCCTACTTTAATTCCACAATCTCATCCAAAATGGATGATCAGTGTGTGCATGTGATATTCGGTGACCCTATTAAACCAATTTATAATAGTCAAAGAATCCTTGAAAATATGACGCTACCTACAACCCTTTTCATGAGCAAAAAGAAGCAAAAACTTTAGATTGTATAATTCAACATAATTATTTGTACCGCTACCAAGCCCACTTTGAAGTTTAAAGAAATGGTTTTCATTGATATAAAGAACTGCACCCCCCAGCAATTTCCTTCAACAAGGGAAGCCCCGTCAAAATATACCCAAGGATGGGCATGATCCACTACTTCAGGTGTGATATTTTGCGACTGATGGACATACATAACATTAGGAATCAATTCATAAGTGGCTAAAACTTGAGTTTCCACCTTTTAAGGGATTGTAGTTTTGGCTTGGAAGATGGCATTATTTTGAGCAATCCAAATGCGCCAACTTATGAATGGAGGTAAATTACTGAGTTTTTTAGGCCTTGCTTGAGCCCACCATAACTGTCAAGCTTCATTGCAAGAGATACCATGCCACATGGAATTAATATAATTATTGACACACAATATTCCATACTGCAGAAGTGAAAGGGCATACCAGAAAAAAAAAAGTTCCACTGTGTCCTCTACACATTTACATAATCTACACCTAATCTAGGTGGATATTGGTGGCCACCCGCCAATTCCACTTAGACCCCCACCATTGCTTCTTTTAGTTTTTCAGTTTCCTTAATTGTAGCACAGTTTACTATTTTTAGCAGTTTTTCAGGTCCTAAACTTCCGGAGCCGTTTTGAGGCCCTAAACGACGTTTTTTTGGGAATCTACCGCAACAATTTTCTATCTAAAATCGTCTATTCCGTTGTAGTCCTTGGAGAGATCTTTCCAACGGGCTATCATGCGCGCCGAATGAAGATAATATGACCAAGTCATGACCCCGGGAAGTTGGCTGTCCAACTCACCCCAACGGGGCCCATAAACTCTTGGTGTTACATCTCCTCGGGTTAGGGTTTTGGTTGTTTAGGGTTTGCTCTTATTGTTCAATAATAAAAAGGCCCTTAAGCCTCATTGTAAAGCAGTTTAGAGGCATGTAGCCGCCACATCTCTTCTTAGAGATAAGCTACCATCGCCCTAGCTGGTTTATTTCCATTTCTGTTTGTAAGCATATTTCAATATTTTACATTAATGAAGTGAAGTATTATTTCCGCTGCATCTCTGTGTTTATGGTTATCTCTGTAATTTGTTGCATTCCTGTTTAAATTCGGATCAGTGGTATCACAGTGGTCTGCTTTTTTTCTCTATTTTTCTTTGCGTGTCCCCAATGAGGTCGGTATATAAGGAGTTAGGGCTTGAACTGGTCGAACCTTTGCAAGACCAACCTCGCAAATCCTAACGCCCTCCCATGACGGATGAAAGGAAAGATGAGTGGGAATGAGATCCTATCAAAATCTTGCTCGAAGAAGCCCTCAAGCGACAAAGGAACGCGATGATGGACAACTTTGCCCAGATCCTTCAGCGACTACCCAGGGGAGACGCATCGACTTCCAACAGCTACTCTGGAAACACCACACCATTTAAGATACAAGTTAATTTTGAAATACCCATATTCGAGGGTCAGATAGATGCAAATGCCGTTGATAAATGGTTAAATCTGATAGAGGGTTATTTTTCTGTTCATGATTTTTCCAGTCGGGAAAAGATTTTTTTCGCTCTTCTCAAAGAAGTCCCCCACGTCAAGGACTAGTGGGAAACCTACTGCGAGAAGAAGGATGAGAGTACAGGCTCACTATTTTCAGCTGCACCCACTTGGAATTCATTCCAAGATGCCATCAGGGAGCAGTACTACCCTGTCGGAAGCTATGAGGATCAATACATAAAGTGGACCATGCTGTGGCAGGGAAGGCACCAAGATGTGCCGGAGTTTAACAATATTTTCCATACCCTTCACACAAAGTTAGGTATTAAGGATTCAGAGCAGCATGTGATACTCAAATACCACGGTTGCCTGCACAAGTACATCCAGGAAGAAATAGAATTCCTGAACATCTCCTCGCTCGACACGGCATACCGATATACCATCAAGGTCGAGCAGAAGTTTAAATAGAAGAAGCGAGACTTTGGATCTGTGAATCCGAAGCAAGGGAAAGGGGTCCCCAAACCGCAGAACAAAGGAAAAAGCTAAGGCGGGGCGTCCCAAGACAACCCGCCAAAGATGCAAGCAAAGAACAGTGCCACAAAGTCGAAAAAGGACACAGGAAAGTGGTGTGAGTTCCATAAGAGCTCCACTCACAACACAAGTGAGTGTCAGGCCAAGCAGTCACTGGTGGCCGAGCTAAAGGTTTCAGAATCAGATGCATGTTCTGACACTGAGTCAGAACCTGGCAAGGGGAATGACAAAGAGAAGCAAATTATCGATGCAGAGCCCAACGCCACCGTTGCCACCACGAAGATCCAGAAGGAGGAACTCGAAGATCCAGAGGAGGAGGAGTGTCTCTTCCACTCCCAGATGTGGGTAAAGGGATCCCTGCTACAGTTCATTGTCGACAGCGGGAGCCAAAAGAACATCATTTCAGCAGAGGTCTTGAAGTGACTGGGCTTACCGACCACAACACATCCACAACCTTACACTATCGAGTGGCTTCACCAAGGATTGGATCTTCGCGTGAGCCAGAAGTGTCGCCTTCCATACAACATCAAGCCCTTCATGGATGAGGTATTGTGTGAAATTGCTCGCCTTGAAGTTTGTTATGTATTATTAGGACAACCATACTTGTGGAAGCGACATGCTGTGTATGAATCAAGGCCCCGTGTTGTTATTGTTACTTTGGGAAATAAGTTATACAGGATACCAGAGGTAGCACCACCTATCGCCATCTCTTTGGTTACTGCAAAACAATGCAGTAAGCTCATTTCCAAAACCAGGAAATTTGTTTTCCTGATGATACACCCTCAAGGAAAGAAGAAGATGGTGGCCACGACCTCTAGATAGGGACCCTCCACACGACAACTACAGATGGACAAGGTCGTGGAGGAGTACGAGGACATCTTCACCTCCCCCGCAGGGGCTCCTCTGCACTGTCAGGTCAAGCACTCCATCGATCTAACCCCAGGTGAGCCGCTGCCCAATGGATCAATCTATCGGCGCTCAGTTCTGGAGAACGACGAATTCAAGAGGCAAATTCAGGAGCTCCTGGAGAAAGGTCACATCCATCTGAGTTCATCGCCTTGTGGGAGCCTGATTGTGTTGGTACAGACGAAGGATGGGACTTGGAGACTCTGTATTGACTATCGGGCGTTGAACAAGATCATTGTCCATAATAGGTACATGATCCCACAAATTGATGACCTCTTGGACCAACTGAAGGTGGAAAAATATTTCAGTAAGATCGATTTGAAGTTAGGATATCACCAGGTACCAATCGAACCCTCTGGTGTGTGGAAGACTACCTTCAAAGCCAAGGAGGGCCTTTTCGAATGGCGGGTTATGCCTTTTGGATTGACGAATGCTCCTGCAGCCTTCATGAGGCTAATGGATGACATCTTACGGCCATTCACCAACTCATTTGTAGTGGTATACTTGGATGACATCTTGATCTTCAGCCAGAGTTGGGAAGAGCACCTCCACCACATCCGACAGGTTCTCCAAACACTGCGGCAACACAAGTTATGTGCCAATTTGAAGAAATGCACTTTTGGCATGACCTAGGTTCAGTATCTGGGATACATTATTGATGAACAGGGGGTGCATGTGGATCCAGCCAAGATCCAAGTCATTCAGGATTGGCCATCTCCAACCACTCTGACAGAGCTCTGTAACTTTCTAGGTCTTGCCAACTTCTACCACAGGTTCGTGTTGGGATTTTCTCATATCACTTGGCCCTTGAGTCAAGTCACCAAGGGAGGAGTGAAAGAAAGATTCTTTTGGTCAGAATCTCAACAGAAGGCATTCACAGAATTGAAAGATCGCCTCTTCTCGGCACCAGTGCTCGCATTACCAGACTTGCAACAACCATTTGAGGTCAAGACAGATGCCTCTGACTGTGCTATTGGGGCAGTCCTTACTCAACACGAGCATCCAATGGCATATCACAGTGAGACACTTTCAAACACAATCCAAAAGTATCCCGCTTATGACAAAGAGATGTATTCCATTGTGTAGGCCTGCCGACAATGGAAGCATTACATTTTGGGGAAGGAAACAGTCATCCACACAGACCACCAACCCCTACAGTTTATATAAACCCAAGGGAAATTGCAGAATGATTTCCATCAGAAGTGGTCCACATACCTGCAACAGTTCCATTTGAATATCAAGTATAAGAAGGGAAGCACCAATAATGTTGCAGATTGCCTCAGTCGACCATTGATCATGGCGTTAACCACCATGCTCAACTCTTGTGGGCACGAGACTTCTGATTGGCCAATTCTCTACAAAAGCGACCCAGAATTTGGCCACACATACCAGACACTCTTGGAGGGTCAGCATGTTCCATATTTTCACCTCCAGGATGCCCTGTTATGCCACCTGGGTCACCTTTGTGTTCCTTCAAGCGAGCGTACCAAGATGATTTGGAAGCACACTACAGTTGGGCTGTTGGGCATTTTGGGGTCGAGAAAATGGTGGCAGTACTGCAGAAATATTTCTATTGGCCAAATCTTCGATAGGATGTCGGGAAGTACATCAAATCATGCACTGCCTGCGTCATTGCTAAACCGAACATCAAGAAGCAAGTCCTCTATACTTCGCTGCCTACCCCTAGTCGACCTTGGGAATCCATCTCCATGGATTACATGTCAAGCCTTCCTTCCACTAAGCATGGAAACAATTATGTTTTTGTGGTCATCGACAGGTTCTCGAAGATGGCCATTATGGCGGCCTGCAAGAAGAATATCACAGCAGAAGCCACTGCTAAACTCTTCTTTGAACGAGTGTGGGTACACTTTGGGATCCCACAGTCTATCATCTCAGATCGAGACAACAAGTTCCTCAGTACATTTTGGTCCAGTCTCTGGTCGATGATGGACACCAAACTCACTAAGTCCACAGCCTTCCATCCTCAAACTGATGGCCAGACAGAGGTTGTCAACAGGATGATCGTATACATTCTGCGCATGTACAACTCAAAGCATCCATGCACATGGGACGAGAGCTTCCCCTATGTTCAACACAGCTACAACCGGGCTCTCCACAGCTCAACTGGCCACAACCCTTTTCAGGCAGGCTTGGGATTCCAGCCACCAGGGAAAATTTTAAGAACCCCCTCTAAATTTACATGTATAATAAATGGGCGAATCTCCATGGTATATAGGAAAAATGGAAGGTGATTTTATCAATAATATGATATGTATATATAATTTTTTTGCGAATCTCTCACCCGGCATGGTGAATATTTTACTCAATTATAAAATCTTGTGTTTATTGAATACACAAATGAAATCATTGCATTTATTTAAAATATCTTTTGAAATCAAAATTACCGAAATTACATATTGATAACCTAGTGGGTGTAGGATAAAATTCACCCGTGCCATTCACAGAAAGCATGAGAAAAAACCTAATACTATATATAAAACCAAGAAAAATTCAAATTCATCACTTCTAGGGACCTCGTAACCACCCTGCCAATACACAAGTATGTTCCTGTTTGCAATTAGAAGAATTACCCAAATTACAATATGTTTACTCCAAAATATGTTGGAAAGTTATAGAAGGATGACTAGTGCAATCAATCCATTCCTTTTAGCCCTGGATTTGTTTCAATACACAAGTATGTTCCTGTTTGCAATTAGAAAAATTACCCAAATTACAATATGTTTACTCCAACATATGTTGGAAAGTTATAGAAGGATGACTAGTGCAATCAATCCATTCCTTTTAGCCCTGGATTTGTTTCAATTTAAAACAGAAGTATACAAATATACTTGTCCAATGTCTATGCTTTAACCATTCACCTTAAAATGTTTTTACAATATAATTTCCTAAGTCTATTTAATATCTTCATTATCATAAAAACCAACCTATATCCATCTTAACTCCACATCTACCACTCTTAGGGGGATGAAATCTATATATCCCTCTGAACACTTGGTAGACCCAGAATTAAGATGGATCTAAGATGATAGAATTTCCCCTTTAAATAGTCTATGCTCACATGAATACCATGGTATTACCATGGGTCAATACCATGGGTTATCATAAACCTGGAGCTTAAAAATTACTATTAGTAATTTATAAAAATTAATAAAATTAATAGTTGATTTTTATTTTATTTTTTATTTTAACCAAGCTAAAATGTTTAACATACATTAAATTACAACATCCATTTTTACTCTTGATCGGATCAAATATTTTTTCGCTCCACTCTATGCTAGTTTGCATATCACGATATTTGATACCTCTCGGGGGTTAGTAGATCCAAAGTAAAGATGGATCTATGCTGGTTTAATTCCCCCATTTAAATAGGTTACATTCCAGGTGAATACCATGGGTCAATACCATGTGCCATTTTTATTTTTATTAATACTAATATTAGGGTTAATAATGTTTTTTTGCATGGTATTAATAACAATCTAGTCCATGGTATTTGTCCCATAGTATTTTGCCCATAGGTTTCACCTAAATATAACGCATTTTTTGAGTGTTTGTAAATATAAGATGACTTATGGAGTAAATATAAAAAAATATTTTACTTGTTTACCATACCTCTCGTTTATTTATATTTTTATTAATTTACCATACCTCTTTTACAAATATGGTATTTGGCCCATAGGATTCACTTAAATAAAACCTCTTTCTTGAGCCTTCATAAATAGAACGAGGGTTATGGACTAAATATAAAAAGAGGTTTTATTTATTTACCACGCGTCTAGTTTATTTATATTTTTATTTATTTACCATATCTTTTGAGTAAGTATAAAAAGACGTTTTATTTATTTACCATACCTCCACTTATATTTTTATTTGTTTATACCCTTGCATATATATAAGGTGACTTATGGAGTAAATATAAAAAATGTTTTATTTATTTACCATACCTCTCATTTATTTATATTTTTATTAATTTACCATACCTCTTTTATAAATATGGTATTTGGGCCTTTGGCCCATAGGATTCACTTAAATAAAATCTATTCTTGAAAATGGGCAAATGGATTCACTTAAATAAAACCTATTCTTGAAAATGGGCGAATGGAAGGTTGTAACTCCTAATTTCAAGGGCTAAAATTACCTTTTTTACCCTCTTCCTTAAAATAAGGTGGGCTATTTGAGGTGATTTGTAAAAATGTACTATGATGCAAAATATTCGCCCACTAAAAATTTAAAACCCCTTAATTTCGCCAAAGGGCGAACATTCGCCCCTAAAATTTTCTATGCCAGCCACTATGTCCCATTGATGTGGCCATGCCATTTGCAGCTACTCACATAGATTCGACTCATGTCCAATCTGAAACAGACAAGGCAAACAGCTTCATTAAGCACACCCAACATATTTTCCAGCAGATCCATGACATTCTGGAGAAATCAAATGCCAAGTACAAGCAGAGACATGATCAACAGTAGGTACCACACAAGTTTTAGGTGGGCAACAAAGTCTGTTTGCATTTGCAAAAGGAACGCATTACTGGAGCTTATCGGAAACTCAGACCACTCCGATATGGTCCTTACACCATTTCCAAGGCTATGGGATACAATGCATTTGAGCTCAACATTCCCCCATTCCTTGGCTTCCACCCAGTGTTCAATGTGGACCGCCTTCGGCCATACTTTCCACCATTACTAGACACATTCGACATTACAGAATAGCTCACACCCACAGGGTTGAGTCCAGATTGCATGGAACAAGCTGCAACTGATCGGATCATGGACACACAGATTAAGCACACTCGCCATCAGAATATCCAACTGTATCGAGTTGTCAAAGCAGGCCAACTCCTTCACTAGGGCAAGTGGCTCACCAAGGACCAAGTCCAGCAGAAGTTTCCTCATCTCATGGAGGAACTCAACACAATGGGGACCATTTCTTCCTAAGGGGGGAGGAATGATCCAAGTGGATATTGGTGGCCAATCGCAAATTCCACTTGGACCCCCACCATTGCTTCTTTTAATTTTTCAGTTTCCTTAATTATAACATAGTTTACTATTTTTAGCAGTTTTTCGGGTCCTAAACTTCCTGAGCCGTTTTGAGGCCCTAAAAGACGTTTTTTTGGAAATCTATTGCAGCAATTTTCTATCTAAAATCATCTGTTCTGTCGTAGTCCGGAGAGATCTTTCCAACGGGTTATCATGTGCGTCAAACGGAGATAATATGACCAAGTCATGACCCTGGGAAGTTCGCTGTCCAACTCACCCCAACGGGGCCTATAAACTCTTGGTGTTACATCTCCTCAGGTTAGGGTTTTGGTTGTTTAGGGTTTGCTCTTATTGTTCAATAATAAAAAGGCCCTTGAGCCTCATTGTAAGGCAGTTTAGAGGCATGTAGCTGCCACATCTCTTCTCAGAGATAAGCTACCATCGCCCTAGCTGGTTTATTTCCGTTTCTGTTTGTAAGCGTATTTTAGTATTTGACATTAATGAAGTGAAGTATTATTTCCGCTGCATCTCTGTGTTTATGGTTATCTCTGTAATTTGTTGCATACCTGTTTAAATCTGGATCAACACCAGCTAAGACCGAAAAAACATCTCTTTTTTAAGTTTTCTCCCATAGGAAGTAAATTCCTGAGTTTTTTAGGCCTTGCTTAATCCCACCATAATTGCCAAGCTTCATTGCAAGAGATACCATGCCACATAAAATTTAAGATAATGATTGACACACAATATTCCATATTGCAGAAGTGAAAGAGCATACCATAAAAACATGTTCCACTATATTCTCTACACATTTACCTAATATACACGACTTAGAACGAAAAATACCTATCTTTTTAAAACTTTTTTCCATATAAATCTTATTTTCTAAAATGCAACGTGAAAAAATTCTAAATTTTACTGAACATCTTAACTTCTAATTTAACATTAATCTTATATATATGTATTATAAAAACAATTTTACATATATATTTTTATACGAAATTCTCTCTCCCAACCAAAGTAATGAATTACCTAAATAATCCATTAACAAATATATATTTTTACACAAAGGTGGTAGCATCTCAAATATTGATAAATTGCGAGAGTGAAAGTTGTTACATCAAGGAATTACCAATTACCGATTTGTTGGTTTATAATGATAAAGTATAGTATTGGATTAATAAATATATGATTTGTGAGTTAAATTTATTTTAAATAAAGATAATTAATAAATTTTTATATGAAATTTTGGTTTAATGATATTAAAAAATAAAATATAAAAATAAATTTCAAAATATGAGAAAAGATTTTGAGATATAATTTAGACAATATCTATTATAATAATATAATATTATAATAATATAATATTATAATATAATATAATATTATAATAATTATAATATTATAATTTATTTTCACTTCACACGTCAACCATAGATAAAGTTAAGAAGGAGAAAAAAAGGATCTAATACACTGATTAGAATAAAAATTATATTGAAAATAGTGACACATCACATTACTCATCAATACTCAATTTTGGTAAGGATGTGACTAAGTAGTTGGTAGGAAGGTTTTTAATGTAACATTTTTTGTTATTAATAGAAATTAGTTGAAGAAAAAGAAAAAGAAAAAATAAATAAATAAATTAAGTAATTGGTATGAAGTGGAAATTATGGATGATTTTGGTGGAAGTGTATCTATTAATTGAATGAAAGTTCTTATGACTAAAAAATACTATTTGTAATAATAATTTATTTACATCAAACTGCATGTTTAATGATTCAACTTTCATGAGACATTGCACTTGTGTAAACATGGTGCTTAACTAATTTTCAATTTTTATGGAAAAAATGTTTTATAGTGAATGTGAAGAATTTCTAAGAATTTCGTGAAGTAAAATTTATTTTGAGATATTTTTTTTAATATTATTTTCTAATTAACTTTTGCTCAATACTTATTTGATTATAAGTTCACTAAGGATAATTCAATTGGCGATCACTGTGTTATGAAGTATTATGTAAATTATGAGATTCAAGGTTCAAATTCCTTATAAGTCAAACAAAATAAAAATAAAAAAATCCTTATTTGATTAGAAAATGTTTACACCATGAAGTTCTTACATCATATATAGAAGATGAGTCCTTCACTATGAACTTTATTTTACAACTCTTCATAGTATTTGTGATCTATAATAAGACATCCATCTCTTTAAAGATTAGAATAAGATTAACCACTAATGTAAATTCAAAATTTATATCAAATTTTTTTTTTCAATTTCGATTTTACTCATGTTGAGGAAAATTAATTACCTATCATTTAATTGTCAACTTGGGGGTTTTGTAAAACTTGTGAAGCATGCGTGCACTATATATGCTAGAAATTAACTTTCAATTTAGATCAACCTAACTACGAAACCAAATAATGAAAAACCAAATTCAAACATTCTAATTCAACACTCAACTCAAAATAAATTATAGTACAACGCGCGGAATTGAAATCTTACTCTTTAAATCTTGTAGGAATTGAAAAGCACACTACTCTTTCAGAAATGAAAGCAAAAGCAATTATTGTTAACCTTTCACACAGGAAAAGATATGAAAGGAAATAAAAACAAATGCTCTTAACTTCTAGGTAGAAAGCAAATAAAAACAATCACTCATAACCTCTCACAAAGGAAAAGATATGAAAGGAAATAAAAACAAATTCTCTTAATCTCTAGGTAGAAAGCAAATAAAAACAATCACTCTTAGCCTCTCACACAGGAAAAGATATGAAAGAAAATAAAAACAAATGCTCTTAACTTCTAGGTAGAAAGCAAATAAAGACAATCACTTTTAACCTCTCACACAGGAAAATATATAAAAGAAATAAATCTTAATCTATGAAAGTAATAAATCTTAATCTATGAAAAAAACAATAAATCTCACACATTGTAGGTGGCCAATCCTTTTGAGATGGAAAGTTGAGAGGCTCCAAATGCAAGCATAACCAAATCAAGGTGAACATCGCTTATGAACATGGTACCAAATCCAAATTCTATATTCAAAACATGAGCATTTCCTCAACTCTACACATGCCTTTGAAAGGAGAAGGCTCTCCTATTTATAAAAAAACATAAGAAGCTACTTCATTAATGGAGGTCTATTATTCTCTCCCTAGATCCCTAGAAAATCTCATAGAGTTACAACTCAAATAGGTAACGATGAGACACATATCCTCTTTGACCTTTATCCAAATCTTCTTCCATATCTTGAAGATAATTCGAATTTGAGTATTGGAGGCTGCATAAAGGTGCCTTGGAAGCCTCCAAATGACCTACACATGTCATGAAACTCAAGCCACTTTTAAGTATTAGCAAGTATATGTCATTTTTATAAATTTTAACCATTTAATTCACTTACAATACTAGAAATCATTAACTTTTGGAAAACACAAAGGTAACCCATATAATTATGAAAATGTAGGCTAATGAAAGGTTATATGGTCATGGAGTTGTGACATGTGAGTGAAATGGTGGTGATAAAGGTGAAAGTGGATGATATTTCGAATACATTTTGGAGGCTCTACAACTCAATAGTACTTGCCAAAATGTTTTCATGATATAAAAATTTGGTTTTTCCTTTTATTATTAAAAAATATTAAAACGTTTATATTTAAAAAATATATACTAAAATGACTAAAACACAAGAATCATTCTTAAAAAAAAAAAAAGATTATTTGCAATCCAAGATTGTTTCTAATTGTAACTATTACATTAAGGAAAAAAATCAAAAATAAATTTAAAATATAATAAATAAACATAAATAGCCTACAGGGTATTGAATAAATAGTGATGGGGTGTAATATTAAGTCAATCCATGATGTGAATGTTATCGGTTTGAAATTTTGTAGGAAAAATTCAGTCATGTTAAGGGTTGGTGTGGTCCAGGCTAGATGCATTCCTCAAGTGATTTTGATGGCTTAGATGCCTCGAGGTCGTGATTTCTCATGCCAAATATTAAGCCGGAAATCGTCTAAAAACTTATACAACTTAACAAACAAAAAAACATAAACATTTAAAAAGACATAAAAGCCAACTTTTCTCAATCATTAAAACAACTTAGAAATCAACTCAAAGCATTTCTTATGGCAATAAGAAATTGGAAATGAAAATGGTTTATATCGAAATGAACATTTAAAGAGATAGAAACCTATTAGACACACTGAATAGAGGTTGAGCATATATATATATATATATATATATATATATATATATATATATATATATATATATATAATTTATACCATGATAAAGGATTCAAAATGTTAAGAATTTAGAAGGAAAATAAGTAATTGATTTAGAGAGAAATATAATAATTGTTTTAATTATATAAGTTGGTTTAAAAAGTTTTTCCGTGGTTAATGTGTTTGTGATTTATAAGATTAGTTTATGGTTTAAAAACTATGAATTAGGGGTGTTTAAGTCATTATCATCCAAGGATCATATGAGTCTGGGTCACACAAACCTTTAATATGATTTTTTTTTTTTGTTGTCTTCTCCCAACTACTGTGAGTTTCTAACCTTTGGTACTTTATCAAACTAAACACTTAGAATCCAATCATATTAACATGACTTGAGTATAAAAAAAACTAATTGTAATAAAAATTCAATTGAAAATATATATATATATATATATATATATATATATATATATATATATATATATATATATATATATATATATATGAAAAGAGTATTTATGATTAAGTTAAATACCAAATTGGTATATGAGAACTTCTTATTTGTGGGATAAGGGACCCCTTTGACGTAATGACTTGATTATCAAATTTTATAGCAGTGTACATACTCTACCCCCTTTGAATTTGAACTTGTGACATTTTAAAAGAAACACATAATCAAGATATATGTTTGTTTTTATTATTAATAAATATTTTTTAATTATCCTTGTTTTTCAAAGCCTTCTTATATACAGGGGTGGCATATTCTAGGGGTTTATCTTTTTCCCCTGAGGAAATGTAGATTTGTCTTATATCTGGGGTACGAGATCACTTTCAAACAATCAAGCGGAAGCATATGCTCTTCTTCAAGGATTTCAAATAGGAAAACAATGTCATATTAGCTCATTGATAATAGTTGGTGAATCTAAGGTTCTTATTCAACATATCATTTTTGATTCCCTCCCCCACGACAAAAAACTAAAAAACATTTTGAAAATTATCAAGGTTATTCTCTCCACATGTCCCTCAATAAAGGTATATCATGTGCTAAGGGAAAACAATAAATTAGCAGATGAAATGGAAAAGAAAGGGGTTCATATGACAATGGGTAAACTAAGGGTCAACGAGAATGTCTCATTGTGCCCTCTTCCTTAACAATGATCATGAATTCATTTAGTTATTTTCCCCTAAGGGCCCAAGTTTCACATTATGAAATGGGATACGAGGTGTAAGTCTGTTTTAGGTATGAAGTATAAGGGTGAATACAAGGTCATTACGGTTTGATTACCATATATCACTCTTCTTTATATTTAATGGGTCTCCGGAATGGTGCAATTCATACCATGATGGTTGGATGGTGGTCATATCATATCATGTCTACTTTTAGGATTGATTCATTGCATGTTTAAAGGTGGGTTTTGAAATATAGTGTTGGTGAGAGGAATGATGACAATAATTATTTCCCCCCTCTACAACTCTTGGTCCTTGCGGCTCGACCTAACTTATTATTGACGGTACTGGACCCATAAACATGTCAAGGGGATCTACATGGTAAGAAGTCCCAACTAGACCTCGGACCATTTGGAGTAGGAGTCCCAACAGTAGGTGGTAATGTACTGCCTTGACTGCGGTAGCGCACAGAGGTAAGTATGATAGCTTTGGTCGGAAGCAAGTGTGTGACCTTGCAGCGAGTCAAGGGAGATTCATGGGGGTTCTAACACATGGAGGGGAAAAGGAAGTGTGCCCCTTAGAATCCTGTAATAGTATGCAGTTTGAAAGGAACACACAAGCGGAATAACATCACAAGCTGGAAGTAGAATAGTCCATAAACGAAAGTGACGGGTTAATCCAACAACATGCCTTCAAGAAGATTCATGCAATTGCATACAAAATATTTCATACACAAATGCGTAAGTTAAACAACATACATTGGTAAAGCAACCATAATAGTCTAGCTACAATAACAACATATGCATGAAAACCTGTTGGTTCAGTTATATTATTAAGTGAAAGTTCCACCCTTACATACACCATTGACAACCACTAGCCCTAACAGTGGAACATTATAGTCAACACTACCTACTCCTCCAAAGAAGTGTACTCGCTCTACATTATCGAGAAGCCAAGGCTCGTCATAATACTCCCAAGCCTTCTTTAAGCTAAAGCCTAGCCAAAATCTTGACTCCCCAAAAGCCTCCTCTATGAATTATGAGGTTATATATATAACAAAGGGCGGGGTGACCCTTGACATTCCCCTTTGACTCTTTAACTGCCCTCATGACTCTTCAACTCCTTTAAAAATATACAATTTCCACATATACCCATGTGGGAAAAAATAGGCTTGATTTAGCCTAACAAGACAAACACCATCAGTTAGAAGCTTGGGTAAAGACCAACTCGGCAACATCCTCTTGATGGTCTTCATTGACGAACTGATAACAAGCTTGGTACTATGCTATGATGTTCCCATACTGTTTGGTGATGTCTTTCTAGAAACAGACTCTTGCCTCCATGGATTCCAAGTATATGGTTCTGGAACCTTTGTCAAACTCATCTTGAATCATGCACAACATTTCCTTGAGTGTGGTTGGACCATCGATGTACCTCTACATGTTTTTTGCGCTTAGCTACAAGTCATTGTTGGTGGCCTCTCGCATCAACTGATCCATGTACCTGTCGACCTCTAGTTGGACTTAGTTCTTCTTAATGGATTAGGTGAGGGAATTGATTGAAGAGATCCTATGTGTCCTCACCATGACATTCAGACTCTTGAACAACTATGCATAGGAAGCCTCAATGCTAGTGATGAGCGGAGGGAGATGCTCATAGTTCCAGATCAACATCTGAATCCGTGATTTATCTAGCTTTTCCTGCGGCTTCATTATCTTCTGCAAGTAAAGTAGGGCTTCGTTGTACCTCATTGTCCATTCTTGTACATGCAAAATAGCATCGTGTATGTCCTTGAGATTTTTGGCAATCTTCATGCCCTGCTGCTGAAAACCATAAAGATGGACAACTCCCTTGTGCATGGTGAGAAATCCGTCATAAATTTTTGACATGATGGTCTCAAGAGTTGATACTTCAGCAAGTATCACTTTCCTCATCTCTGGAATAGTGGATCTTACAGATTGTTCTGCTCTTTTCCTGGCCTCTCGCAAGTCCTTTGCCAACTGATCATTCTCTACTAACAAGAACTTGACACTCGAGCTCGTGACTTCTGCATAAGCCTTAGAGGCATCAACCATGGTATTTGGATGTCTTCTAACATCTGACACAATCACCCTTTCCTCTATATGTGCAAGTGACGTGTGATTTCCCGAGAGATGCTTTCTCTATACCTATACAATCCTCTGTTGTGACTCATCAAATAACAAATTGTACAAATCCATCATCGGATCATCATCAAGGAGAACAACCTCTCCTTGTTTGCTCAGAATTGGTTTTGATTTTGGAGGTGGTGGAGACTAAGGGGCGACCTCAAATGTTCTCCGCATGAGGTCGGTATCTTGGTCTTGTGGCTCCAGTTCCAATTCCATGTCTTTTGCTCCAACCATTTGCTCAATCTGTTGAGAAAGTTCCCGAACCTGCACCTGCTCACCATCTTCTTCATCTGCTGGTTGTTCTGACTCCTCAAATTGTATAGGCGCAGTTTGTTCTATCATCATGCCTTGCCCTTCTTCCTGTTCCTATTTCTTCTTCTCTTCCCTCTCTCTCCTTCTTAGCTCCTACTCTTCTTTGAGATTCTTCTCTGTTTCTTGCAACTTCCTTTTTGCATCCTCCAACATTTTCTTCTCTCTCTTCCTTTGTTCTACTCTCTTTATGTGTTGTTGCCTCTTTGGCTCCACTTCCAAAGCTACTCTCTTAGTGAGTGGATCTTCTTTGAACTTGTAGCTTTGGTTAGCCTCTAGGTTCTCAGAAATATTCCTCTTGCCTTGTCCTACGTTGGTTTTCTGCTCACTATTGTTGTTGTTGCTGCTTCGTGTGGTGCTGTTACTTGCAGAGAAGCCTTCCATTCTATAGCAATGCTGATCGGTTCATTGAGCCTAAAGGAGTTGTAACAGTACCTCCAAGGATATTCGTCTTCCCAATGAAATGTCCCGTGGATCCATGGATAATACACCTTCACATAGTGGTTCTTGAATATGTAGTGGGGATCATATGGATTGTAGTCCTTGGTTCTGAATTCAAAATTTTCTAAGTCCTTAGCCTCGGCATTCACATCCTTCAAGCTTTGGATCTTGTACACTCCAATTCGTAAAGGAAGAGAAGGCCATGGTTCCTTCTTCCTCCTGTGCAATCCTGCTAATAACCTTGTGGAGATGTGATATGCAACCTATTGCATGACCAACCTATCCGTGGCAAACCTTGGTAGCACATGTAGAGGCTTCTCTCTGCTAAACATCCCGATGAAGGTACCACCGGGTGAGGCATACCAATCTGCAATGTTAAGTAATGCCTGCATCAATTCTTAGGACATGCAAGGTGGATCGTGCTCAAAGATAAACTTGTAAATGAGGATGATGAAATGGTCAGATAGCCTTGCCATGAATCCTCAGTAGTTGCACTCAGAAATCAACTTGCAATAAATGTTCACATCATTCTCTGATGGTGTCCATGTCCAACCCATGCTAGGAATTGATGATGGTCACAGATTGCATCCATTAGGTACACAAACATATAGAATCTCGCATTGGGCGTATTCCAGGCATTAGTCATATGCACTTTCATATAAAGAGCCAACATATCCAACCAGTTGAATGGCCTTCCTTCATTTGCCAACTGGTCCAACAAAACCACCAAATTCTGTAGAATGGTCTTCGTGCTCTCTTGACCGTACAAGTGGCATGCAAAGATGATCAAGAGTTGGTAGGCCTTTCTGAGTGACTTTGTCTTGTAAACATGATTTGGTTTCAAACTAAACTTCGACGACTCTTTCAACCAACGCTTTATGATGTCTATAGTGTTAAAATTGTTGTTGGGGGTATAGAAAAGTGCATTCATGTAGTTCATTGGCTGTGGTAAGTGATACATCTGATGATAGTTTTCCATCCTTAAGGTAGAAAGATGTGTTCCACTGGAATTGCTTAATGTCATTGTCTTGGGATTAGTATGTGATAAAATCTAGTGAATGATGTCCGCACATGGGAAGGCGGGGTACCTGCATGCAATCATATAAAATCCTGACTTGTGGATGTTGACATAGACCTACAGATCTTCTAGATCTTCAGTGAAGTTCACTGCAAAAATATCCTTAATTTCCTGCCATGCTATCTTCATTCCTTTCTCTATGAAAATTTGTGTGTCTACATAGACTGGAAAGTTCATTGACACCTATTCTACTACTCCCTAGTGATGCTCTCGACAATATCCTTTGATGCATCTCTCTTGGAAGCCATGTTACCTGTACTGTTGAAAAGATTCTCAACAACTGTTGTACCTGGAGATAGAGAGGACACTCATAGAATGTAAATGTTAGCTTGAAATCAAAAGCACTTCAAGACAGACCAAGCAAAAAAATGGGCAACTGAATGGAAAGATTGCAAAATTTTTGGTTTACAGGTGAGGGACTGTTAGTTGGATCTACACATTGAGTAGTCCCAGCTGCCAGTGAGGAGGTAATGCTGACTGGAACTGCACAATGTGCAGTTCAGTATGTCTTGTGTTGGCTAGGACTGCACATTGTGCAATCCCAGTGGCCAAGGCTCCAGGACTGGCTCCTGGAATTGTGCAGTGCATAGTTGGAGCCAGTCACTGATAACCTTTGTGCAATTCCTGGAGCGAAGACAGAGTCTCGATATCCAGAAATGCACAGTGCATTTTGGGAAGAGCTATTCCTAGGCCAAGGAAGCCCAGATCTACCCAAGGGAAACATGAAAACGAGCATATATGAAAGTGTGAGTGATGGTTGGTGCAGATTTGAGTGTATGATGATGCATGCAATCAAAACAAGTGCAGGATTTAGTCAAACAAAAGAAAAATGAAGCTTATGGAGAGAGTCATCGTAACAACGACCATTAGTGCAAAAACTGGGTTATGCATGCGACACTTAGGTAAGTCAATGAAAAACTTAAAGCAACACTTCTACAAGCTAAAACAAATCAAAATTCCAGCGTTCATTCAGTAAAACAGTTAAAACAACACTCTCACAAGCCAAGGGAACACAAGTGACAAAAAAAACAGCAGAAGACTAGAAAAGCAAGACTTACCTGCAAAAGCTATGATGATTGTGTCGAAGGTTCCTATATCTCCTTGGGAATGCTAGAGCTCCAAGATTGAATGTATAAATGAGCTGTGGTGGCACCCATTAAATATATTTGATCAATTTAGGTTTTATGACACGAAGGACAAAAATCTAGGAAAAAGTGACACATGGCGACAATTTCCAAAAATAGCTCCAGTGTAACTCCGATTGCTAAAAATAGATCCCTATTTTTTAGGGATGATTTTTTGATTTTTTTTTCTTTTTTAGGAAAGGCTATCATGCATGCATGGAGAAATTTCACAGTTCCGGAGAGAACTGGGCAACTCACTGGCACATCCATCGGGAAACTACTGAGGGAATGCTTTTGTGCAATTCCTGGGCTGAGTGGCTCTCACTGCCTCTCATGCTCTGCACAGTTTCCTAGTTGAAGACAGGCTGCTAGCTAGGTCTGTGCAATTCTGGAGCCGAAGCTCACTATGGGCTTGAAATGCACATTTCCTCAGAGCAAGGCTGGTTGCCCTCTAGGATTGCACAGATCATCAAGGCAGTTCTAGAACTGGATTTCAAACCAAGTGAAGAGGTTAGCTTGTGGTTAGACAAAAAAGCAAGTAAGAAAACACAAGCTGTAAAGCAAAAGATAAAACTCAAATGAAAGCACAAGTACCTGGTCAATGCAAGATAAATTGTTGGGATTTAGTAGGGAGGCTCCAAAACAAAGCATAGGCAAAATTTTGGAGGGTGGTTGTAGCTACTACAACACTTACCTCAAACTTGACCCTGTGGTGAGTAGCAGAACTTGGGCCTATATTTTAAGAATCAAACTTGGCCACATATTAGCACAAATCTCAGGCTTATGGGTGATTGTTTATCATGGCTTAATTTGATCAGTGTTGAAGCAAACTTGAAGTAGACTTAAAACAAGCTTGAGGTAGACTTGGAGCAACTTTTGAAGCCTTCATTGAAAAAGACTTGTATCTTGATTTGTTGAGAAATTTGGAGAAAATATTGGAGACACCTAGCTGCAGACTTGAAGCTTGTTTTGAGGAAAACTTTTGAGCAATCCATCAACCATTTTAAAGAAGACTTAGATATTTTTTTTGGTACAAACATGAATAAATTTTTGAGAAATTTGGAGCAAACTTCTTGGAGAAAACTCAGAGACAACTTTTGAAGTAGACTTGAAGAACATTGGAGCAAATTTTTTGTGCAAACTTGAAGACATTTTTGGGTAGACCTTTGAAGAATTTATTGAAGCAGTACTTTTGCATCTTTTGGAGCAAAGTTTGGAATTGATTTTTGAGCTGGGTTTGATTTTTTTTTTGGAATTGCTTCTAAGATCATCTTTGGAGTTGAGTTGAGACCATGTTTGGAGCATTATTGAGGACTCTTAGAGAGACCTTTTATCAACAGACTTGAAGACATATTTATGTAGTAGACTTTGGAAGGATTCTTTAAAGGATTTGGTACAATTTTTTTACGAGACCTTGAAGTGTGAAGAAGTACATTTTCAAGCAGATATTGGACTAGACCTTGAATTGTGAATAAGTGCCTATTGGTGAAAATATTTTACTAGATATATGAGTCAATAGGTTAACTCCCAGGAGGAATTTCTGACATGGTTCATCTCGGTGAATAGAAAGGAATGAGGTGAGGTGGAAAAATTGGACCTAAAAAGTTCAAATGAGTAGAATACCAAGGATCAGGTTGGAAAGGATAAAAATAACTCTTGGAAAAAATATTGGTTCACCAGTGGTAACTAGAGTACAAGGTTGTTATGGGAATAAGTCCCCTAGGGCTTTGGTTTAGAACTCCAACAGAGCAAGAGTAATCTACAACAAGAAACATGCATACAACTCAGGTGACATGCTTAAATGAACAAACTATGCGAGGATGAACATACCCGGATGTCCTTCGTTTGGGTAGTTCCAGCCAGGATTCAAACCCTCTGCAACTCCTGATGATCTTCGAATCTGCAAATCAACCAATTCGAATACACATAGCAGCATATAGATAAAACATTTTAATGAAATCAACTTTATATCATATAAATAAATGGTTAGTTATACATCAAAAGAATCATTCATACATGAACCATAATAATAACATCTGATGCATAAACAAAGTTGATCTAAGGAACAATACAACATTTCTTTTTATTGTAGAAAACTATAATAAACATGGAAAGGGTTCACCTGAGTCTTCCTCTTCCAGCTCCAAGCGAAACCGTCCTCCAGGTCCATCCAGTCCCAGTCTTCAACAGCCTCCTTCCATAACCAATACCATGATATCTCAAGCAAGTGGGATAATATCAACACTTAAGGAAACAAGGGTTTCTTGAATTTGGGGAAGTGATTGAAGCACATGGATACTTCAGACTTGATCAGGGGATAATCTCAGTATAGTAATTCTATCTCTTCTCTCCTCCTTAAGGCCTTCCCATAGAAGTCTTTTTATACTTCTCCCAAATTAGTTTTTTAGTTGGGAAATAGTTGGGAACAATTGGGCCATGGGCACTAGGAGGTAATCAACAGGTAAAACTCGTGAACTCCACCCATAGTTAAGGAAATTTAATTTTTTTAAGTGTTTTAACACATATACGTGGGTTGGGTATTGACTAACCCACGTGTACACACTTTTATCACAGGGAAAAGTAGCATACAGGGAGTAAAACACTGTTTTTAAAATATTTGGACCAAGTCTGGAAGGAGGGGTTGCCCTAGGCCATAAACCAAGCATCACAAATACCAAGGGTGATATTTGGAGCTATAACAGATGCCCCCTAATATATGAGGTCAGAAGGGGTACATGATGGCTGAAATGTATTAAGTATATGGAGAGGAAACCCATCGAAAACTGAGAAGGACTTCACCAGATTTCATCCTGCCAATGTTAGGGTCCCACCCTAACCCCGTTATTTATGTAGTAGGATCGAGTCATAGTTATAGTCAAGTAAAGAGTCAATAAAGCCCATATTAATAATTATAAGTGGTTAACCTGCATTTAATGATGGGACCACAGTTAGTTGCAAATGGGCAATGGTATTAGATAGATGGTATTAATAATAACCATGGTATTGCTCCATGGTATTGCATGTATGAGTCATATATAAAGGATAGAGACTCCCTGTGAGGAGCATCATGTCTTATTTTGTAATCGAGCTCTGCTCTATTGGAGGTTGCCCCCTCAAAGTGGCAAGTGAACATTGCTTTCTGAATAATAAAATACTTGTTGTTATTTCTCACTGTTCTATGTTCTGGGTGTATTTATGCGCATATTTGGTATCCTTGTATCGTGTTGCAGGTTAAGAGCATAACAAGTGGTATTAGAGCGCTTTCGAGGGCCGGTGGGATCTCCATTTTTTAGCAATTTGTTTTTTTTTTTTTGGCCAGAGATGTGTTCCGGCGTCTTTAAACCACAGGATCTGTCGTTGAGTGCATAAACCTGTGGATTTGGGGAGGCATGCACACAGGAAATACAAGAGGTGGTCACGCTTGTTGGACTCCCTTGTAACCCTTGTGGGTACCCCTTCGAGTAGTAGCGCATTAGATAGAACCGCGCACGGACTATCTTCCAAGTACCCTCAGGTATATCGGAAGCCCCCTATCTCCCTTGAAACCTCGCCATAGATAAATCGTCGGCCATCTTGCTACTACAGTACACCGAGAACAACACTCAGAGAGATTACTCACCCGTACGATAGGGTAGTCGGGTTGTACGACTAAGGGTACAGTTGATCCTCCTTGGTTAGTGCCCTGAAAAATTGGGCCGAGTACTACTGTCAGACCCTTATGTATATTGCGATCTGTAGCACCTGACACTCCTCGAGACCATAGTTCCATTTTTTATCTCTGGATCACGCATAATCTCTGCCAGATCAGATCTTGCAAGTGGGGTTTTGCAGCAGCCGCAACAATCAGTCCCGCAGTTCAGATTAACAGAACAACCATTCATATCTATTAGATCCATCAAATCCACAACATCAATCTGTTCCACCACTCAGATATATCTGATCAGCCATTCAGATCTCTCAGATCCACCAGATCCGCCATCCAAATCTGAGTAGTTGTGTGGGTTCCTATATGTGTGGGCATTGTCATACTGCAGGGGCTTGAAGTAGAAGGAGAAAAAAAAAAAAAGGGGTGCGCTTATCTGCCCATAAGAATCAGGACGACGAGCTGAGCAAGGTGGTACCATTCAATTGTTAGTGCCAAAGGTCTGAGACCCCTCGGGGCGCTTATTGGTGACCTAGCCCATAAGAATCAGGACGACGAGCTGAGCAAGGTGGTACCATTCAATTGTTAGTGCCAAAAAAATTTCAAGCGGTCCAAATTTCAAGTACATCGGATTGGTTCATGGTAGAAACTAGAGCTCAAGCTATGGCCAATGAGAATATCAACAAACTTGAACAATCCTTGAAAGACATCCAAGACCAGCTGGCGACAATAACTACAAAACTCTCTAAGGGCAAGGCGGAAGCCCGCGAGGAGGCGTATATTGGCAATGAACACAGTGAGGGTGAGTCTAGCCACTCTCTTCACCTCTGGGGCACCCACCAACAATCCCGTTCGTGACCACCCAAACTGGATATGCATAAATTTGATGGTTCTCACCCGGTAGCATGGATAGCACAAATGGAGCAGTATTTCAATCTGAATTACATCTTGAATAATTAGACTTAGCTTATGGTGGGGAGCATGTACTTGGACAATGAAAGATGGCAATGGTGGCAATGGCATCAACGTTGCAATGGAAGGCCCTTGACTTGGGACACATTCAAAAAAGCTCTTATGGAGCGCTTTGACCATGACTCTGCTTTTTTAGGTCGTCTCACTAAGGTCCAACAGACTGGCACAGTGGATGAATATATTACAGCCATTGAAGCCTTAGCTTTCCGCACTATAGGTCTATAAGATGAGTTCTACATGGAATGTTTTATCAGTGGTCTAAAAGAGGCCATACAAGTTCACGTCCGACTGCACCACCCTCCCACATGGTCGGAGGCTTGCAAGGTAGCTCGTAAAGTTGAACGCGCATTAGCGGCCTAGTCCAATCGCCCAAATTTCACCTCCAAGGGTCGCCCCCCACAGGCTCACAACACTACCCAAACACTTAAGGTTCAAAAGGTGTCACCTGCAGAAATGGCAGAAAGAAGAAAGCAGGGATTATGTTACTACTGTGATGAAAAATACTCCCCCGGTCATAAATGCAAGGAGCCCAAATTCTTTCAAATTGATGCTACTGATCACAGCTCATCGTAGGAAGCCCTACCACTTGAGGAACTTGAGGAGGAAGAAGAGGACAACCAGAAGGACAATGTCCATGACGAACCAGTTATTTCGCTGCATGCTTTGGCAGGGCTTTCTTCACCTCAAACTCTCAAAATCAGAGGTTTTATTAAGCATCACCCAGTAGTAGTCTTGATTGATAGTGGAAGTACACATAATCTTATCCATGAAAGAGTCGCGGAAGCAGTGCATTGTTTTGTATGAGCAGTTTCTAACTTCCAAGTCCAAATTGCAGATGGGGGAACAATGAAATGTGACGGCCGCTATGAAAATGTCAAACTTCAAAGGGGGGATTATTAGTTGAAGACCCACATGTTTGCCATACACATGGGAGGGTGCGACATTGTCCTTGGTGTTGAATGGATTTGCACACTTGAGCCAATCACAATGGATTTCCAGGAGTTATATATGAGCTTTAATCAGAACAACCACACACATACCCTCTGCGAACTCCAGGCGGGAGATCCCTCTATCATCAGCACACATCGGATGGAAAAATTGTTAAAAAGGGCCATCATGGAGTTATAGCTCAATTTAATGCCATCCAGGCCTTCGAACCCAATTCTTTTTCGATTTATCCTGAGATGCAATAGATTTTAAATAACCATCTACTAGTCTTTGACAAGCCTCATGAGCTTCCACCCTTGAGAGGGGAACATGATCATAACATCACTTTGATCCCAAAGGCCCAACCACCAAATGTGCGCCCATATAGATATCCATTCGGCCAAAAGAATGAAATAGAAAAAATAATCAAGGAACTTTTGGAAGCAAGTGTCATTCGTCCCAGCATTAGTCCTTATTCATCACCGGTGGTCATGGTGCTCAAGAAAGATGGGGAATGGCGTATGTGTCCAGACTTCAGGGCCCTTAATAAGTTGACAGTCAAATATAAATTTCCCATCCCAGTTGTTGATGATTTGCTGGATGAACTAAATGGAGCTCAATTCTTCACTAAGTTGGATCTTCGCTCAGGCTATCGCCAAATTTGCATGAAAGAAGTCGAAATTCCAAAGACTACTTTCGAAACTCCCTTATAATGTCATTCGGTCTTTGTAATGCCCCATCTACTTTTCAGAGCCTTATGAACCACCTCTTCAAACCACATCTCAAAAAATTTGTCCTTGTTTTCTTCAATGACATCCTCATCTACAGTCGCACTTGGGACACACATCTTCAGCATGTAAATCTACTCTTGCAACTGCTCCGCAAGCATAAATTATTTGTTAGGATGTCCAAGTGTTCTTTTGGCATGGAAGAAGTTGAGTATTTGGGCCACATTGTGGGGCGTGAAGGTGTCAGGGTGGACCCCAAAAAGATCCAGGCAATGCAGGATTGGCCTCAACCTAAGACCTTGAAGAGCCTGAGAGGATTTTTGGGTATCACGGGCTACTATCGCAAATTTGTCCGCAATTATGGTCGCATTGCCAAGCTCCTCACTCAACTACTCAAGAAAAATTCATTCCTCTGGAATGATGAAGCACAACAGACCTTTACAGCTCTCAAAAATGCCATGTGTTCCACTCCAGTCTTAGCACTACCCAACTTCACCAAATCTTTTGTCATTGAATGTGATGCTTTGGGTACGGGTATTGGGGCGATCTTAATGCAGGAAGGTCGACCCTTGGCCTTCACAAGCCAACAACTAAGTGGGAAGAATCTGGGACAATCTACCTATGAGAAGGAGATGATGGCCATCTTACATGCAGTAGATACCTGGCGACCTTACTTATTGGGGCGACGTTTCCAAATCCACACAGACCATCACAGTCTTAAATAATTTTTGGAGCAACGCCTATCCTCACCACAACAAAATAAATGGCTCGCCAAAATGCTGGGATATGATTATGAGATCATTTACAAGAAAGGGCGCAAAAATATTGTAGCAGATGCATTATCTCGCCAATTTGAGGAGGAAAGTACCCTGCTCGCAATTTCCCTTCCCATTCCAGAATGGATTGAAGAGGCTCGCAGGGAATGGTTTTCGCATCCCTGGCTCTCCCAACTCATTACTCAATTGCAGGCGGATCCAAATTCCACCAAGGGCTACTCGTGGCAGGATGAGATTCTTCGCTACAAGGACAGAGTCATAATATCACCAACATCCACCCTCAAAAGCCACATTTTGGCAGAGTTGCACTCATCCCCCACTGTAGGACATTCAGGCTTTTAGAAGACATATGCTCGCACTAGAAGATCATTTTTTTGGATAGGCATGAAAAAGGACATTCTTACTTTTGTAGCGGAATGCGATGTCTGTCAGCACCACAAAGGGGAGACAGTCAAAGCACCAGGCACATTACAACCATTGCCCATCCTGGCATCAATATGGATGGAGGTTTCTATGGATTTCATTACAGGTCTTCTAAAGTCAAGAAACAAGTCAGTCATCATGGTGGTTGTGGACCGACTTTCTAAGTATGCTCATTTTTGTGCCCTACCCCACCCTTTTACACCGACTTTGGTCCCTCAATATTTCATGGATCAGATCTTCAAATTGCATGGCATGCCCACTTCTATTGTGTCTGATCATGACCCAATCTCCACTAGTAATTTTTAGCAGGAACTCTTCAGGCTACAAGGTACCCAACTAAAACTCAGTACTTCTTATCATCCACAAACGAATGGTAAAACTGAAGCAGTCAACAAATGTCTGGAAACCTACCTTAGGTGTTTCACTTCAGAAAAGCAACATCTTTGGGTACAGTGGTTACCTCTAGTTGAATGGTGGTATAACACCAACTATCATGCCACCACCAAAGTGACTCCCTATGAAGCAGTTTACCCCTACTTCTTATATCAAGGGGTGCTCAAAGGTACAAGCAGTGGATCAACTCCTATAGAACCACACAACCATGCTCTCCCATCTTAGAGAGAATCTTCATCAAGCTCAAAACCACATGAAGCAACAGGTAGATCAACATCGCTCAGAACGCCAATTTCAAGAAGGGGATCATGTATTTTTGAGGCTGCAACCATATAAGCAAACATCACTCAAAGACAAGGGTTGTCAGAAACTATCTCCAAAATTCTATGGACCGTATCAAGTACTTCAGCGCATTGGAGAAGTGGCCTACAAGCTAGCTTTGCCACCCACTGCAAAAATCCATCCATTTTTCCATGTCTCATGCCTCAAGAAAGTGATTGGGAACAACTGCAGAATTCAAACCAGTCTACCTAAATTGGATGAAGAAGGGTCAATCTGGCTCCAACCTGAACAGGTCCTAGACACATGAGAATGACACCTGTGTGGCCGCATGATCAAGGAAGTCCTCGTCAAGTGGAAAGACACCTCTCCGGAAGATGCAACCTAGGAACCACCCACTATTCTTCAACAGTTTTCGCAGCTTCAGCCTTGAGGACAAGGCTATTCTTATGAGGAAGGGCATGTTAGGGTCCCACCCTAACCCCCTTATTTATGTAGTAGGATTGAGTCATAGTTATAGTTAAGTAAAGAGTCAATAAAGCCCATATTAATAATTGTAAGTGGTTAACCCGCATTTAATGACGAGACCACAGTTAGTTGCAAATGGGCCATTGTATTAGATAGATGGTATTAATATGAACCATGGTATTGCTCCATGGTATTGCATGTATGATTCATATATAAAGGATAGAGACTCCCTACAAGGAGCATCGTGTCTTATTCTGTAATCGAGCTTTGCTCTATTGGAGGTTGCCCCCTCGAAGAGGCAAGTGAACATTGCTTTTTGAATAATAAAATACTTGTTGTTATTTCTCACTGTTCTATGTTCTGGGTGTATTTTTGTGCATATTTGGTATCCTTGTATCGTCTTGCAGGTTAAGAGCATAACAACCAAGCCATCAAAAAGAAGATAAAAAAGAAACAGCTGTCTGAGGCCAGCATACCCATGCTCAGAGAAAGTAAAGCATGTCTGCATATCAAGTACAAGCGGATCCACTATGTATACAAGTATAAAAGACTGAAAGTACATAATGAATCATTTGATCGTGATCGAACAAGTACATGTCTGAACATCACATATATAAGAAGATGATCAATGAAGCTAAAGGATGAAGCTGATCACTGATGTCAAAAACTGATCCCAATAGTACCAAATGAACATGATGGAATAAGATGATACTACATCGCAACTCGGATGCCAGCATATAAGATGTCATTGTGAAGGATTGCAACATATAATGTGGATGGTGTCAACTAGCAGCAACAAGAGCAACTGACAAGTGAACCAAAGAATGTTGGTGCAACTCGGGGTTTTCACCGACTGTCGTGGTACATTTCTACACAATGGGAATAAATGATCTAAAGTCGAACATGTGAGAAATCGTTTGATTACCAGTCATTGATGTATACCGTTAACAAACGCGAGACTACCCACCGATAATGATAATGGGAGTCAAGGTACCCAGTACAATCTAACAAGTGCAAATGAATGAGCTAAGGTTGAACACTTGGAAGAATCTATCAATCAGGGGACAATGATGGTTTCCCATTGTCAATAGCGAAGGATCTGCCATTGATGACTGTAAACCCCAAGGTACTGCCAAATGGACTCTAGATCTTTGCCCTAGAGTGACGAGTCGTAGTCGATAGGGAAAGATCCACTAGAAGGAAGGCATTAAGGCATCCTTCATCAATCTAGTGCGAGTGTAACCTGTAGGCCAATAATGTGGAAGGAATCGGACGAAAAAAGATGTAGTAACCCAACCGAAGCACGTTTCCGACGTACACAAAATGCAGCTAGTGCATGATAGAAACCCTCTAAACCAACCAATAATGAAAGCTGACATAGAGGTGAGGAATCCACTAATAGGGTCAAATGGAAACCAAGGCACTGCACGAATCCCAATGTGTGATAATGAAAGCTGATGTCGAACACAAGGGAAACCACTCAGTCAAAGACCCATGATACTGATCGATGCTGAGCACAAGGTGACCTATCAATAATGACAATAGGGCTAGGGTGCGGCTCTAGGCCTACCCTTGAAGCAATATGTCGTCGTCGATAAGGACAAGACCCGCTAGCAAGAATTCAATGGAGACCTTCTCAAACCGGCACCAGCAAAGGACCAATATAACTGATGTGATGACAAACAAGTCACTAACAACCAGGGATGGCTGACTGAAACATAGGTCAAGAGACACCGCAAAGAGGCCGACTCAGGCTTACTTCCCTTAAACAAAAGCACAACTCAATGATGACTATGTGGTAGCATATGTTAACTCTATATAAGTTCATCATGCAAGAGGCATGAGCGAACTCTCCATATGATTGGAAGAGATAACCAATCGGAGGAGAATTGACTCAATAACAAGGTTAAGGTGTACCTAAGTCAAACTAAAT
Source organism: Pinus tabuliformis (assembly GCA_031772625.1). Classification (NCBI taxonomy): domain Eukaryota; kingdom Viridiplantae; phylum Streptophyta; class Pinopsida; order Pinales; family Pinaceae; genus Pinus; species Pinus tabuliformis. Next base: position 86,782,262 of record CM062804.1, read on the forward strand.
CCCACCCAAAATGGAGGAGAGACTTTATTTTGAGTGCTTTGTTTAAGGGCGACACAAATGACTCTAGCTGCCAACAATATATGGAAATGTTGTCCCGTTCCCACTCTTTTTTGGAATATGTATTTTTTTTTGTCTTTTTCTTTAAGTTGGAAAAAGAATAAAAGAATGCTATAGTACAGTGGAAAGAATGAGTGTCAGTGAAACAGGTGATCTAGTTCCTGGGATGGGAACAAGCCTATGCTCAATGCAAGGAGGCAAAATTGGTCAAGGACACTCAAAGGGATGTTCCTTCCACGGATCAAACGGTGTGTCAAGTTGCAGAAGCTAAGTGATTTCAGGTTTGAGTTTGTAGAAGACATGGTCAAATAAGTGGCTTAAACACGAGTCCAAGTGAAGCCGGCTCAAGGCCAAAAGGTGAAAATAGTCAAAATGCAATGCAACAATACAACTCAACACAAAGGAGCCTCTAGGGTATAAGGCCAGAACAAAGCGAAGAAGCAAAGAGAAATGAGTCTTCAACGCATAAGTCATGGTGGGACTAAAGAGGACTCTCGAGCCTACTCAATATAACAACATGGGCAACAAATGTTAGTGAGGTGCAAACTATGATGCCCATGTAAAGGATGGCTCTACCATTGTGTCATGATTTAAAAAATCGGCGAGTGAACATGGTTTACTAACCATAACACGATGGGATCGACCCTATGGCCAGTGTATCGACAAATGGAGGCTAGTATGAAAGATGCAATGGAAAAAATGGTTTCCCTAACCTATATGCCAGTGAGTAAACGATACCTGCCATGATGGGTCAGCGGTCATGGAACCGAAATGAAATCTCGAAGAAGCGTCCAAAATGTCCTGAAAAAATAACCTATTCCTGACAATCCAAGCTCACAAGTTAAAAGATTCATGAGATGAAAAAAATCAAGTTTTGAAAAAATTTGACATTTTCAAAGCTATAAAATTACCTTTTGACTCACCATTTGTGCTATTTGTGTTTGAGAGCAAAAGCTGTGGAGAAAAAAGAGAAAACTTGCCCCCAAAGAATTGGACCATTCAAATTGGATCAAAATCATCAGGTAACCCCCAATTCAAGCTTGCATTATTTTATGATTGTTTTTAGAAATTTTTATTAAGGTTTGACTGTAGGAATTTATGTTAAAAATTTCAATGTGGTGTATACGGGGTTGGATGTTATAGACCTGCGTATACGCGGTTTGAAATTTAAACACAAAAATATAACGGTTATAACTCAATTTTTTTCAGGATGGCAATCACATGGAGAGAGAGGGAGCATACTACCATTGATAATGAAGTTATGAATTATCAGCAGGCCTTAGATGCATTGAGGGGATGTGGCTTGTTGAAATTTTTCAAAATGCCCAATATGAGGGCCAACACCCGTTTGCTTGAAATGCTAATCCACTATTGGAGTGTCGAAGATGATGCATTTATGATTAATCAAATGCCTTTGAGGATAGAGGTGGAAGATATTTACTTTATCACTGGTCTCTCTTGGAGAGGAGAGATTGTATATTCGACTAGCCAGACACGAGGTAGTCTTTCAGTGGAAGACTACGTTCACATTTACTGTCCTGGGCCTCCTGAAAATATTGGAAGTCAGATTCCAATAAAACATGTGGAGAGCTTATCCTTGAGGATTCTACTATTCACCATAGCCAGGATAAACCGATCAGCCTCATTACACCAAGCTTCACGAGTATCTATGAGCTTGGGCGTGGACTGCCTCACCACTATTTTTGATTGGTGTACACCTCTTCTTACCAATATGAAGAGCCAACTGTCCTCCATTCAGAAAGGGCAGACCAAAAATTTTGGATATGGGACCATTTTATGCTCTTTCTTCTTTGAGAAGGTGCCTGGGCTGCGTCCCAGAGTATTCGTCTTTATCAGTAGCCCCCGAGATCCTCGGATGGGTAGGTGGGCTGACCTGATGAAACGCCTTGGCGGTGGGGACGTGCCGAGGACTGCTTTTGATGATGATTTCTTCTCCTGGTGGGAACAAAAAATCATCACTGTGGACGACTATCCCTATGCTGGCATGGATTTCAGAGGAGATCCAGACTTGGTGCTGCCACCAAACGCAGCATGGGGAGAGATAGGTAACCATTTTTAAAGTTTTTATCAAGTTTTAAAGATTTTTATGTTTTTTAAATATGAAAATGAACTTAGAAATATTTTTGATGGGATTAAAATACTGACATAATGATCATGTTCCAGATGTGGGTCTAGTAAGACTAGACAGATTTCCGTGGCACAGGTGTCGCGGAAGAGGTGCCGAAGAGGCGGCTACTGAGACAGAGAGGGTCTTATACGCAGTCCAAAGAAACTTGGTGAGATTGACTCACCAAGTACTGATGGTGGCCATAGAAGACCTACCTGAGGAGATGCAGCGCCGCGTGGTAGGAGTACCACGAGACTGGGTTCGCGTACTTCAGCGTGTGGCCAACACAGTAGTCACCTTCTTAGTCGCTCATCCTGAGTCGGGTCGATAGATAGACTGGACATGATTATGGGCATTTAGTCCTAGTTTTGTATATTATTTTTTAACACTTTATGTACACAGGGGCAGTTTTATGATATATATATACAGTTCCAAATTTTTGACATTTGTTTTTAAATTGATGAATGATGGATATCACAAAAATTCCTGACAAAATATGCACAAAAATATAATATATATAAAGAAATAATTACTCGGTCGAAACCTAAGCAAAATTCCTCTTAAGGTAGAGCCCATTAGGGGGCTCCGCCAGCTTGTTCCTAGAGATGTTTATAGGTACAGTTCTTGAGCCAATCAATATATTACCTTCAGCAGATAACTGTGTCGAAGCCAAAGGAACCGTACAAACATTGCTAGTAGGCAAATTGGAGGACCTAGATTCGACTTCATGCAAAGGAGGACGAAAATATGAATGATGATGTAAATCTTCTAATGGTCGATCTACAATCGTCATTTCTTTGAAAATTGCTTCATCAGATGGAAAAACTGTATCTAAGCAATCCAAAGAAGAAGTGGAGTCGAGGGTCCAAGAAGGAGCCACATCACCATCTAACTCCTTTTCTGAAGAAGGAGTGGGATGGTTGTCTGCAAAGTTATTGATAGATTCACATCTAATCTCTACTGCAAACATAGGATATTCTATTCCACCCACCCACCCTTCATCTGATGTGGTCGCAGATGAAGGTAAGGTCTCAGGATCTGAAAAATAATGAGTTGGAACAAACTCTTTCTGTAAAGGCTCCTTGGAGGATGAAGTTGTATCGATTCTAGCTGTAAGAGGGGGAAGATCAAATACACCCATTAAGGAAGAATACATCCCTACTCCTAAATTCTCTATAGGTTGACGAGGATTATCCACCAATGGAATGGTAGAATCCGAAGTTGCACGAGAATCACCCAGGGAATAATCCAATTGATCAACTTTGACAATTCTCCCCTTGTGAGGAAAACAGAGGATGTGGAATAAAGATGACACTACGACATCCATTTCATAAATCCAATTCCTTCCTAAGAAGATATTGTAATCCAGGTTGGCATCAATGAATTCTACTTCTTTATTATTGACCTTTCCTCCAACACATATAGGAAAGGCCGGGATAATCCCGTGTGGCTTATGAAAATGTCCGTCAAAAGCTATCAAGAGAGTGGGTGAGGGAACAACCGAAGGCAATCCAATGACCTTCCAACATGACATAGACATTACGCATGTGGAAGCTCCCTCATCTATAACTGTTCGAAAAATATTAGTTTTCTGGTAAGTAGACTTTATTTAAAAAGCCATATGATGAGGAAGTCGCTTTTTGACATTAAGCATATCAAAAGTGAGCACTAAAGAATTTTTTGGATCTACTACCCCCATTGCTGAAAGAAAATCACTTTGTTGAGCTGGACACGACTGGAGTACCTCTAAAGCAGACATAGCACAAGGACTTTAAGGTAGATCTTCTACAATCGAGTAGTTCTGGGCTGCCCTAGCATTAGGGTTAATAGTTACGCGCTTGGCGGAACCTTTCGGTATCCGAGGTATAGAATCGACAGAGGGTCGCTCAATATGAAGTGGGTCCATAGTTCCGGGAATAGATTTATCTTTGGATGTTTCTGCTTCACCATAATCATGTGACCGTGTAGCCACATTGACATGAGAACTCATCATGAAAACATTTGAGGAATTATCCCCCTCCTGGTTGCCCCCTGCAGAGGTACCAAGGTTTGAGTTCGCGCCAGCAAGCAACTGCTGCCCTTGGGGGAAAGGGTTAGTTAAGATAGCTTGGGAGCTAGAAGACCCTTGCTGCACTAACAAGCACTGAGCATCTTGAATTTTCGGGCAGAGATGAGTCAAATGATCTCCACTGCACAACTTGCATGGAAATTTAACTTTCTTCTTAGACTCATTTCTACCCTCATCAGCACCATCATCGGGCTTGTTTACATTACCCTTCCCTTCCTGATTCTTATTTTTACATCATCCCTTCTTCTTCCCATCGGAGTGTTGATTTCCTTTGGGGTTAGAGGCCTGGACGACATTTATGGAAGAAGGTTGGGAAGGTGAAGGAGTGGACGGTACAACCTGATTGGAAGAAGCCGTTTGTAGAGACAACTGCTACAATTGGTTCAAGAGATTCACCATATTGGCATCAACCGATCCAACTATACCATCAGCATGAGGGCTTGGCTTCGGTTTGGCTACATCAACCGTGGATCTAGGAGCATTAGGTAAGATTTTCTGAAGAGTCCTAGACTAAGAATATATCAGTTCTAACTGCTGGGCGTGAAAGATAGCCTGCTCTTTCGAATAGACGCCGGACATAGAAACATCCTTGGAGATCTCGGGTTGTAATGATTTTAAAAACCATTCGAGATGGAATTCAGGTGGAATTTCGGCCTTGATGAGCCTATTTCTCCGTCTCCATTCCTAGATATGATTCGAAATGTGGGTAGCTGTGTCCTGATGAAAATTGGCCAAAAGTTCAGTTCCGGCTTTGTAATGCACAGGCAACTGAAAATGGTTTAAGAAAATGTTAGCCAAATCGGCGAAAGAAGTAAAAGTGCCCCCTGGAAACTCTATATACCACTTAGCCACATTTCCTGTTAAGGTGCACTGAAATAACCTCAACCTGATCGAATCATCAATCAGGGAGTTTGATGAGCACCATAAATGGAATGTGGTTACATGGTCGCCTGGGTCTTCACCATTCTTCCCTTCGAATTTCAGAATATCCGATGGAAGTTTGGTTGGGACCGAAGGCCAAGATGGATTGTATCTAATTGGATTATTTGTCAACTTAGTCAAGTTTGGCAGATTAAGCGTGGCCAGAAACGGAAGTCGTGGAGGACCTTAGGGATTCCAGCCAGATGGGGTGGGGTTCCCAAAAGTCTAAAAGGCACCAGGTTGCCCGAAGTAACTGTTAGAACCTACTGGACCAAAAGGTGACCCTTGTGGTCCAGCAAAACTCAAAGTTTGACCAACTCTTGTCATAAATCCTCCGTAACCGGTAAAGTTTCCCCCTAACGAAGTATCGTAAGGAGCTGACAACCCCTAGTAAGGGTTCCAAGCATTAGCTAAGGGCGGAAAACTTTGAAATGAATTGACTGAGGAGCACGGTACATTCCCTTGTTGGCCAAAAAATGGATTCCCAGCTCCTATCCTGCTAACTGCATGGTTTGTCCGACTCTGAAAGGGATTGTTTCCTTGACCTGTAAAAGGAAAAGGCAAAGATCCTACTGTCGGATTGGAATGTGGTATATGACCACTTCCAAACGGGAAACCCTGAAAAGAAGCCGATCCACTCATCATGGACGTGGAGGAGGTTGATGGTACATTCAATGGAGTTGAAGGAATACCTTGAGAGGGCATTCCAAAAGGGAAGAATCAAAAACTGGATGCATTAGCTTGGGAAATTCCACTCGTTGATGGAATGGAAATAGACCCAAATAAGGATGTGTTGGAAGTAGACCCAAATAAGGATGTAGAAGGCATGGAAATAGTTCCTCCCCCTTGCACTGATATGGGATTCTGCATACTCATAGCACTCGTGGTGGATTCCATTCTTCTAGCAATGGTCATTGAAGGGATAGACATGTGTGGACCTGGGCTCGAAGGCTTGTGAGTCGGAGTTCCAACGTATAACAATACGTCTGGATGATCAGGAGGGAGAGGAGAATTCGGAGCCACAACAACTCGGAAAGCTCTTCCACTTCAATATTATCTTCCGACTGGAAGAGTACTCGAGAAATAACTGGTGTGCTCCTCTCTAACTCTATGGTAGTACCAAGCCTATCTTGTATACTAATGCCCCCAAGCAGAGGATCAATCTCTAATGCGTCAGCTGCCACTGGTTGAAAACCATTGGCAGAATCGCTTCTATGCCTTGTGGGAGAAGGCTCCGGACTCACAGGTGAAAGCCCATGAAGTCTACGGGACCGTCTAGGTGGTCGGTCAGCCACTTTGAATTATATTTATAAGATCTACTTAAAGACTCAAGAAAATTGAAATTTAGGCCAACTAGGAGCATAGAGCACGCACTAAAAATGTCCCTAAAGAAATTAGCAATCAAACAACTTCCAAGTATTTCCGCTCCGGGTGATTAGGACCGGACACCAAAATACAAGAAAGTGAATAATAAGGGCCTTCCGAAAATAGACTGGGGTAATTATGCCTTCGGTCTACTAGCGAAGATATCAGAGGTAGTTACACTGACCTCCAGACAATAGCCTTTGTCGGTGCAAGCCCCCAAGCTTTGCAAGGGTGCCCTCTAGAAGTACTGCTGAACGTGATGCAATGTCAACCTCAGGTGCCACGGGATTCCCCTCCGCAGCCACCTATGTAGATCCCTAGGATAGGCAACTAAAGACACCAACTCGTATCAGAATCCGGGTGGAACAGTCGTGAGGTAAGATTCGACAAGTAAGAGAGGGGGTATCTCTCGTCCTTATCTTCACAAACCCTCGTGCTTAACTCCCAGTCACGGAGCTTTCCCAGTCTCCCTAACGCTATTGGATTTCACTCTTTAATCAGACTTCTATGTTTTATAATGTAGAGTGGCCTTGGAGAGTTTACTCTCCTCTCACTTAATCCAAGGCCCTAAACAAACCTAAAACTTGTTGGTGTATTCTGATGACAATACAAAAAGTTCTAGTTTATTTTATTAAGAACTTGATTTTAAGTGGTTTTTCTTTTTAATTCAAAGGGAAAATATGGAAATTAAACCGATGGTGTTTGTTTGACGCAAAAGAAATTAATGAAAAACTAACTTATATGAAATGCACTTGTTTGTTCTTCGATGAAAAGAAACTTTTACTTGGGTTCTAAGAAACTTCTATAAAGCAATTTTTTTTTCCTTTTCTTTTCTTATAGCAGACTTCACACTCACAAAAACTAAAAAAAGACTATTGATGCTTTAATAATGCAAAACTACCCTAATGCGAGGTGTACATGATAATGCAAAATCCTAGATCACTCTAAAAAGAGATGAAAGCAATTGTTTATAAGCCAACTTAAAGTGTTTGAAAAGAATATGAATTTTGAATACAAAATCTTTCCCAAACAAGAAGGACTAATCAACAGATCACAAATCACTCTCACAAACCAAAAGAAACCAAAAGCAAGCTTGGCAAAAGAAAGCAAAAACAATGTTTTTTAAGAACTTTTCTTTTTCAAGAAACAATGAAAACAACTTTTCAAAAGCACTCAAAATGCCACTAAAGACTCAAAGACCACAAGAAAAGCACAAGGAAACTTTGTAAGTTACCAATTCAACACGAATGAAAACTTGAACAAAAAGAGTTTCACTTGCACAAAACGATCCACAAGCAGCAAAAGAGCTTTGAGAAACTGACCAAAAAGTCAGGCAAGACACGCTTTCAAATTCATCAAAAAGAAACTTTCAAAAAGAGAAAAAAGATGCAAGGCCACAAAATGATGGAAAGCAAAGCGAGTAGACCAATAATCAAGTTTGACACAAAGATTGAGAACAATCTATTGTTCCAAAAGACCAGAACAACCAAGAACCTCGACAAGAAGCCTCGTGTGTTCAAACACAAATCATAAAACTCACTCAAAAGCAAACCTAGGCCAACAACTTTTCAAAGCAGGAGAGAATTCAAAACAGTAAGCTCACTGAATAATTAAAATCTGAAGACAGAAACTGACCACTCAGAAACCAAACAGACCAAGAAACAAATCTTTTTGGGCAGAAAGATTTGAAAAAAACATGCAAAAAATGGTATACGTGACTGTGTCCCTACACAGGTGCGTGTACACGTTCTTCTGACAAAAGAAACTCACGTATACGCGGTTTCAGTTCATAGAAACAAGCGTGTGTATGCTTCTGTAAACAGACAAAGGTGCATATATTAAGTTTTACAAGAAAAATAAAAAACAAGGCCTGATAAAAAAGATCAGACTTGAGGTCTGAGTTCCTACAGGAGCAAGGAATATTGACATAGCAAGCAAACCAAGAAATGAGCCCTGATTGGCACTAAACAACCCAAACTAGAAATAACAAGATTGTTATTCCCCAGTATGGTCGTCAATTTTGTTACGGGAGTAAGTCCCCTAGGGCTTTGGGTCAAAACCCCAACATAGCAAGAGTAATCTACAGCAAGAAACACACATACAAATCAGACAACATGCTTAAATAAACAAATTATGTGAGGATGAACATATTCGGATGTCCTTTGTTTGGGTAGTTCCAGCCAGGGTTCAAACGCTCTGCAACTCCTGATGATCTTCGAATCTGTAAATCAACCAATTCGAATACACATAGCAACATATAGATAAAGCATTTTAATGAAATCAACTTTATATCATATAAGTAAATGGTTAGTTATACATCAAAAAAATAATTCATACATGAACCATAATAATAACATTTGATGCATAAACAAAGTTGATCTCAGGAACAAGACATCGTTTCTTTTTATTGTAGAAAAATATAATAAACATGGAAAGAATTCACTTGAGTCTTCCTCTTCTGGCTCCAAGCGGAACCATCCTCCAGGTCTGTCCAGTCCCAACCTTCAACAACCTCCTTCCATAACCAATACCATGATATCTCAAGAAAGTGGGAGAATATCAACACTCAAGGAAACAAGGGTTTCCTAAACTTGGGGAAGTGCTTGAAGCACAGGGATACTTCAGACTTGATCAGGGGATAATCTCAGTATAGTAATTCTATCTCTTCTCTCCTCCTTAAGGCCTTCCCATGGAATTCTTTTTATACTTCTCCAAAATTAGTTTTTTAGTTGGGAACAGTTGGGCCACGAGCACTAGGAGGTAATCAACAGGTAAAACCCATGAACTCCACCCATAGTTAAGGAAATTTAATTTTTTTAAGTGTTTTAACACATATATGCGGGTTGGGTATTGACTAACCCGCGTGTACATGCTTTTATCACAGGGAAAAGTAGCGTACAGGGAGTAAAACACTGTTTTTAAAATATTTGGACCAAGTCTGGAAGGAGGGGTTGCCCTAGGCCATAAACCAAGCATCACAAATACCAAGGGTGATATTTGGAGCTATAACAGAGGTGATTCTTCCTCCTCGTTCCCAAAAACATCTTCAATATTAATTAAACGAGGTGGTAATCCAGTCGTAATTATAAGTTTCCTTCGAGGTGAAGGTGGAGCAGGAGTAGGAGCTATAATAGGCGAAGGTGATTCAGGTTGAAAAATATCAGACTTAGTTTCTTCTACTTCTAGTTCAGTTAGTTCTGTGTCCTAAACTTCACCAGTATCATATTCACCTTGAACAAATTCGGTAACTTCTGGACCAAAATGAACTAAGCACGATTCTACTTCTTGTGTTGGATTCACTTCAGTTTCTACTATCTCAGATTCTAAAACTGTAGATGTTTTAGGTTATTCTAAGGTTCCAGATCCTGTTGATTTTGACCTTTCAATTTTAATCTTTTCCAATTGACAAGGTGTCAATTTAGGGGGTAAACCCTAAATTCTATGCAAATGCCTCAGTGAATTAGCCACGATGAAATTTTATCAAGAAAAGAAATAATATTCACAATCCAAACTTAAGGTCTCTAAAAAGTAAAAGCAAGAAAATAACATGCGCTAGTAAATCTAAGGAATCAAACAATGCAAACAATATTTTCACAGTGAAATCACTAGTTGGTGATGAAACCCAACATCACAAAGACTAATGTGAAAAGCGGCTAAAGATAGAGCAGGTGGAACCAGTTACGCTGACAACCTACTTAATGTACATGATCTGGTGCACGTAAACTTCATTTATGCCATCTCGAATGAAGAATACCCTCCAAAAAGATTCAAGTGAGTCTAGCCAACATATGTTCTAGGTACAACACAGACTTCCCCTCCGACGTCACCTCAGTTAATAGCCCTAATATTATGGTCTCTAAGTTTACCATCTAAAACAATTTAACCTAGAGGGACAACCGCAAATCAGATGTACACACAAGGGCAAAGTAACAAAACTCAATCCCCTTGAAAGTTCCTCAACATGGTTAATTTGAGGTTTACTTCCAAGTGACTCCGAAGTACCTTTCGACACTATTTTTAATACGTGTGAATCACTCTACCATAACCAATGAAGTGGGGTCGATCACTCCACTAAGTCTGGCATGATCTCGTGCTTAATTCCTTTGTAAGGGGAGCTTCCCATAGCCAAATTGCAGCATATGGGTTTACTCTCTATCTCGAGATTCTAATTTTTGTTTGTAGCTTTGGAAAGTTAACTCACTTCCATATTCCAAATCCCTAAAACCTGATCTAGTGTAGGTGGAAAATAGCCCTAAAATAATAAAAATTTCTTGATTAATTTTATTAGTGTTATTTTTAAGAGTTGTTACTTACTCAAATGTTCATGGATGTGAAATTCGTGGTGTTATGACTTGATGAAAAACCTTAATGCAATTGAAGATGAAATTGTAATATTTTCTTTTCAATGGAATTCTAATTGAAGTAAGGAGAGAATTTTTTAAATTTTTCAATGGAAATGCAAAAACCTCTTAAATTGCCACTATATCCCTTTTCCTAAATGCATATTTTCAATTTCGAATCACCCAAATACAAAAATTAACTTTTAAAATTTTAGTTTTGCCCAATAACTCAAAATATAAAGAAACTTTCCTTTTTGACATATAATCACTCAAAAATTTCCAAAATGCATGAAGGAACTAATCAAAAACTGAAATGAATTTTTCTTAATGAATGCTATGAATTTACTTGTATTCAATAGTACAGTTATGAAACACTTCAATAATGGAAGAAAAATGACTTTTCGTTTCAAATTCAACATAAGAAGCACTTTTCATAAACAATACTCATTCTTGTAAATCACTGCTTTTCATTCATAAAAAAATCTTTCACAAAAGAGAAAAATAAACACAAGATCTAATATGTTCGAAAGAAGAAAGATGGTAAGACAAAAAACCAATACTAACTGATCTTTCTTTTGATAGATCGATAACACACCAGATAAAACTTTTACCCTAATTTGCGAAAACAAGAAAATTGCAAGGAAACTCTTTCACAACACTCAAACAGACTGAAAGAGAGGCTTTTGAAGGTGTAAAGAAGTGTAATAAAATAGGAAAAACAAAAATTTCTAGACTTGATGAAGAGAAAACTGAATTTTTAAAAGATTCTAGGTATGTGTGCATGGAATAGATCAATCTAGTGTGCATACACACTGTTGCAAAGGGAAAAGTGCACAAAATAAAGTGTGAGCAATGAGAAATTTTTAGAAAAAATAAAAACAAGTCAAATAAATCATAAAATCCATACTTTTTGTATTTCCAAACACTCAGAGAGGGCTATGACAAAAGGATCAAAGGTCAAAACAAAGATAACGATAGAGAGGGATACTATTAGGCCCCTATAATACTAGTGTATTCTCTTATTATTATTGTTATTGTAGCCCTTATTGTTATTGTTGTGCCCATGTTGTCCCCATATTGTTATTATTGTGCCCCATAGAAGCCCACTATTGTTATTGTTGTGCCCTTACATTATTATTGTTATGTCGGCTTTGACTATATTATGACTCCTTAGACTCCTATATATAGAAAGGAGGTCTTGTCATTTGTATCATCCAAGAATTGTTCATTTTTGTAACATAAAGGAGAGGCTGATTTTGAAGTCATTGCTCTATCTTTTCTTCTATTTGTGAGCTGGTTGCATAACGATTAGTATCAGAGGATGATATGATGAGCGGATAATAAATTATCACCAAAGTATTATGGTCCGTACAAGGTGTTGCAAAATGTTGGTACTATGGAATACAAATTGGAACTTCCTATAGCTTCTCGAGTGCACCCAGTTTTCCATGTTTCATGCTTAAAGAAGGTTATAGGTGAAAAGCTTCCAGTTCAAACAATATTGCCAGAACTTGACGATGAAGGAAAAATCATATTGGAACCTGAAGCAGACACAGAAACAAGAACTCGACAACTACGAGATTGATCAATTTCACAGTATCTCATCAAGTGGAAGAACTTACCCGCTAAAGATTCCACATGGGAGGATGAGAATTTTATACAGAAGCATCCATAACTACTCAAGCATTGAGGACAAAAATTTTATGAAGGAGAGGGGCATGTTAGGACCCTATAATACTAGTGTATTCCCTTATTATTATTGTCATTGTAGACCCCTATTGTTATTTTTATGCCCTGTTGTCCCCATATTGATATTATTGTGCCCCATAGAAGCCCACTATTGTTATTGTTGTGCCCTTACATTATAATTGTTATGTCGACTTTGACTATATTGTTACCCCTTAAACTCCTATATATAGAAAGGAGGTCTTCTCATTTGTATCATCCAAGAATTGTTCATTTGTGTAATGTAAAGGAGGTTTCCCCCTCGAAGAGGCTGATTTTGAATTCGTTGCTTTATCTTTTCTCCTATTTTGTGAGCTGGTTGCATAACAAAGACGTTCCACAACAGAGCCACCAATTTGTTAGGCAGACTAATGCTTGTTACGGACAAGATGGATCTCCCTAAATCTCAAACGAAATCTAGTAACAAACAAGAAAAGAACTACTACCTTTCCTTAGTTAACGATTGATTGAAACAAGTAATATGGCAGAGATCACTTACCAATTTATCGAAATGCTTGTCGAAGTCCCTTTAGTGCCTTCCATAGGTGGCTTCTCCTTGATGCTTTAGAGATCATTTCTGCATTTTCCACAACTTCTCCATGATATTTTGAAGGAGATTTGCATAGACAAAAACACATAAAGGATCAAAGCATATAGTATATAGAATGAAAGATAAATGAAACACTTAACTCAGCATATATCATAAATTGAATCAATAAGCAATCATAACCTATGTGAGTGATCAAGGAATCCCACAAATGATATCAGAGAAGACATGATTAGGAAAGAACAATTGATTTTTTATTAAATAAAAGGGAGAACAAACTTGCAACCTCAAAGGCTTGATGTTACAAGCCTCTTTTCACAATCTCCAACCTTCTCCTTGGATGAAAAGCCTCCTAACTATAGGTTTTAACCTCGTATAGAAATTACCTCCATACGAATTCTAAAACACAGAAAATAAACAATGTGAGAGCATAACACATAAAACACATATACACATAGATTTTCCCCTGGATCCCAAAACCGGGACTACCAGCTTGATCTTTCATTATATTCCTTTCAATGTTACAATACATATTTATACATGTCGAAGCATCCAATACCATGGACTGAAAACCATCGTGTCCAAAACCATGGACCGAAAACCATCGTGTCCAAAACCATGGACCGAAAACCATGGGTAGGTCCGCCCAACCTAATATAGGGTCCAAAAAAAAAATTCCCGGGGCACTGCCCCAGACCCCATAGAGGGGGGCTACCCGCCCCCCTCAAACCCCCTGGACAAGGGGGTTGCCACCCCCCTTGTGACCCCCCCGCTGCACAATCAGCGCAACAAATGGGGGGCTCCGAGCCCCCTCTAACCCCCTGGTTCACTATGTAGGTTAGTCGTGGAAAGAATATAACACAACCCAACATTATCCCACTTGTTTTCTTTCCACAGGCGGCCACAAGAGAGCTTAGTCATTTTTCCACCCCTGAAACGCCCATTGTTTCTCTACACCAGGAGAACATCTCAAAGCTTACAAATTTTGTCAATGCATCTGCAGTATTCTTCAAAGTTTCCACCTTTACCAACAACACCTTTTTGTCTTCTATCATATCCCTCACAAAGTGATACTGAACATCAATGTGCTTTGTCTTTGAATGATAAGCAGGGTTCTTTGCCAAGAAAATTGCACTTTGGCTATCACAGTCTATCCTTATAGCTCCCTATACTAACCCCATACTTGAACACAATCTCTGCAAAAAAACTACTTCCTTGCTTGCATGAGTGGCTGCCATGTATTCTGCCTCTGTAGTTAATAGTGCCACTACAGATTGTTTCTTACTCATCCAATTGACTACACCTCCAAATAGGTTAAACACATACCCACTTGTAGATCTTCTTTAATCCAAATCTCCAGCCTAGTCTACATCAACAAAGCCATGGATATCCAAAACTCTATCCAATCCTGGTCTTCATTGGTAGCACAAACCATAATCACTAGTGCCATGCAAATACCTGAAAACCCGCTTCACTGCTGTCCAATGCTCCTTCCCTGGTTTTGACATAAACCTGCTCAATACTCCCACTGCATGTGCAATGTCTAGTCTATTACAAACCATTGCATACATCAGGCTACTGACTGCACTTGCATATGGAACACGAGACATATCCTCTTCCTCTTCTTGTGTCTTGGGACACTGTTCAACAGATAACTTTACACCTACAGGAATAGGAACCTTCACCGATTTACTATCCTGCATATTAAACCTTTGTAGTATTGTCTCGACATACTTCCTCTGGTTTAACCATAACTTCCTCTTTGCCCGATCTCTTTTAATTTCCATGCCCAAAATATAGTTTGTAGCACCAAGATCTTTCATGTCGAATTTGGAGGACAATTGGGTCTTCAAATCCTGGATAATTTCTTTGTCATTTCCAACCAGCAACATATCATCCACATACAAGACCAGATAAATAACATGGTCACCAATTAATTTAAAATACACACAGTGATCTTCTTTGCTTCTGGTGAAGCCAAGTCCTCATATAAATGTATCAAATTTCTGATACCACATCCTTGGTGACTGTTTTAACCCATACAGAGACTTCCTTAACTTGCATACCAGTTCTTTCTTACCCTTCACCGCAAAGTCTTCAGGTTGCTTCATGTAGATCTCCTCTTCCAAATCCCTGTGAAGAAATGATGTCTTCACATCCATCTATTCTACCTCAAAATCAAAAGCAGCAACAACAGATAAAAGTAATCTAATAGAAGTTACCTTGGCAATAGGAGAAAAAATATCACCAAAATCAATTCCCGGCACTTGGGAATAACCTTTTGTTACCAACCAAGCTTTGTATTTCTCCACCTTTCCTTCTGCATTTGTCTTCTTCTTAAACACCCATTTGTTGCCAATGGGTTTCCTTCCAGCCGGAAACTCCACCAGATCCCAAGCCTCATTTTTGTGCAAAGATGCCATTTCATCAACCATGGCCTCTTTCTAGAGTTTTCCATACTCTGAATCTACTGCTTCCTTCATAGTTCTAGGATCATCATCAGTAATAGATAAAGAAAAATTTGAACAGAAAGCAAATGGACTATACCTTTCTCGTTGCCTTCTTTCTCGAACTAATCTTCTTACACCCGGAGTTTGTGGCTCTTCATCTTCTGATTCCTCCTCTACTATAGAGTCCAATTCTTCCTCCTTTAGCTCAAACTCTATCTTCTCGGGTTCCTTTGGTTGGACTTCATGTTTAATAACATCTTTCACCTCTCTGAACACCACATCTCGGTTGTACACAACCTTCCTTGTTGTTGGGTTCCAAAGCTTATAACCCTTTAAACCATCCTTATACCCAATAAAGATGCACTTTTCAGATTTACTATCCAACTTGGTTCGTTTCTCCTTTAGAACATGTACATATGCATCACATCCAAATATCCTCAGATGTGAAAGAGAGGGTTTCTTACTAGTCCATACCTCTTGTGGAGTCTTATCCTCCAACGCTAATGAAGGTGATCTATTGACCAGGTAGCATGTTGTCTCCACCACCTCTGCCCAGAATTCTTGTCCTAACCCAGCACCACTGAGCATGCTTCTTGCCCTTTCCATCAATGTCTTGTTCATTATTTCTGCAACTCCATTTTGCTGAGGTGTATATGAAGTAGTCTTCTGCCGTGCTATACCACACTTCTTATAGAATTCTTCAAATTCCTTACTGCAAAACTCTGCACCGTTATCTGTCCTCAACACCTTTATCTTCTTCTCTGTCTGGTTTTCCACCAGAGCCTTAAATTCTTTAAACCTGTCAAAGACTTCAGATTTCTTCTTAAGGAAATATATCCATATATTCCTTGAGAAGTCATCTATAAATGATACATAGTACACAGTCTTACCCACTGACAGAACCTTCACAGGTCCAAACACATCAATGTGCACAAGCTCTAATATCTGTTTTTCCCTCTTACCACCAGAGGGGAAACTCACCCGATTCTACTTCCCATATACACAATTTTCACATAAATCAAAATCTAGAGAGATATTACTCATACCTTATACCATACTTTTACCATGAAGTATTCAAAGGCCCTTCTCTCCAATATGTCCAAGCCTTTGATGCCACAACATGGTCTTCTCTCTAAAACCACTAGATTTTCTACTCCACTTTCAGGAACCACAGAACTGT
Source organism: Pinus tabuliformis (assembly GCA_031772625.1). Classification (NCBI taxonomy): domain Eukaryota; kingdom Viridiplantae; phylum Streptophyta; class Pinopsida; order Pinales; family Pinaceae; genus Pinus; species Pinus tabuliformis. The sequence continues at coordinate 86,799,043 of CM062804.1, forward strand.
TGCACCCATCAACAACAGTGCTACCTTGCAGCTTGTACAGAGTTCCAGTCTGAACTCCGCGCATCAATACCAGTGCTCCTCGAACCATCTTGCAGGTATACTTCTTAAACACTGTTTTTACACCTGCATCATCCAGTTTGCTTACAGAAATCAGATTTCTGGCTAATGGAGGAATACGTAGAACACTCGGAAGTGTTCTAACCCTTCCACCTTTCAACTTCAACTTTACTTTTCTGTGACCAATGATTCTAGCCTTCCTATCATCCCCTAAGAAGACATCACCACCATCGTATTTATCATACTCGCAGAACCACTCTCTATGGGGAGTGAAGTGAAAGGATGCACTTAAGTCAATCAACCATGCCTCATGATCTACATGTGTACTTGAAGAAGCCAAGTACACATCCCCACCTTCATCTGAGGTGGTTTTTTCCTCTACAGAAGAAGCATCATCAAATCCCTTTCCTTCGTCAGGAGCTTTAGATTTACAATCCCTTTTGTAGTGCCCTTCATTTCCACATTTCCAGCACACCACCTTTACAGGTTTTCCTGGAGATTTAGATCTCCCTCTAGATTTAGATCTCCCACTCGATGACTTATTTTTGTTTCTGTTCTGGGACCGTCCTCATACAGACAAGGCATCACCATTCTGGCTCCCCATATTTTTCCATCTCATCTCCTTCGTTAGAAAGGATGAGATTATTTCATCAAGCTGTGAGGCAATTGCATTGCTACAAATTGATGCACTTATCTTCATCTGAAATTTTAATATCAACAGATAATAACTGACTTACCACTGTATTAAATGCATTCAGATGCTCTGTCATCAAGTCTCCATCTTTCATCCTTAGGTTTTACAACTTTTTTCGTAAGAACAATTTATTCACCAAAGACTTAGATTGGTACAAAGTCCCTAACTTGTCCCACAAAGCCTTCGCCGTAGCTTCCCATGATACATTCACTAATACTGAATCTGAGACACACAATCGTATTGTGCTCTTAGCTTTCCAATCAAACTTATTCCATTCTTCATCGGACACTCCTGTTGGTTTAGTACCTGGATCTATCGTGATCCACTGATCTTTATCCACCAACAGATCCTCCATCTTGAGTTTCCACAACTCAAAAATCTGACCATTAAATTTCTCGATCTCTATCTTTCCACTGCTTGCCATCTTCTTTCACCACCAGAATCGATCCCGCAGATCTCCCGCTGAACAGGGTCTACCACAGGCCCAAGCGAAACCCCTCAGCAACAAAGGCATCCCCTTGAAGCCAAAATAGTTCTGATACCAAATTTAGGCTTTAACCCCATACAGAAATTACCTGCATACGAATTCTAAAACACAGAAAATAAACAATGTGAGAGCATAACACATAAAACACATATACACATAGATTTTCCCCTGGATCCCAAAACTTGAACTACCAGCTTGATTTTTCATTATATTCCTTTCAATGTTACAATGCATATTTATACATTCCGAAGCATCCAATACCATGGACCGAAAACCATCGCGTCCAAAACCATGGACCGAAAACCATAGGTAGGTCCGCCCAACCTAATATAGGGTCCAAAAAAAAAATACCCGGGGACCTGCGCTAGACCTCGTAGAGGGGGGCTACCTGCCCCCCTCAAACCCCCTGGACAGGGGGGGCTGCCACCCCCCTGTGACCCCCCCACTGCGTAATCATCATAACGAAGGGGGGGCTCTACCCCCCCTCTAAACCCCCGGTTCACTACGTAGGTTTTTCATGGAAAGAATATAACACAACCCAACACTAGCCTTATTTTTGCAACATAAGCCTATCTTCAATGGTCCTCCCCAATCCTCTGGTTTGTGTTTGATTTATAGGTCAAGAGGAGGAGGTTTGGGATCCTCTTCCTAAGGGATGATATCCACAAATGGTGGGATAGGGGATCCACAAAGAGAGGGAAGTAACTCCATGATGGGAGGGATCAGGCTTGAGTAGGCATCCATTCGAACCTGTTAGTTGGGAAAGATTCGACTAACAAAGCTTCTAGAATTTACTTTTTATTTTTCACTTGCAAGTAACATGCGTAGGTTATAGTGTATGACAAAGCACACTTTTGCACAACTTCTAATGGACTCTTCTGCGTATGTGTAGAAATGGACTAGGGAACTGCACAGGAAGCCAAAAATAGGTTTTTGAGCCTTAAGATCCAAGAATTGCATTCTCTTTGGGATTGTTTGGGTTCTAGGCTTGCAGGGGGATGCTTTGGAACATTTTGATGGATAGAAAAAGATCCAAACTAACGGTCATTTACCTAATGCGAAAAAAATGACGTGTAACATAAGGATATTTCTACAAGAGTAAAGACCCAAAATGTTGTTGCACACTTTCTCGGGACAAGTAAGGATTTGAGAGCGGGGGAGATGTTGGGAGGCCTATTAGGTATTTTCAAACATCATCATACATTATATTAAGATAATAAGTATATGAATACACATGTTAAGTAAAAGATAAAAGACAATATGTAAGTGAACATAACGAGTGATTAGTTATAACAAGTACAATTGCTCCAACCATATCTCTATTGTATAACTAATGATAATGAAAAAATGAAATCTCAATCAGTTAACCTTCCCATAAAAATCTTTCTCTTCTTAAGTATTGTGTGTGTCCTTTAGATCCTTGCTCCAATATAATCTCTTCTTGAATGCATGCATTTAATCCCTAAACTACAACAAGTGTTAAAATGTTAAATGTGTTTTACAAGTTAATTTAACTCTTTGCAATGTTTCCCTTAATAACTTGCTTACCTTTCTAAAATATTTAATTATTATTTTAATAGTTCTTTGTTTTTAAGCATTATGTTTTAATTTATAAAATGTGGAGTTAAAATAGCGTTGAGCGTGAAGAGCCAAAAAAGAACTGTGTGCCAATGGTGACTCATGATTTAAATAACTTAATCTTTAAGAGATTCAACTAATTATAGTAGTTGCATCTAGCAACATTTATTGTATAATACTTATAATCAACAATTCATAATGCAATGTGTGACATTTGAAGTAATGAAATAATGAGCTTCACTAAAGTAATGATGTATATAGTAGTTTATAATTATGGAAATGGTTGAGTAATGATTAATTAGCAATTGGGTTGCTTTATAATGTTTTTATACAAAATTTTATATTGAATTAATTTCTCTAAATTTCAAGTTAAATATATTTTAAGTAAAGTTAATATCAACTTAGATCCATCATAACTTTAGATCTACCAAGTGTCAAGAGGGATCAAATCTCTTGAGATGAAAACCTCTTTTAGAGTGAAAAGATATTTGATCCCTCTCGACGTTGGGTAGATTCAGAGTTAAGATGGATCTATGTTGATTTAATTATTAGCTTTTAAATAGGCCACATTATAGGAGAATACCATAGAAAAACCATGGGTTAAGAATACCATGGGAAAAACCATGAGATGGAGGAGTTTATGTTTTTATTTTATTTTATTAATTTTATTTTGTTTTATTTTGACTGAGTCAAAATGATAAACATTACATCTCTTTCATACTATGCTAGAGAGTGTCTCTCAATGCAATCAACCTAGATCCATCTTAACTTCGGGTCTACCAAGCGCTTATAGAGATCAAATCTCTTTGCACTCTAAAAGTGTTTTGCACCTCAAGAGATTTGATCCCTCTCAGCGCTTGGTAGATCTAGAATTAAGATGGATCCAGGTTGGTTTAATTATTAATTATAATTTGTTTATTTTATTTTATTTTTATGTAACTTGACTAAGTCAAAATGCTAAACATTACATCTCTTTCATACTAGGCTAGAGAGTGTCTCTCAACACAATCAACCTAGATCCATCTTAACTTCGGGTCTATCAAGCGCTTATAGAGATCAAATCTCTTTGCACTCTAAAAGTGTTTTTCACCTCAAGAGATTTGATCCGTCTCGGCGCTTGGTAGATCTAGAATTAAGATGAATCTAGGTTGGTTTAATTATTAATTATAATTTGTTTATTTTATTTTATTTTTATGTAATTTGACTAAGTCAAAATGTTTTATTAATAATTATAATAATTATTATTCCCCACATTGAAAGCATAGGTATGGCTAGGTATTTCATGTATAAGAAGAAACTATACAACATGGAACCAAGAGGTTTCCTAAAATGACTTCTAACTCTAGCCAAAACCCCCACCTCCTGCTGAAACGAGGCTGGCATAAGGATGCCCAGTCTTGGCTAGGCCATTGGGGGGTTAAGGAGGAGATCATTTTAAAGAACAAGGAGAATATTAAAAATATTATTACTTCCAAATTTAAGGATAGGTTGAGGGGCGATAAGGATTTAGAGGGGAAAAGGAAGCTAAGGTATTACAAAGAGGTTATCAACCCCAATTGTGAAAACCAGAATGATCTTTTTGTCTTGACTAGTGTTAAGGAAAAAATGAGCATTTCCAAGATAAGTACTAATTCTCATGAGCTCCATAGTGAAATCGAGATTTGGTCAATTCCCAAAACACCTTGGGAAGAAAGAGTGTTACCTTTGTGATACTAAGAGGGATGAATATGAAAAGCACTTCCTCTAGGATTTCTCAACTCTTACTTGCATTCATTTTAATTTTCAAAATATTTTCCACAATCAAACTTCTTGACTTATTAAGTTAGCAAAACTATGGTGATCTAGCACTAGTAGAAAATGACAAATTAGTGACTAGGTGACTAAAAAGTTAGTCACCACAGCTTTTCCAAGTGAAATACTACCAAAAAAGAGCAACCTTAAGTGACCAAACTAAAAACGACTAACATAAATCAATAATTTAATCACGGGTTAAAATATGTGACTAGCTAATAAGTAATACAACTAAAAATGACTAACATGAATGACTAATTTAGTCTAAGAACAAAAATACAACTACCTAACAAGTACTACAATAATATGAATCAATTTTTTATGTTAGTCATGTTAATTGTGTCAAGCAATCTAAACTTACAAGTGATAGGGGACTGAAAGGTTGTGAAAGATTGGTTGAAAGGTTATCCTTCCTTAAACACTTCTTCATCCTCACATGGTGTATAGGTGAGCCAACTTTGCACCATGTATCTCTAATAATTTGTAATTTCAAAAATATATTTTTTATTAAAAAAATTATTTTATGTATTTTTTAAAAATCTATTCATTGAATCTAGTTCTAATTTGAAATTAATTTAAAGGGAAATTTTAATTTTTAAGACTATAATATCAAATAAAAACTACTTTAATTTCATATTAACCAACCTACATCCATCTTAACCCTAGATCTATCAAGCGTTGAAAGGGCTCCAATATCTCGAGGTGCAAACTTTTTTTTCTAGTTCAAAACTTGAGGAAATGTTTTCACCTCGAGAGATTGGATCCCTCATGGCACTTGATAGTTATAGGGTTAATATGGATTTAGGCTGGTTATATAATATTATATAATATCTATATTTGTATTTGTGTCTCTTTGTTATTCCCTCTCTCTATCTCACCCCCCAAACATACACAAACGCTCTCTCCCTCTCTTCCCCTTCTCTCCCTCTATATCTATATCCTTCTCTCTATTCCCTCCTGCTCTCCTCTCTCCCTCACTCTCTCTCCATGACTCCCTTGTCACCCCTTCTCTCTATCCACATTTATCCCTCTATGTTTTTCTTGTTGCCTCCCTCTCCTACCCAATCCAATGCCATCTTTCTCTCCTCATCTCTATCTTCATTCCTCTCTATCCCTTATCTCCTAACTCCCTCTACCCCCCTGCCCCCCAAATCACTCTCCGTCTCCCTCTCTTCCATCCAACTCTATCACTATCTCCCCCCTTCCCTGTCCTTCTTCATCTCTCTCCCTTCCCCTTCTCTCCTTATCTCTATCCTCTCCTCTTATTTCTCTTCCCTCCTCTCCTCTCTCCCTCACTCTCTCTCCATCTCTCCCTTCTCACTACTCTCTCTCTCCACCCCTATCTCTCTATGTATTTGTTCTTTACTCCCTCTCTCTCCCACTCCAAATCCATCTCTCTCTCTCTCTCTCTCTCCCCTCTCTTCCTTCCTCTCGCTCCCTCTCTCCCGCCTCACTCTTTCTCTCCCCACCATCACTCTCTCTTTCTCTCTCTATATCCTCCAACTTTTTCACCGTGTTGCTCCCTCTCTCCACCCCCTCCCCAACTCTCTCTTAAATTTTATTAATTGGTCGTAAAATATTAAACCTATATTTTGGATCAATCATGACAAAGAAAATAAAATAATGAAAAACTTTAAAAAATCATGCACTATATTTAATCTATTATAATTATTCAATTTTCTTGCTCTCATCCCTTGGATCCTAGCTATGATGGATCGATGTCGGTATATATATATATATATATATATATATATATATAAAGAACCGGCATAGATCCATCTTAGCTTAATTTTATTAAAACCTTATTTTAATTTCTATGGGAATATTTTTAGTAGTCGTGAGGATAGAGGGTTTAGATATATCTCAAATTGTAACATTTTCCCTTTTAGATTCAATTAAAAAAATGTTGTAAAATTAAGTTAAAATAAAATATTTTTACTATGAAAGGTTTTCTCGAATGTGGTATTGTAACAAAGTGGATTTACAAGTTAATATCCATGGTTAACAATCTTGTCATATTGTTATAAAATATTTGATTGTGAAATAATTTATGTTTTTTGGGCATGTGGTATTGTTATAAAATATTTTGATTGTGAAATAATTTATGTTTTTTTGGGCATGTGGTATTGATAATCCATGGTATTGACCCATGGTATTGCAACAAAGGCTATTTTTTACAAGTTAATAATATCTACTGTAATGTGGGGGTGAATATCCACGGTTAAGAATCTTGTCATATTGTTGTAAAATATTTTAGTTGTGAAATAAGTTATGGTTTTTGGACTTGTAGTATTGATAAGCCATGGTATTGGCCCATGGTATTGGTTGTAAAATATTAAACCTATATTTTGGATCAATCATGTCAAAGAAAATAAAATAATGAAAAACTTTAAAAAAATCATGCACTATATTTAATCTATTATAATTAGTCAATTTGCTTGCTCTCATCCCTTGGATCCTTAGCTAAGATGGATCTATGCCGGTTCTTTATATATATATATATATATATATATATATATAAAGAAGTGGCATAGATCCATTTTAGCTTAATTTTATAAAAGCCTTAATTTAATTTCTATGGGAATATTTTTAGTAGTCGTGAGGATAAAGGGTTTAGATATATCTCAAATTGTAACATTTTCCCTTTTAGATTTGATTAAAAAAATGTCTTAAAATTAAATTAAAATAAAATATTTTTACTATGAAACAAGTTATGGTTTTTTGACATGTGGCCTTGATAAGCCATGGTATTGGCCCATGGTATTGTAAAAAAGCGGATTTACAAGTTAATATCCATGGTAAATTGAGGGTGGATATGCATATCTTGTCAAATTGTTATAAAATATTTGATTATGAAATAATTTATGTTTTTTGGGCATGTGGTATTGATAATCCATGGTATTGACCCATGGTATTGTAACAAAGACTATTTTTTCAAGTTAATAATATCTGACGTAATGTGGGGGTGAATATCTACGGTTAATAATCTTGTCCCATGGTATTGTAAAAAAGCCTATTCACAAGTTAATAACAAAATCAAAATATAACAAATTACATTTTATTATTTTTATTAATTTAACTTTTTATTATTAATTAAGGTCATATTTAAATGTTTACACTCATCCCAATATCATTTTTAGCTTCTTCTTCTTCTTTTTAATTTAGTGTCTTATGAAAAATAACAAATTCTTATTAAAAATAAACCATTTAACCCAATTGCATTTATATATTTTATTTTATACTATAAATATTTCTTTTATTTTTTATATTATAAATATTTCTTTTCTTTTCACAATGTAGCACTGTATTTTTTTGTACCTTTATATCTGCGTGGAAATTCTAGAAGAAGGAAGACCATCAACGTGTTTATATCTGCGTGGAAATTCTAGAAGAAGGAAGACCATCAACGTGATCTATAAATTTCATGGGATTCAAACCCCAGATAGAGTTTGCATGGGAAACACCTTAAGATAGCATCAACGATTAGATGGAGCAAGGGCAAGGTCACTGGGCGTGGATATTTTGGTAATTTGTACATGGGTATGAATTTGGACTCTGTTATTTCTTTTTACTAAAGAGGATTTTTGTTTGTATGGGTAAATAATTTCGAGGGTTTATATGATCAAAGCATAAAGTTTATCTAGAGTTGAGGGTTTAATGATTATGATAAGGGCAAGGTAATTGGGCGTTGTTAGTTTGGTAATTTGTACATGGGTATGCATTTGGACTCTCTTATTCCTTTTTACTAAAGGGGATTTTTGTTCTTATAGGTAAATTCAAAGCATAAATTTTATCTAGAGTTGAGGGTTTAATGATTATGGTAGGGCAAGGTCATTGGGTGTGGATATTTTGGTAATTTCTTTTGTTCTTATAGGTAAATTCAAAGCATAAATTTTATCTAGAGTTTAGGGTTTAATGATTATGGTAAGGGCAAGGTCATTGGGCATGGATATTTTGGTAATTTGTACATGGGTATGAATTTGGACTCTGTTCTTCCTTTTTACTAAAGAGGATTTTTGTTCTTATGGGTAAATAATTTTAAGGGTTTATATGATGAAAGTATACATTTTATTTAGAGTTGGGGGTTTAATGATTATGATATTTTGTTAATTTGTATATGGGTATGAATTTGGACTCTGTTCTTCCTTTTTACTAAAAAGGATTTTTGTTCTTATGGGTAAATAATTTTGAGGGTTTATATGATCAAATCATAAATTTTATCTAGAGTTGAGAGTTTAATGATTATGATAATGAAGATCTTGATTGTGGCCAACAATTCATCAAAATACAATGCACAAGTAAACATGTTGCATGTCCTTATTGTACAAAGGGTTTAATGATTATGATAGACAATAAGTAAACATTTTGCATGTCCTTATTGTACATAGGGTTTAATGATAATGATAATGCATATCTTGATTTCGGCCAACAATTCATCAAAAGATAATGGACAAGTAAGCATTTTGCATGTCCTTATTATACAGATCAGTTCGCTCCTCCCTAAATTTTCTAGGGTCAGAATGCATGAAATTTTATTTTTTCTTTTCACCTTTTTTTAGTGGTTGATTGTTTGTGTAATGGACTCTACCATGCCCAAATTAAAAGGGCTCAAGTGATGCAAGAAAATTTTCTGGTAGGATGAAAATGCTAGACCTTCCTCAAACTTTGTTACATGAAATTAAAATTTCTTGTAATCATGAACATAAAATCTTTTCTATTTCATCCTTAGATTATGATCTCAATGCTTATAGTTTTAAACCATGTTACTATATTTTAATTATAATATACTTAGATCCATTAAACCTTACAACTCTCCAAAGCTTAGGTTAATTTTAGCTTAAAAAAAGGAACCTGAACGACTTTTACAATTTAGATTCAATTCTTACAGACAATGATTAAAAATGGAAGAACTCAATGGTCTGATAACTTTTACCCACCCATCAATTTCGAAGATATTTGGTATTATTTTGAACCTAAACAAAGAGAGTAGAAGAAGAAGAGGAGTCTGGATGAGGTGGACCTTGACCCGCTTGATACTTTTCAAAATTTGGGCATGCCCTTAACTAGAAGAAGATATTGACCAACGTTGTTGTAGATGTTCTTTTTGATAGTGTTTTCATTGCTACCATGCATATGTAGACTCTATAGGTAGTTGAGGTTATCTTTTGTTTGTTATAAGAGGTAATTCAGGAGTATCTTTATCTAGTTAGGAAGTCGCTTGGTAGGGTTGTTGCTCCTGCTAATAACTATTATGCTACATTGTTTTTTTGTTTTTTTTTAGTGACAACACCTTCTATTAAATCTCTAAGCACACTTTGTCACTCATGGAAATATCCACTTATTTCAGGATGAATGAGATGGAGACCAGGCATTTTGAGAGGACTCATGTTTTTGTAGATGAGAGGAGTTCTATGAGGTGAGAGGAGTTCTGTGACATATATTGAAGGATGAACTATACCATTTTATGACACTAATCATCTCCATGACACAGTAGTGGATCTCTATTGCATCGAGGGAGAAATGATAAAGTATTCCACTTTAAAGAATTGGTATGTCGGGGATGAGGAATGCAGATGTGGGATTTATAATTTTATTACGAAAAGAGGTTTTTACGATGGAGACAAATCAAGGATTTCATGGACCTGAGTAGAGACTGGTTCAACAATCACCTGGAAATACTCAAGCATTGCTTTGAAAGGCAATGATGCAATTGGAGAGTTATATTTTGTTGCCTTGAAAAATAACTATCAATACATGGGGACAAAGATGATCCATATAGGGAAGAATTGCAGGAGTAGGATTGTTTCTAAAATTATATTTATAGGCAAGTCAAGGGACTACTACAGAGGATTAGTGTAGGTGCAACCAAATTATCATAATTCAAGGAATTTTTCACAGTGTGATTTGATGCTCATCAGTGACCAGGAAGTTGCAAATACTTATCATTACATTCAGGTACAATTTAGTTTCATTCTAAAGTATCTAATTTCATTTATTGATAATCCTTCTTGTTTCCTTGTCTCCCTTAATCTCATTGTGGTAGGATTGGAATGGATTAAAAAATAAAGCATATCATTGAGTCAAATAGACACCCACATGTCACTACATGTCATTGTGCATATTCTTTGTTTTTTATACAATTAGAAGTGAGCAATATGATATGTGCACACATAAAAAAATCCCTATCATGCATGATGAATCCCCTTCCAATTCCATTTTCTATGGTGACATTTTATTTGCTTTGTTTATACATGTCATCTGGCTACATAGTGGCCACTATCGAATGTTGAGGTATATGTCATAGAAATCTGTTATAGTCTACTTTATTTTATATTCAAGTATTCATCGTCTTTTGTAGTACCCATAAACTTATATACGGTAATAACAAGAAGAGAAATACAGTAAGCATGAAGAATTTAAGTTTGTACTTACCTTAACTGCTGCTGATTCTGCTAACTGCTGCTGATTCTGCTACTGAACTGGTGTCGTTGATGATGTCGTGGCTATTTTGATCCAATTTCTGGGAGACCAATTCCTCCCAGCCAGACTGAGCAGATGGCTGCTCAATCCAGTAAGCTTCTCGCAAAAGCTTACTGCCCCCGTGCCCAGAACCTCAGACCGATTAAAGCTCTTCCACTGGTAAATCTTATCCCTCTAGTTTGTACTCCTGATTCTCTGCTCCTGCCCTCCACTCTCGGTTTTCCCCCCCTCGTTCTCAGCCTCATCTCTGCGGTTTTATAGCCTGGGCTAAGCGGTGGCCGCCCTGCACACTAGCGACTCCACCGCTTCCTCCCGTGGTGACAGCTTCCTCCAGCATGAGTCATCCTCTCGTACAGGTGTTTATGGGGAGTATTCAGGTTTATAAACTTTAGCCTTTCACCTTATAACTTTATAATATTGAGTATGTACCTTATCACTTTATGTATGTTTGTTTTCTTTTAATATAAACTTTAGAATTTTTAGGTTAATTAATTTTTGATATTAATACTTGATTTTTTTTATTCTATTTTATAAATATCATTTTTATTTATTTATTAATATATATTTATACAGGGCATATAATATGAGTATTTAAGGATGGGTCGTTACATACACTCCCCCTTCAGAAAACTTCGTCCCGAAGTTAGAGTTTAAGTTTAAGGTTTTAATGGGCATGACTTTCCCTATCCAGGTTCCCAAGCTATTCTAAAATCACCCTATCCTTCCTAATCTCTTCTGCTCCCATCCTATCCGTCCTCTATTGGAGTATGCCATGGCGTCAGTTTTACTGACCTAACCATTCATAAACACTAAGGTGACAGTGTCGGCTATACCGACCTGATTCCCAGTAGGCATCCGGCAGTCATCATCACACGTCTAGGGGAGCGTGACTCGCACAGTCCTCCCATGACTCTAGGGTTCGGAGGATAAACGGTGGGTAACACCTCCACCCCTCCCAGTAAAATTAGGGCTAATACCTTATCATAGAATCACTTTGAGCTTTAACTGTTTTGAGGTTCTGTCATCACGTGGTCATCTCGGAAATTGGATCATTTATCTGCAATCATACACTTACCCATGCATTTGTAAAATGTGCATCAACATATTCAAAATAACTCATGTATTATTCACATATGACACTACAGCATAACATATTTTGCCATATTCCATGCATGTATTTTGACTTTCATCTAGAATGTATTCACTTCCTGACTTCCATTCCATTGTTCATCTTGACATGCATAAATAAAACAGATTTATAATGTCTTAATTTCTATCAGAAATAAAATCATTTAACGGCCTTTAACTTTACCTTGACAACTATAATTTAGTAAAACGAACCACATATATCGTTTTGGTATCCATGTACCAGCAGAAATTAAACATATATTAAGTCACAAAATTTCACGTTTATCTATAATAATTCAAAATGTTCCTGAGTCTCTGATTGCAGTGAAGTAAATATATACTAAACATAGTTTAAAGTTCTTCAAAATTGACATAGATTAGGGTATCTTTGACATATCTCCTCTGTATTTTCCCAAGTCGCTGATCCAGGACTATACTTGTCCCATTGGACCTTAACTTGGTCCACTAGGCGGTTCCTCAGCTGTTGAACCCTACGTTCCAGTATACGTAACGGTTCGACCGTTACGACTCCCTCGTCCGATACCTGCAGTTCCTTCCATTGAAGGTTATGAGATAGATCAGCTATATAATGTCTTAATACAGAAACATGAAATACATTATGAATTCGATGCAGGTGAGGTGGCAGGGCAAGACGATAGGCAACAGGTCCAACTCTTTCCACGACTTTAAACGGTCCAATAAACCGGGGTGACAACTTTGTCCCTTTTCCGAATCGAATAGTACTTTTATTTGGTCTGATGCGGATGAAGACCTGATCCCCTACTTCATACCACCTATCAATTCGGTGAGCATCAGCGTAACTCTTACCGTATAACCATAAACATATATACGGTAGTACCCATAAACTTATATACGATAATAACCAGAACAGAAATACAGTAAGCATGAAGAATTTAAGTTTGTACTTACCTTAACTGCTGCTGATTCTGCTAACTGCTGCTGATTCTGCTACTGAACTGGTGTCGTTGATGATGTCGTGGCTATTTTGATCCAATTTCCGAGAGACCAATTCCTCCCAGCCAGACTGAGCAGATGGCTGCTCATTCCAGTAAGCTTCTCGCAGAAGCTCACTGCCCCCGTGCCCAGAACCTCAAACCGATTAAAGCTCTTCCACTGGTAAATCTTATCCCTCTGGTTTGTACTCCTGATTCTTTGCTCCTGCCCTCCACTCTCGGTTCCCCCCCCCCCAATCTCAGCCTCATCTCTGCGGTTTTATAGCCTGGGCTAAGCGGTGGCTGCCCTGCACACCAGCGACTGCACCGCTTCCTCCCGTAGTGACAGCTTCCTCCAGCATGAGTCATCCTCTCGCACAGGTGTTTATGGGGAGTATTCAGGTTTATAAACTTTAGCCTTTCACATTATAACTTTATAATATTTAGTATGTACCTTATCACTTTATGTATGTTTGTTTTCTTTTAATATAAACTTTAGAATTTTTAGGTTAATTAATTTTTGATATTAATACTTGATTTTTTTTATTCTATTTTATAAATATCATTTTTATTTATTTATTAATATATATAAATTATACAGGGAATATAACATGAGTATTTAAGGATGGGTCGTTACATCTTTGATGTCTTATACTCTGCATTGTATCTTCTTTCATTTTCAGGAGAGGAACTCAATATTGATGGTAAGAAGAAACAATTGAAGAAAGAGGAGAACAATAACACTGGAGCGACAAATGCAAAATGAGAGAGAGAAGAGAATATGTCTAGTGATACCCTTAGAGCCAATATCTTGCATAAGACACACTCATAGAGACTGATGGTCAAGCCTTCAGAGTTGGTGAATTCACTTGCAATGCTTTGGCAACACAGTGATAATATTTTGAAATGATGAAACAATATTTCATGTGTAAATTGTAGTCCAACTCATATTAAGTTGGAAACTCATATTGTAATACTTGATATTTTATATAATAAAATTTACAAGGTTGAAATTATTTTTATTTGCACTTGATATTATTTAGTCTTGTAATTAACATATGTAACTTTGTGTTATCATATTAGATAAACATGCACATTGTATGACCTCTTCTTAAAATTGAGTCGCAAAATCATACTAATTAATTTATGGTGATCAATAATAAACACATAAAATCAATATAAAACTACTAAATTAGTAGTTTATATTAATTAATGATGAACATGAATAAATGAAATGAATAGAAACTACTAAATTAGTTGTTTATATAATGAATATGAAAATACGAAAAAAGGATAAATGACTATTACAAATGATATTTTTTTTTTATTAAATGATTAAATTTTTCATATATACGACTATTAGTAGCTAATTTACAGCATCTTATAACACGACTAAAATTTAGTTATATTTCTTTGGTCATTAATTGGTTTTAAATGATGACTAAAATTTGCATATATATGACTATTAGTAGTTAATTTACAATATCTTATAACACGACCAATGTTTTGGTCATATTTCTTTGGTCATTAATTGGTTTTCTCAAGGATTCATATAGTAATATGTTTGGTCATTAATTGCGAAAATTAATGACTAAACCAATGAAAATTTAATGACCAAATTTATGACTAAATATACTACTAGATGGTAAAATTGAGGAAACCAATTAATGACTAAGCTAAAAATGACTAATAGTTGGTCGCGTTATAAGATACTGTAAATTAGCTACTATTGGTCACCAACTAAAAAATGGTCGTTTATATGCAAATTTTAGCTATTTTTTTAAGAACTAGTCATTTTGTACTAATGTAGGAACACTTATCACCTTTCTTTTCGATCATAGAAATAAAATGTTAAAAAATCTCAATTAATATCTTACTTTCTTAAGGTCCAGTAAACCATCTTGGTCTTAGTAAACGTTAATCATCATCATCATCAATTTTTTTTGTTTGTTTTTAAATTGATTGTATTTATATTTATATTTTTAAATGTAATTTGACCAAGTCAAAATGTTTAACAAGACAATATAGGACATTACAATTTCTATTCCATGTTGGACTCGATGCAATTATAATTTTTCCATGGTTAATAGACTTATGGGCTAGTGTTGAATATGGTTACATACTATGTCATTTACCAAATCTCCTCCCTTGAAAATATGATTAAGTAGAGCGTGTTAAGTGAAAATTATAATTAACTTTAATGGAAAGGTACTTTTAATTAAATAGAATTTTTTGTTGCTAAAAAAAGGATAAAATGGTCTTTTCCCCAAAATTTGGCAATACAATTTTCAGTGAGATTGTGATTTCTTGTTGTTTAAAATGAATTTTTGAATGCATATACAGATTCAAGGCCGTGAAAATTCCTTAGAGAACTTGAAATTTGCAAATTAAACAACTTAACTTTATAATTCTCATAATTCTCTAATTTTGACAAAATTAACCAAGAAAAATACCTTGAAAAAAAATCATCTTATCTATTAATTAAACTATAGTAAAAAAATAGTATTTATTATAATAATATATATTTAACGATTCATTTTTTTCAAGTCTATGGGGATTTTGATTGATGTTGAAGAGTGCATTGTTAAAGTAGGTCACCAGTTCAAATCCCTTGTGGGTATTGACTTAAAAAAAAATATTTTTTCATAAGACATTGTCGTGAATATATTACTCTATCAACTTACTGTTTTCAATATTCAAATATTTTATTTTTAAATTTTAAATGAAAAAAAATGATAAATAATTTGCTAAATATACTTTAAAATAATATTATTTTTAATTGATCTTTACCGAATCTTTATATGATTAAAATTGTGAATTAAAAATGTTTACACCGTAAATCATTATACTTTAAAATGATAATATTGTTTTATATTATTTTTAATTTATCTTTACCCCATCTCTATTAGATTAAAGATTTGATTTTAAAAAGTTCACACCATGAATCCTTACATCTACAAATAAAATCAGATTTCCACTATAATCTTTGTTTCACAACCTTATTATGTCTTTGAAGTTTTCAACACAATTCAATATGATTACTTCAATACTACAATTTTCTGAAAACTAATAAACTTATTTTTCAAAAACAAATTATAAATTAAGTTAAAAGATGATTACCATTAAAGTATATGTTTGTGTGTTTATTAATATATGAATATCTATCTTAAGAACATTTATGTTTCCTCTAATGCCATGGGCACTATCTTGAACATTCCTATAGAGGAGGATATCTTCTCTTTGGAAAATATTGAGTTCGAGATTAAGCAACTCACTAGTGGGAAGGCTAGAAATATTGAAGGCTACTAAGTTGAGAATCTCCAAATGGAAAGGTTTACCCTCATCCCTCATATACACAAACTCCTCAATCTGGCAGTGAAACAAGGCCTCCCTAATCCTTGGATGCAAAGCCTTCTTGTGCCTATCTTTAAAAATGAGGATAAAAACAGTCCCTCTAATTACAAGTCATTATGATTAGCCACATTTTAGCCAAGTTGTATGGACTCGTTTTGGAAAAGAATATTAGCTTTTGGATTGAAAGCCATGGTAAAAGAGCTGAAGGGAAAGTTTCATTTAGGAAATATCACTCAACTATAGATAATCGTGTTACTCTTAGGATCATTGCAGAGGAATGCCACAATAATAGGATTGATATCTTCTATTATTTTGTTGACTTTAGAAAAGCCTCTGACATCGTTCCTTGGGATAAGCTATGGAAGAGGCTAGAAGAGATAATGATCCCTCCTGAGTTGACGGTTGTTGTGACTAGGATTTACGAGAATGTTATTACCAAGCTCAGGACCACCGAGGGTTGGTTAGAAGATATTACATGGAATATTAGAGTTAAACAAGGATGTCCCTTATCCCCTACCCTTTTTGGAATTTATATTGATAAGTTAGTAGAGTGTCTGGAAGTTGCAGGATGTGATGGTCCCAAGCTCATTGGTATGGTCATTACACTTCTCCTTTAGGATGCAATATCGTTAATTTAGCTAGGAGTCATGATGATCTTGACAAGCAGCTTCGAATCCTCCATGATTGCTGCTCCAAGATGTTGAAAATTTAAGTAGTTGTGGTCAATATTTTTCATTGGTAAGCAAAGGAGAAAATTCAAAAATTGGAATTTTACCAAGTCAACCTCATCTTATTCAAGTCGTCCGCACATGAGCTAATTAGACCTCCTCACACACATATAAATAGGGTATCATCGAGATTCATTTGGAGCATCAACACACACATTCATTCAATCTGCAATTTCAGAGAGACATCACATGTGCGAAGGAGAGATGAAGCATCTTTGACTTGCATTGATTATCTTCTTTTGGAGTTGCTTTGACTTTGTTTGACTTGGGAATTTTGGCATCTATTTGATGGTTGTTTTGATAATCTTGGAGGGCCGAAGACTGCAAAAATAATTTGACTTTGGTTGACTATGTTTTTTTTCCCTGTGTTGGTTCGTTGACAAGCGTTGATTGCATGTTTTGAATGGTGGTTTGATCGAATTTCTTTGATTGGTGCGTTGACGATTTTTTGAAGCTATTGCATGATTGAATTTTGACCCACTGTTTGGCCACCTTAGGGCCAAAATTCGGCCTCTTTGTGCATACTGCAATTGTTGACCATAGTTGACTTTTGTCTCTCCTAGTTGATTGGTTTTGATTGGAACAATATTGAAGTTAATTTTGAATCATGTTGGAATATTATTTGATTTATTATTGATGAACATAATTTTTCTCTCATAAGGAAAGAATTGGTTGGGTTTTCCCCTTGTGGGTTTTTCCTTTTCCATGAGCCCAATTCTTAGTGTCTCTTGTCTACTATTTACTATTTACTATGATATCTATATTGATCTATTGATGAAATGAATGGTTGGCGTTTTCCATGTATAACTACCTGATGCTTGGAATATAAAATGAGTATTGGTCAAATCATTAGAAATAGTTATCAATTGTGGAAAACTACTCTAGTCTTGACTGCACTAGAAAATCAACATGGATTTAGAGCTTTGGTGAAGGAAAAAGAGTCATGATATCACTTGAAGAGTGCTTGAAGGGAATCAAGAAGCACTTTGAAGCGTTTGGATTTTGCCTTCTATTTTTGACTAACAATCTTCATCATGAATACCTACATGAAGACTGAAGGCAAGCTTGAAGGAGCTACTAATTACAGGGTATGGAAGGCTAGGGTTGAAATAATACTTGAAAGAAACAAAGGCTTGGGAATTTCTACAGGTAAAGTTACTAAACCATTTGATCAAGCAGGAAAGGAGAAGTTTCATGAAGATGACATCTTGGTAGGAAGCATCACCTTATACTTTGTTAGGGATCATTTGATTCCCTATGTTTTTGAGCAAAAAACTACCAAGTCCATGTATGATGCCATTGTTGGATTCTAAACCATCAACAATGTCAAACAATCTATCAATTTAAGAGGTCAATTTCACAATATCAAGATGACAAAGAATGATATAGTGGCATTATAATTCTTCAAGATATCTGAAATCAGAGATCAACTTAAAGTCATTGAAGAAGAAGTCTCCGACAAGGAATTGGTACTTGTGGCCTTGGGCGATTATCCTAGACCTTGGGACTCTTTTGCATCAAGCATTAGTGAAAGGGAAAATACTCCATCTTTTTACAAGCTATGGGAAACCTATACTCAAGAAGATCAAGAATCCTTTCTAGAGGCAACATTGAAGACCCAAGTGAAGAAGATTTTGCATCAAATTCAAGAAGCACCAAGAGAAGAAGACCTAGTTTTGGAAGGTTTCAAAGAAGTTTTGCTAAGAGATCTACTGCAAGACTTGCTCCAAGATCTGATTCAAGAAAGGAACCTGCTCCACGTAGAGGACCTCCTCCTCCCTCTTATGATAGAAGAGATAGAATAGATGAAAGAGATATGACAAATGTTCAATGTTTTCATTACAAAGCATATGGTCACTATCAAGTTCACTATCCTCAAAACCATTGAAGGGATGACTATCAAAGGTGTAACCACCCCTCACAACATTTACTCGCTTTTACAAGCTCCCCAGGGTAAATGTGAGGATGAGAGCTACTATGCCATGACCCAACCTCCAAGTTATAGTTATGGAAGTGGGGCTTGCAATCTAAAAACTTATTGATACCCCTCAGGAGCACTAGATCACCAAGAATTTAGTCCACAACCTCTGATGACCAAATCCTGAGCTAGAACTGTTTTTCACAAGCCTGCTTCCATGTGGTAGTGACCTAAATCCTCTAGTTTTGTGCATGTTGTTCCGAGATCTGGGCCACTTTTTCAGGATAGCCTCTAGACCACTTCCGAGAACTTCCTGTCACTTTCTAGAACCATAAGTAAGATGATAACAATGCCAAACATTCAAACTTGAAGCCAAAACTTGACTTAAATTGCCTAGTACACATTAGACATTTCTTCAAACATATGGTAAACATGTAAGTTACAGGTCATGAATGCATATTTGATCTTAAATCTCTAAACTTCATGTAAAAATCACCAAGAAGGTCTAATGCCCTCTCAAGTAGTTGCAACAACACTTGTTAGCCAATGCATTCATCAACCATTCAAATACTTATCATTTCATGAACAAGAGTCATAGCTAGAGCACATCATAGAACCATGCTTATAACCAACATATAACCAGAATATTAAACATGACAAATTAGCCATCAAATCAACATAATAAAAAGTACAAGTTATCATAGATAAAGATAGTAAAATAGCTCTTATTAACTTATGCAAAATCCAACCAAGTTAGGGACTTCCATGTACCACCCAACCATAGATTGAGTTAAAAAAAATATTTCTTTCAGCCAACCACCCATGTGCCATATTCCAAGCATGAATGTGGGATCTCATGGGATAAACCAAGACATAATCAACTAAGGATTCCAGAGGTTAAACCACCCCCACCCTCAAGCTACCGCGATCTCACTTAAATCAGTCCCAAGATCACAAGACCAAACTGAGCTTGGATGCCTCAAATATTCTTCACAATACCTCAAGGAATCTTCCTATATCTACCCACCTGTTGAGGGCTTCCTAGAGAAAACCATCTCCACCCCCAACCCTAGGGAATTTTTCTGATAGCACCTCACTCGGTTCCAAAATCTTTCAATAATCCAAAGCTTAATCAAGAATGAATCCCATCACACCATGGCTATCCAAGAAATGGCAAGGAAAGGTTGAAACCACTGTCAAACCAGGAAAACTCCATGCTAATGATAGCAAATGAACCTAATAAACAAATGCATGTATAGTGCATTCACACCTCAGCTAGGAAATCACACATGAAACTGGCTACCTGCAAGATCTTCTTGCTGAAGTTGTTGATCCAACCTTCTCCTTGTTTTCCTTCACTTTTCTTTGCTTGTCCTTTTCCTTCCTTTGCTTGCTTGTCCAAGTGCTTCTTCTCTTTCCTTTGCTACACTTGCTCCAAAGATGGGCAAAATGTTGTCAACTGTTTCTTAGGTGCCTTTTTATCATTGATGTCTCCTTTTTCTTCATTTTCCTACAATTTCCCTCTAATTTCCTTTGCATGCATATTTGTGTCTCTTCACCTTTCTTTTCTCTTATTTTCCTTTATTTTAATAAATAAATGCCATTTATTGTATCTTTTCCTTTACTAATTTCCATAGCCATAAATAAACCAAAAGTAATGCCCACTATAATGTTTTCCCAATATTTAACTTGGAATACGTGTCCCATGACCTTGGTCTTATTTTTCCTATATTATCCTTTATTACATGAAACTTTAACCCAATGTTGTTACAAATCCCTCCCTCTTAAGGGAACACCGTCCTCAGTGTTCTATGACACTTATGACTAGAAAACCGTTAAAAACAAAAACATACCACCTATGGAGCTTTATACATAGCTCGATGCAGTATTTACAAAGAAATCATGTTGAAAGAAAAACAAACATACTGCTTATTGGAGCTTTATAACACAACTCATTATGGTGTTTACAATAACAACCATATATACTTTGTTAAGTTCTTATAATACTAGTGTAGCCCCCTTATTATTATTTTTGGTCCCATGTATCCCTCATATAGTTATTGTGGTGCCCCATAGAAGCCCACTATTGTTATTGTTGTGCCCTTACGTTATTATTGTTATGTAGGCTCTGATTATATTGTGACCCCTTAGACTCATATATATACAAAGGAGGTCTTGTCATTTGTATCATCCAATAATTGTTCATTTATGTAATGTAAAGGAGATTTCCCCCTCGAATAGAATAATTTTTAAGTGGTTGACCTATCTATTTTTGAGTTGGCTTCATAATATTTAGTATCAAAGCTTTGGATTCTAGGGTTTTGCTGCTTCAAATAGGCCATCTTGGAATTTTCTCTATATATTGTTTTCTACGAAGCTTCAGAAGCTAAAACTGTGACCATGTGGACCCAAAATCTTAATGAACTTTTTTTTTGCAATTTCAGATCTTGGTGCGTTATTTTTTTTGAGATATGGTCTGAAGAAGTTAGGGTTTTTGCAGGCTCCAAAATTCAATCTCAAACATGTGACCTAGGGAAAATCGTCGTAACTTTTGTTTCAAACATCGAATTTGAATTCTATAAAAATTTGATGAAATCGTACGGGCTACAGTTTTTTTGGTAGCAATTTCAGGGTCGAAGGTTGAAACAATGAAATGTGGTATCTTATACAACTTTTCTTTACTGAACCAGTTCGTAATAAGGTAATTGTAGGATATTTGGTATAACTTTATATTGAAGAATCCAATATTGGTCTAAATTTTTGGATTGGAAAAAATATTTATAAGGATACCACAGGGTCGAATTTCAGACCTTGGGAATTTGAAATTATAGAGATACAACACTTTCAATATCAAGCTCCTAAAAATGAAGAAAATGGTGTGTATTTTTTAAATTTTGCATAAATTTTGTTTGAAAAATTAGTTTGAAGTGATTCAAAGGGACTATTGAAGCATATATATTAGTATCTGGTTCTAAATTTCCTCCAAAATAAAATAATTCTACACCATTTATCCCTAATAAAACTCTACGATGACTCAGGAAGAGGAAGACTTGCAGCATGATATATCAAAATTACGAGACCAAGTGTAACAAATTTTTCTCTCACAAAGAGCAACCAAAGATGACATGGATGGATTAAAAGGGGACATGGATGGATTAAAAGGTTACATGGATGGTTTAAAAATAGAAATAAAATACGACATGAATGGTTTAAAAGTAGACATGGAATCAATGGTGAATGTCAAGATGGAAGGATTGACAAAGTTGTTGCAAGAAAGACTTCCAAGTGGTGACAAGGTAATCCATGAAAATCATGATGAGGACAAAATGAATATTAATTATGATTTTAGAGACTCCAATGTGGGTTTAATAACCACCAAATTCCAAAGATATATATGAGGAATTTTGATGGCAAGGATCCCGTAACATGTATACTATAGATGGAGCAATATTTTGATCTATGGGTTGTGCAACCCTCACAAAAGGTACATATTGCATCTCTAAATTTAGAACCCAATCAATTTGTATGGTCTAGATGGCTTTGTTCTCGTAAACCACATGTCACCTGGTCAATTTTAATAGACGAAATGATAGCAATTTATGAAGATACAAAAAGCAACACATTCTTTAGCCAATCGATAAATCTCAAACAAAAGGGTTCAATGGCGGAGCACATTGAAGACTTCAAAAAATTAAATATTAGGGTAACCAATATTCCAAAGGAGCATAATATTGATGTATTCATAAGGACTTTAAAATATAACATCCAACATGAGGTTCGCCTATGGGAACCTGATTCATTGGAGAAGGCATTCAGGGTCGCAAGAAAAATTTAAAGCAAAATTATGGCAACAAGGAAGTCTACCACTTACAACTTTAAAGATGGAACTGTTGTTGCTCCTAGTCTTCCACAACCTACAAGGTTGACACCACAAAAATTGGAGGAAAAATATCAAAAGGGATTTGTTACAATTGTGATAGAAAATATACTAAAGGTCATAAGTGTGCTGAGAGTAAATTATTCTACATAGACTGTGAAGAGGAGCAAGAAAAGGAACAAGAAACATAAAAATAGGAGGATGTACACGAGGAACCAACCCTATAGAAAGAAGAAATTAATCCAACTAGATCTTGTAATGCATTGGCAGGAATTACCACTCCTCAAACTCTCAGGATAGAAGGATATATAAATAAGAAAAAGGTAATAGTGTTGATTGATTCAGGTAGTACCCACAATTTTATTCATTTTAAGATATCCAAGGAATTGAATTGCTTCATATATCCAACACCAGAGTGTCAAGTGATGGTTGAAAATGGAGGAACTATAAATTTCTTTGGAAAGTGCCATAATAGCAAGCTAACCAGGGAGGAATATGTATTGAATAGTCCAATGCTTTCCATTCCAATTTATGGTGTTGATGTTGTACTAGGAGTCCAATGGTTACAATCTTTGGGGACGATAAATTTCAATTTTCAAGAACGTTTCTTGAAATTCTTTTGGGAAGGAAAGGAAGTTGAATTAAGGGGTATCACGAGGAAACCAGGAAATATAATAAACTCTAATGGCATGACAAAGCTTTTGAAGAAACAACAATGGGACTTAATTTCACAATTATGCTCACTAGAGGTTCAAACATCAAAATCATTTATTTCTCTAGATCTCCAAAAAATCTTGGACAATCATTCCAAGGTGTTTGAGACACCCAAAGGTCTCCCACCTATTCGTGATCATGATCATGCTATTCATTTAATTCCAGTAAGTGTTCCTCCAAACATTAGGCCTTATAGATATCCTTATGCAAAAACATTAGGGGACTTTTGAGGTCTAAAATGGGCCTCCTAAGAAAATGTACAACCAAAATAAACTTTATAAGAACCAATAAGATTCAAGATGATGATCTCAACCATGGGGGATGATTCACCATTTTTGAAGTAAAAAAGTAAAAAGATTAAAAAATAATAAAATAATAAAACTATTTTTTCAACTCGTATTTTCAACTTATCTCCCTAAAGTTTTACTCAAATTTTGAGCAGGAGTACTCGTTGGATGAAAAATTTAATTCCTCATCCAAAGAGTACTCATGTTGCATTCTTTCGATGGACTCTACTACACAAAAAATGAGAAATACATGAAAAAACGTGATTTCATGTATTTCTCAGTTTTCGTGTAGCGGGGTTTATCAAAAGTATGCAACATGGGTACTCCTTGGATGAAGAATCAAATTATGCATCCAACGAGTGTTTCCGCTTGAAATTTGAGTAAACCCATAGGGAGATAAGTTGAAAATACGAGTTGGGAAAATAGTTTTTTTCTTTTTTCCCTCTAAAATTTGATGATGTCATCTAATCTTATTTTATTATTTCCACTATTATTTTATAATTTCCTTAGGAGGCCCATTTTAGACCTCAAACATCCCTCTCTGCGTGAAATTGAACATATGGTTGCAGAGATGCTAGAGGCTGGTATAATTCAATCTAGTCAAAGTTCTTTCTCTACTCCCATAATATTGGTGCACAGGAAGGATGGATCATGGCATATGTGTCTAGATTATAGGGAGCTCAACAAGCTCACTATTAAAGATAAATTTCTCATTCTTTTCATTAATGAATTGTTGATAAATTACATGGAGCAATTTACTTCTCGAAGCTGGATCTTCGTTCAGGATATCATCAAGTTAGAATGAAGACTGAAGACATTCTAAAAACAACATTCAAAACTCATGAGGGTCATTATGAATTTTTCGTCATGCTTTTTGGCCTTACTAATGCACCTTCCACAATTCAAGGTTTGATGAATTCCATTTTCAAACCCTTCCTTAGAAAGTTTGTGTCAGTATTTTTTGATGATATATTAATTTATAACAAGTCTTGGAAGGATCATGTTCAACATGTTGATAGGGTGCTCAAACTATTTGAGGAGAAACAATTATATGCAAAAACTCCAAATGTTTATTTGGAGTAAAGGAGATGGAATATTTGGGTCATATTGTATCTCATGATGGTGTTAAGGTAGACCCTAACAAAATTGAAGCCATTAAGGAATGGAAAATCCCCACAACCATAAAGCATCTTTGAGGCTTTATTGGGTTGACAAGGTACTATCACAAGTTTGTTAAGAATTATGGGAGAATAACGGCACCTCTAACATCATTATTGAAGAAATATGCATTTTCTTGGACTCTGGGAAGCAATGAAGGCCTTTGAATATCTTAAAGAGGAAATGTGCTAAGCACCGGTCTTAGCTACACCAGAATTCACAAAAAAAAAATTGTGGAATGTGATGCATCAGGAAATGGAATTGGTGTTGTTTTAATGCAATAAAGAAGATCCGTTGCTTTTGAAAGTCGTCCAATCAAAGGAAAGTATTTACACAAAACTATTTATGAGAAGGAAATTTTGGAAATACTACATGCACTAAAGCAATGGCGATCTCACCTAATGGGAAGACACTTCAAGGTAAAAATAGATCATGATAGTCTTAAATACTTTTTGGAACAAAGATTATCTTTATAAGATAAGCAAAAATGGGTGACAAAGATGTTAGGTTATGACTTTGAAATCATCTACAAAAAATGGAAGGAAAATGTTGTTGCAGATGCACTCTCAAGAAAGGATGAGAATGTGGAAGAATTTCTTTGTGCCATTTCTATTATCCAACCTAAGTGGATAACTGAAGCAAGGGCTAAATGGAAGAATAATGAAGAGGCGTGGTCACGTATTCAAAAGTTGTAGCAAGATATCAGTACATCTGATACATTTAGGTGGAAAAATGATTCATTATGGTACAAAGATCACTTATATATTTGTAAGAATTCCCAACTAAAACAAAATATTATTTTAGAATTGTACACCTCTCCCTTAGAAGGGTACTCAAGGTTTTTAAAAACTTACCATAGGGTCTAGAAGGAATTTTTTTGAGATGGCCTTAAATCTGATATTCAGAAGTTTGTGGTAGAATGTTTGGTTTTCCAACAAAATAAAGTTGAGACAATTAATGCCCGCTAGCGTTGGGAGGAGCTCTCAATGAATTTTATCACAATTTTACCCAATTCTAAAGGAAAGAGTGTCATCATGGTGGTAGTTGATAGAATTACCAATTATGTACACTTTTGTGCATTATATCATCATTTTAAATACAATATAATTGCTACTGCATTTATGGAAACAATTAAAAATCTTCATGGAAACCTAAATATTATAGTAAATGATAGAGATCCCATTTTCACTGGAATTTTTTGGACATAATTATTTTCTTGTCTTGGTACTCAATTAAATCATAACTCATCTTATCATCCTCAATCGGATGGGAAAAAATAGATAATGAACAAATGTTTGGAAGGATATCTTCATTGCTTTGTATCTGATAAAAAACACAATGGGTCAAGTCATTACCTCTAGCTGAATGGTGGTATAACACTTCCTTCCATACTGTAGAAAAAATGACCCCATTTATGGCACTATATGGATATCATCCACCATCCATCACATCATCTCTAAGATAAAATTTTAAGGTTCAAGCAGTGGAATATCACATCAAGCATCAACAACAAGTTCTCCAAATCTTAAAGGATAGCCTCACTATGACGTAGAATCGAATGAAATAACATGCATATTAGCATTGCAGTGAAAGAAGTTTTGATGTAGGTGACTGAGCACTTTTACGGCTGCAACCATACAAACAAATGTCTCTCAAGCAAGCTAAGAAGGATAATAAATTATCACACAAGTACTACGATCCTTACAAGGTGTTGGAAACAATTGGTAATATGGCATACAAATTGGAGTTGTTTGCACCTTCCAGAGTACACCTAGTTTTCCATGTTTCATGCTTAAAGAAGGTGAGCAGTGACAAGCTTCCAGTTCAAACAGTGTTGCCAGAACTTGACGAAGAATGAAAAATCAAATTTGATCCCGAAGTAGTCACGGAAGCAAGAACCCGACAATTACAGAATCGATCAATTTCAAAGTATTTCATTAAGTGGAAGAACTTACCCATTAAATATTCCACATGGGAGGATCCATAACTACTCAAGCATTGAGGAAAACACTTTTTTGAAGGAGAGGGGCATGTTAGGTCCCTATACTACTAGTGTAGCCCCCTTATTATTATTGTTAGTTTATCCCCCTTATTGTTATTTTTGTGCCCATGTATCCCCCATATTGCTATTGTGGTTCCCCATAGAAGCCCATTATTGTTATTGTTGTGCCCTTACATTATTAATGTTATGTAGGATCTTATTATATTGTGACCCCTTAGACTCCTATATATAAAAAGGAAGTCTTGTCATTTATACTATCCAAGAATTGTTCATTTATGTAATGTAAAGGAGGTTTCCTCCTCGAAGAGGATAGTTTTAATTCATTGTGTTATCAACATATTTTACCCTAGGGTCAATGTTCCTTAGTACACATGGATGTTTGACTTTTTCCAGACCTGAGACCTACATTTTCTAGTTTTATCCCCCAGTTGCATGGATGCATGCCTATGAGAGTGAATGGAGCCTCCCAGTCTCTCCCAACCCTTCCTTATGTGTGTGACTATGGCCTTTTTCACTATTTTCTATGCCTGCAACTAGGGATGTCTTCCTATAGGTTCCTATACCAATAGGAGTCATAATTTTGAATGACTAAGGTTAAGCCTTGTAATATTGTACATACTTTTTCTTTCTGAAAATTTTTTCCATATTAAAAAATTAAAAAATGTAAAGAGGGTATGTCTTAAAAGAAATATCAAAGGACAAAAAGAAAAAGAGAAGGTCAAAAAATGAAAATATATGAACCCCAAAAACAAAAGGAGACCATGAAAGTGTGCAAGTCTAAAATGCCACTACTATTTACTTTTATTCATAATAATGATTGTGTGTAGCTTGTTATTCATGCCACAATCCATGGTAATCAAACTGTCTAATCTTGGTTATTTCATGCTTTGAATTTTATGTTTATAGTTAGAGAATAAAATATGACAAAACAGTTTAATCTTGGCAGATCATTAGATAGGTAGAAAAATAAAGGAGCTCATCAGTTTAATCTGAGCCCTTGGATAATATAAGGTTAGAATTAGATAGATTACTTTTCAAAAGAAAAATGGATTATAAGGGTTTGTTAGTCTAAATGCACCCCAATAAAATGAAGAAAAAAATGGTAGGGTAAGTAATGGGTAAGTAGAAGAAAGGTTGCTGAAGTATAAAATTGGTTGGATCAAAACACATGCATCATGCTTAGACACATATTTCTATATGTATGATCAACTATGGAAGAAAAAACAAAGGTTTGCAAGTTAATATGTTTAACTCCCCTTCATTCACTTTTCCCCCTACTTATTAATTTCGTATCCACAAGTATGTTCTAGCACTTTAAATCCTTCAAGTCAAAGAGGTTCAGAGCATTTCTTTGACTTTTGGTGGGACCGAATCCTCGGCTTAATGACTTATGGACATCAAGTGTTAGAATCCCCTTCATAAAAGTCATCCCCCTTCACTACCTAAATAAAACCCCTTTTCCTAAGGTTAAACTTCATTTTCCTAGGAAAAGAAAAGCAACTCCATGTCAAATCTCTTTTCACTCAAAAAACCCACAAAAGTACTTTATCCTAAGTATCAAATGTATGAAGTAAAATGCACATATTTTACATTATGCTAAGGATATACCCACTCCGCCAATTCATATTAATTTTTAATTTTATTATATAAATCCCATAATACCTTTTCTCTTATATTAATTAAATCCCCTATGTAATATCCCATGTTGGCATTTTGGCACAGGTGTGGCGCTACGGTACAGGTGTTGTCCTTGACGGCAACTCTCTTTGATGACAGATCTCAGTCCAGACTACAAGAATGAAGAGAAATTTCATATACGCAGGTTCATTAAGCCCAAGTTGCGTATACACGCTGGTACGCTATATACTAAGTCGCGGATACGCAGGCTCGCTATATACGAAGTCGCGTATACACGCAGTTTCATGAACAGAAAAGAGCGTACATGTCGAGAAGCTTCCCTTTGGTCCGTGGTAGTTAGTCCTCGGTACTTGAGCCTATGTTTTTGGACCAAGGTATCTCGACAGTCGTGTTGATCCCGAGTTTTGAAGTTGATGGTATTGTATTACTATGGTTTTGGACCGTGGTATTGAGAAGGGCCTAAGACTATATAAGGAGAAGAAGATCATTAGGCAATTGTATTGAAAAAGTCTTGAATATCTAATGAAGAAAGAGATCTAGTATGCAGGTTCTGGGTTGATGATACATTGCTTGATCTGAGCTAAGGAGAGATCACACCGGTTGATGGAAGACTAGATCTAAGGATAGATCGGGATCAAATTGTTTGAAATGAACTATCTTTATATGGTTGATTATGCGTATTTTTAGATCTGCATACTGACGCAATGTTATGTTCTGGGTATGACTGATGTCTGGTACAGCTGCAAGTTATGAGAAATTATTTTTAGATCTGTACGCAGGTTGTCTTTGGTAAAAGCGCGTGTATACGCGGGTTGGTTTCATTGAAGTAGCGTATATCTTTTGAAGCTTAATTTTTGGGGTTGCAGTTGGGTCTGACTGTTATTGCAGAGTTCTGTAGTCTGCTCTGTGTTCTGGTGACTGGGTGATGACAGGGTTTCAGTGGTTCAGTGATTCAAAGATTGATGATGCTAGTATCGGTTGTTTTGTGCTTCAATGATTTGTTATGAAAAGTGAATGAATCGTGGTCTTCAGATTGTAATGTTGTGCTTCAGGAGTATCCAGTCTGAAAATTGATGAAAAGTGGTACCTGAAGGAAAGAAGATTGTAGGCCAGCACCTACGTACTAGTATCTTAGCTAGTACAAGAGCAAAGGGGGGTTGGAGCTCCCTTCCAGGAGAGTTTTGAAAACGAGAGAAGGTTGTAGCCTTCTGCAGGTTGTAGCCTGCGTACTGGTATAAGGCTGCACCAGTACAAAAGATTGTAAACTGAAGTTTCTTATTAAAGAAAGATAGAGACGACTTGCAGCAGGTGGTTTTCACCCACATTGGGTTTCCACCTTATATCATGGTGTTCATGTGTGTGGCTTTTGTGTGATGATCTGTTCTGTTATACTGCACCTGTTTACTTTTAATATGGTTAATAATGTCCTGATGCATTTAATGAAGATAAACTAACTGAATCATAAGATTTCTGGTTATACGCTGGTTGCTTTAGACACAGTAGCATGTACACGCTGGTTCACTTAACTGAAGTAGCGTATATGTTTTTGAGTATTGAAAAAGTTTTATTGATCTGATAATATTGATTCACCCCCCCCTCTCAGTATTATTTCCAACAATTGGTATCGGAGCAGGTCCTTCAGAGAAGCTTGATCGCTTGAAGGTAGAACGTTCATCATGAGCAACTACGAGAGAGAAGCATCAATCAGGCCACCGTTTTTGATGGGACAAACTTCAATTATTGGAAGGTAAGAGTTACTGCCTATCTTCAATCTCTTGGTACAGAAGTTTGGGACATCGTAGAGACAGGCTACACTTTTCCTTCAGCTACTCCTACAGATCCAGCCGAGAAAAAGAAGTATGAAACAAATGCAAAAGCAGTTAGTACTCTATTAGGATGTATATCCCAATCGGAATTCATGAAGGTAATGCACTATAAATCTGCAAAAGAAATATGGGACAAAATTGTCACGAGCTATGAAGGAGACGAACAGGTAAAGCGTGCTAAACTTCAAACTCTCAGGATTAAGTATGAGACTCTCAGAATGTATAATGATGAAAGTGTGGCTAACTATTTCCTTAGGGTAGATGAGATTGTTAATTGCATGAAAAACTTGGGTGAAGAAATAAAAGAGGCTATTGTGGTTGAAAAGGTTCTAAGATCATTGTCCCCCAAATTTGAATCTAAAGTGTCTGCAATAGAAGAAAAAGAAAATCTACGAATTCTTACTATGTCTCAGCTTCACAGAATTCTAACTGCTTATGAAATGAGAAAAGGAGGTCCATCAGACAGAAGAGAAGCTGCTTTCAAGGCTTCAGGCAAAGAAGATTATTATGAAGCAAGTCACGTGCCAGAAGATGAAGAAGAAGAATCAAATTTTGTCAGAAATCTTCAAAGGGGTTCTGGAAGGTTCAGAGGTAAGTTACCTTTTAAATGCTTTACTTGTGGAAGAGTAGGTCATTATGCTGCCAAATGTCCTCACAAAGATAAGAATGACAAGGGAAAGGAACCTGTTAAATGGAACAAGAAACAAAATGAAAAGAAGAAAAGCTATTACACTCATGAAGATAGTGATGGTCTTTCAAATAGTGACGAAGATGAACAGGGTTATAGATATAAACTTTTAATGGATTTTGAAGATGATGACTACATGGATGCTATAGATGTAGAAGGCTTTTATGAAGAAATGAATAATCTCAAAGTTTGCTTAGAAGAGAAAAGTGCTATTATTGATTCTCTACAATGTCAACTGGCAGAAAAGGAAAAACATCTTGAAAAATTGGAATGTGAGATTGTTTGTCTTAGAAAGGAGATTGAGAAAACAAAAGCGATTAATCTTAAATTTGTTAAAGGATCTGAAACCTTGGATGAGATTATCAATATGCAGTGTTCTCCTCTGATCAAGACAGGTCTGGGATATAATGGAGAAACATCTCAAGCTTCTACCTCTAAAAGTTATCTTGATGTAGCAAGGAGGAGCGAGCAAAGACCAAATAAAAGTCATCAGGTGAATCAGGGACAGTTTACCTCAAGAACAAATAAAGACTATCAATAAATTCGGGGACAAGCGGCCTTAAGGACAAATAGAAGCTACAATCAGCCACAGGTAAAATCTTCCCAATTTGCCCCAAGAATGGATGTCAATAGAAGCTACAATCGGTTGGATGATAGATCTGATTATCGGAGAAATTTCTTTAATGGCCAATGTTTTTCTTGCCATAACTTCGGTCACAAAGCAGCTCAATGTGTTGCCTACAAGACAATCATGACTAGAGAAGCTCAAAAGCAAAGAAGTATGACTGGAACAATGAAAAGGACTTATAACAACTTTTCGGTTCTTGAAAATGAAGTTGAATGCTCTATTTGTAATAAGTTTGGTCATGAAGACTCTGAATGCAGGAGCAGGTTCTGGAAGACAACTCAGAAGGAACAAACCTCAAATGTCAGAACATGGAGAATAAAGGAACCGCAACCAGAAATATTTGGGATAGCCTTTTATGCAGAAGGTCAAGAAAGTCTATGGTACATTGACAGCGGATGTTCGAAGCATATGACAGGGGACAAAGAAAAACTTGAATCATATACCGCATTAGAAAAGGGAAAGAAAGTTTCTTTTGGAAATGATATCTCTGCAGCCATAAAAGGAAAAGGCGTTGCTCCGTTGAAAGAGAAGGTCAAAGCTGGAAATGTTTTGTATGTTGATGGATTGAAGCATAATCTTCTGAGTGTCAGTCAGATGTGCGATCAAGGAACAGAGGTAATATTTAGATCAAATGGATGTTGTGTTCGTGATCTTGATACAGGTGAAACAGTGATCAAAGGAAGAAGGACTCCAAATAATCTATACATATTTGAAGAAAGACAACAACAATGCTATTTGAGCAAGAATGATGAACACTGGCTATGGCATCGGAGGTTGGGGCATCTAAGCTTTCCACAAATAAGGAAAGCATGCAAATATCAGGCAGTTCATGATCTTCCAGATATCAAAATTCCAGACAACACCATATGCAAATCATGTCAGTTTTGAAAGCAAACCAGAACTAATTTTCCTGAGAAGGAAGGATCAGCTAGCATGCCTCTTGAGCTAGTACATACAGATACATGTGGTCCATTCAGAAAAATAACACCTCGAGGAGAAGAATATTTGATATTATTCATTAACGATTTCTCCAGGTTTGTCTGGTTAGGACTTATGAAACACAAAGATGAAGCATTCGAAAAATTCAAATCCTTCAAAGCCTTGGCTGAAAATGAATCAGGACATAAAATTAAGTGCCTCAGATCTGACAGAGGTGGGGAGTTTACCTCGAATGAATTTTTCGATTTCTGTGAAGAACATGGAATAAGAAGAGAATTCTCTACAGCTAGAACTCCTCAGCAAAATGGAGTTGTGGAAAGAATGAACAGAACAATCCAACAAATGGCTCGTGCTATGCTTGATGAATCAGGTACTCCCGCAACTTTCTGGGGTGAAGTTGCACATGCTGCAGTTATTATTCTCAACAAAACAAATGTCCGAGTAAACAGCACTCAAACTCCTCATGAGCTCTGGCGTGGTAAG
This sequence comes from Pinus tabuliformis, assembly GCA_031772625.1. Lineage (NCBI taxonomy): Eukaryota > Viridiplantae > Streptophyta > Pinopsida > Pinales > Pinaceae > Pinus > Pinus tabuliformis. The sequence goes on from CM062804.1 coordinate 86,832,451, forward strand.
ACTCCTTCGGTGAAGCACTTCAAGATCTTTGGGAGCAAATGTTATATTAAGAATACTGATGAGCAACTTGGCAAACTTGAACCAAGAGCAGATGAAGGCATTCTTCTTGGTTATTCTCCACATAGCAAAGCATACAAGTGCTACAATAAAAGACTTGGCAGAATTGTCGACAGCATTGATGTTGTGGTTGATGAGAAGGGATACATTCCTAGGCAAGTTCATCATGAAGACATCGAAGAAGATGAAGGCTACCCTCAAAGACAGAATGATGAAGAAGAAACTCAAGAAGAAGAAGAACCTCAAGAAGAACTAGAGGATCAGACAAGAATAGAAGAAAAGACTCCATCCAGATATGTTCAGAAGAATCATCCAGAATCTCAGATTGTGGGGCAGAAAGAAGCAGGAGTACAAACAAGAAGAACAATTGCAGAAGCTTCAAGCTATTTGGCATTACTCTCTTCCACTGAACCACAAAATGTGAAAGAGGCATGCAAAGATGAATGTTGGGTCAAAGCAATGGATGAAGAACTTGAGAAGATCGAAAAGAACAACACTTGGGAATTGGTTCCTAGACCAAAAGATAAGAATGTCATAGGGACAAAATGGGTCTTCAAAAATAAATTGAATGAAAATGAAGAAGTAATTAGAAACAAGGCCAGACTTGTTTGTAAAGGGTATGCGCAGCAAGAAGGAATAGATTTTGAAGAGACCTTTGCTCCTGTTGCAAGACTTGAGGCCATCTGAATGTTCCTTGCTCTCTCAAGCTTTCAAAACTTCAAGGTATTTCAAATGGACGTGAAATCAGCCTTTTTGAATGGAGACTTAGAAGAAGAAGTATATATTGAGCAGCCAGATGGTTTCATTCTTGGGAATGATCCAAACCTTATATGCATATTGAAAAAGGCTCTCTATGGTCTCAAACAAGCTCCAAGGGCTTGGTACTATCGGTTGGACAAATATCTTCACCAACAAGGTTTTTCAAAAGGATCAGCAGATAGCAATCTCTATATGAAAGTTGAAAATAACAAATTGCTAATACTTGTTGTGTATGTAGATGATATTATCTTTGGCAGCAATGAAGAGGCTATGAGTCAAAACTTTGCCTTGGTTATGCAGAAAGAATTTGAAATGTCATTACTTGGAGAATTGACATACTTTCTTGGATTGCAAATCCAACAAAATGAAGGAGGTATTTTCTTGTCTCAAACCAAGTACCTCAAGCAAATCTTGAAGAAGTATGGCATGGAAGATTCAAAGCCAGTGTGTACCCCCATGGTTACAGGATGCAGCCTCAATGCAAATGATGAATCAGCAGCAGTTCACCAACCAACTTATAGATCCATGATTGGGAGTTTGCTTTATTTGACAGGTACCCGACCAGATATTATGCATGCAGTAGGAATTGTTGGAAGATTTCAAGCCAACCCAAAGGAAACTCATCTTCAGGCAGTCAAAAGAATCTTCAAGTATCTTCAAGGGACTCAAAACTATGGCTTATGGTATCCTAGAGATACAGATCTCACTCTTCATGTGTACACATATGCAGATTGGGCAGGAAGTGTGGATGACAGGAAAAGCACAAGTGGTGGTGCTTTCTTCATGGGTTCCAGATTAGTATCTTGGTTCAGCAAGAAACAGAGTTCGATTGCTTTATCTACAGCTGAAGCAGAATATGTGGCTGTGGCATCTTGTTGCACACAACTTCTTTGGATGATGCAGACCTTGCAGGATTTTCAAATCACTTGCGCTCCACCTGTCTCTATCTTATGTGATAATACAAGTGCAATCAGCATTTCAAAGAATCCAGTCATGCATTCAAAGACCAAGCACATACCAATCAAGTATCACTTCCTCCGGGAACAAGTGCTTGAACAAAAGATCAAGTTGGAGTATGTTTCTTCTAAAGAACAAGTTGCTGACATTCTCACAAAACCACTGCCCAGGGAGACTTTTGAATATCTCAGACAAAAGCTGGGAGTAGTTGATGCTTCATCCTGCTATTGAAGCTTGTCTGTTCTAAAGAAAAGTTGGTATATGCGAGTTGTGTAAGGGATATCCGCGTACATACGTTGATTTATGCAGGTGAAGTCGCGTATATGGAGTTCTGAACAGCAAGGGCAGATTCTGGTTGGAGAAGGTCTGAGATGGGTATGCCAGAGTCCTTCAGGCACAGTTTCAGGGGGAGCAGCAGGCACAGTTTCAGGGGGAGCAGCTTAAAGCATTGTTGGCATTTAGATGCTTTTGGTTCTAGTTCACAACTGTTGGTGGTTTTAGGAGAAGGAAATCTTGGTTGCTGATCTAAAAGATGATTATCAGATGCTGCTGGTGACTTTCATAAGTCTTGGTCTAGATTTTTCATGTAACGGCCTATGTTGGTTTCCCCACTATACCTGGGATGAATGATGTAATGTAATTGGTTGTTATATGTAAATTTCTGATGTATCCCCTCTTGGTTGGGAGTATGGATGTATGTATTGAGTCTTTTGGTGATAGGAAGGTCCTTTATGATGTATAAGTCTTGGTTCTTTTTGAAGAACATCTTTTGCAAATCTTGCCTACAGTCAGGGGGAGCATGTTCAGCACAGCAGAGTAGAGATATCAGCATGTTCTCAGGGGGAGCACAACCCTTTGCCCTTGATGACAAAGGGGGAGAATGATTCTAAGGATCTTGGGGTTGACATCAAGTCCAAAGGGGGAGATTGTTGGCATTTTGGCACAGGTGTGGCGCTACGGTACAGGTGTTGTCCTTGATGGCAACTCTCTTTGATGACAGATCTCAGTCCAGACTACAAGAATGAAGAGAAATTTCATATACGCAGGTTCATTAAGCCCAAGTTGCGTATACACGCTGGTACGCTATATACTAAGTCGCGGATACGCAGGCTCGCTATATACGAAGTCGCGTATACACGCAGTTTCATGAACAGAAAAGAGCGTACATGTTGAGAAGCTTCCCTTTGGTCCATGGTAGTTAGTCCTCGGTACTTGAGCCTATGTTTTTGGACCAAGGTATCTCGACAGTCGTGTTGATCCCGAGTTTTGAAGTTGATGGTATTGTATTACTATGGTTTTGGATCGTGGTATTGAGAAGGGCCTAAGACTATATAAGGAGAAGAAGATCATTAAGCAATTGAATTGAAAAAGTCTTGAATATCTAATGAAGAAAGAGATCTAGTATGCAGGTTCTGGGTTGATGATACATTGCTTGATCTGAGCTAAGGAGAGATCACACCGTTGATGGAAGACTAGATCTAAGGATAGATCGGGATCAAATTGTTTGAAATGAACTATCTTTATATGGTTGATTATGCGTATTTTTAGATCTGCATACTGACGCAATGTTATGTTCTGGGTATGACTGATGTCTGGTACAGCCGCAAGTTATGAGAAATTATTTTTAGATCTGTACGCAGGTTGTCTTTGGTAAAAGCGCGTGTATACGCGGGTTGGTTTCATTGAAGTAGCGTATATCTTTTGAAGCTTAATTTTTGGGGTTGCAGTTGGGTCTGACTGTTATTGCAGAGTTCTGTAGTCTGCTCTGTGTTCTGGTGACTGGGTGTTGACAGGGTTTCAGTGGTTCAGTGATTCAAAGATTGATGATGCTAGTATCGGTTGTTTTGTGCTTCAATGATTTGTTATGAAAAGTGAATGAATCGTGGTCTTCAGATTGTAATGTTGTGCTTCAGGAGTATCCAGTCTGAAAATTGATGAAAAGTGGTACCTGAAGGAAAGAAGATTGTAGGCCAGCACCTACGTACTAGTATCTTAGCTAGTACAAGAGCAAAGGGGGGTTGGAGCTCCCTTCCAGGAGAGTTTGGAAAACGAGAGAAGGTTGTAGCCTTCTGCAGGTTGTAGCCTGCGTACTGGTATAAGGCTGCACCAGTACAAAAGATTGTAAACTGAAGTTTCTTATTAAAGAAATATAGAGACGACTTGCAGCAGGTGGTTTTCACCCACATTGGGTTTCCACCTTATATCATGGTGTTCATGTGTGTGGCTTTTGTGTGATGATCTGTTCTGTTATACTGCACCTGTTTACTTTTAATATGGTTAATAATGTCCTGATGCATTTACTGAAGATAAACTAACTGAATCATAAGATTTCTGGTTATACGCTGGTTGCTTTAAACACAGTAGCGTGTACACGCTGGTTCACTTAACTGAAGTAGCGTATATGTTTCTGAGTATTGAAAAAGTTTTATTGATCTGATAATACTGATTCACCCCCCCCCCCTCTCAGTATTATTTCCAACATCCCAACCCTTAGTTTTAATAAAAACTATACAATTCACCCTATATCCCAACGAAATCCTCTTAATACACCCTTGCATGATGAACCTAAACTAACCCTGTCATTAGACCCCACCCGATTGATTAAACCTGTGATTAAGTCTTAATTAATCACAAACCACCAAAGGTTAAAATCCTGCCCCCCCCCGAAACCCGTGCTCTTATCACCTGTGCACCTCCCTCGCCTGACTGCCGTCCGATCACCATCCCCCTCATCTGACGGTCCACAGCCTTATCAGCCGCACCTGATAGCCGACCTTTACCCACCCAATAAAGAGGTTTTCCTCGACCCTCCAACTACTACATGTCGATCGCTAGAGTAGATTGGGTGACCCTTCCCAAATACTGCCCGACCCTCATAAGAGGTGCGATGGCCTGGGAAACCGCCTCCCCGCTCAACTCGATAAACCGCCCACTGTTCATTCAGAAATTACCCACCAAAAAATGACCGTTGCTCCATAAAAAGGTTGAGAAGCCCTTTTTCGCCTTTTTCACTCGTTTTCTTTGTGAACCTCTGCAAACCAGTGTGACACCTGCAAACACCAAATTCGCCAATTGAACTCCAAATTCATTCCTAAAGAAGCTGCATAGACCCCAATCAACCTCTCAGTCCGTACTAGAGCCATTCGAACTTCTGCAGCTGCCGTGAACTCAAAATTTGAAGATAATTCACCCATCTCCAAGTATTTTTGAATGAAATACTAGACCCCCTTTCAAAATTTGAAAACGTTCACTCTTGAAGTATTTTAATTAAGTAAAATTAATTGAAAATTACTTTAAATTTAAAAGCATGCGACCAAACCCTTCTGAAAGTTTCCAGCTTTCGTTTAAAAACCCCTGAATAAACCTTTAAAGCCAAATTTAAATCCACAAGAACTGAATTATGGCCACCCCTGTCGCCATGGATGTCTGGCCTATCACAACTCCCCATTTGGACCTAGACCACCTTCCCCTGGCAGACATGGATTTCCAAATCAGAGATACCAATGCATATGAGGTCCTACTCAAACTTCATTGTTTGAGTAGGGACAGATATCTGAATCATTCTGATGGCATTGGTCTTTGGGAATCCAATTTTCCCAAATACCAATTTCCCCAAGTACATGTTTTTCTAGAAATTGTCCATATGTGCCATGCCTGTTACATTCCCAGCCAGAGAGCAATAATATGCCCTGACCAGAAAATCCTCATTACCATCACAGTTGAATCAATCAATGAGATGTTATAGCTCCAACCAGGCCCAAACCTGACCCCACTCTCCATTGGGGATTTGTTGGACCAGTACTCCAAATTGAGTCTGTCTAGGTTAGCCCAAATATTCCAGACATTCATTGTTTCAGAGCAACATATTCCCAAAGATGCCCCTCCTTATGTTTCTTCCATTTTCTCTAAAAGGGGCAAGAATATTGTGACTATGATATCATGTGTTCTGGGTTGTACATTTGTTGATGAACTTGTCCTGGACTTCATGTCTATTTACACCCCAGGATAGCCTCTTGTTGTTTTATATGATTATGCCCAGCTCATAGCTGAAAGAATGCATAAACAGTTCACCAGAATGCACAATGAGAGAGTATCTAAATACTCATTTGTTCTCTACCGTATGTTCCTATACTATCAGCCAGACAGATTTCCTTTCACTCTTCAGAAGTTGGATACTAAAGGCCAGCCCAGGTCTATCATATTTTGGACCCCACTTTTCCACAAGTTTCAATCACCATACACCTATACAGATTTCATTGATTCTTTTGTTCATCCAATCATGACCATGCTGACAGGAAGCCCTCCACCCAGAATAAGTCAAGAGATCAAAAGGGTGCTTCAGTTGTCTAAACAAAGCAAAGTGGGAGATTGGTACCTTTACCAAAATCACACAGAGATAAGAATCTATGGTTGTCAGCTTGCACCATATAAACTGCCCAAATACCTCCCCATGAGGTTATTTGCTCTAGAGTACTATAGACAAATAATGAACTCTGATGAGATCAATTTTGTCTCAGCTAAGAAAAGATCACAATTTAAAGTCAAAAACCAGTTAGGCCCCTTCATTTGCAATTCTAGAGAGGCAGGGGAGGAGGCAGACCAAATTTTGTAGCAAATGAAGTTCCAAAAGAGTTTCATGTGGAGGTATGACCCTCAGGAGTTTATGACCAGATTGAGAAAGAAGGCCAAGTTGGGACCTTATATTCATCACCCCATACCAGAGATAGAAAGATATGCCAATCAATCTGAGTGGGTGGAAAACACTCTTGTAGATAGGGATAGTACAAAGGTAGATGTAGAGAATACCTTGATTGACTTAGAAAGACAGCTTGATGAGAGCTCATTTCTACAGGTACCTGAACAGCTAGAAAGAACCATGAGCACCCCTCCTATCATGCAGACTCCTCAAAATGAGGAAAAGAACCCCAAAAGGACTAGAGAGGAACCCTCAAGTTCAGGAATGGGCACATCAAATATACAATATGAGACCAGTCAGAGCAAAAGGCCTAGGCTAAATCCTGTTTCAGAGCAAGAAGACACGGAAGGCTTAGTAGAAATAACTGATACTGAGTTGGACAGAAGTAAAGGCATAGCTCCATCTAGGGAAACACAGGGACCATCCACATCACAAACCCAGATTTTGGAAAGGCGGATAAGTGTAGAAGTATCCTCATTCAATAGGCCTACTGATAAGGATAAGGATATAAAAGATAGATATAAAGAGATCAAGATGAGAAATGAGAAATTGAAGGCCCAAACTTATGCTCAGTATCTCAAACTCACACCTACCAATCAGACTAGGTTGATGTCATATTTCAACATCAAAGAGGGAAAACTACAAATGTCCTTCATAAAACCAACTGCACAACAGCCAAGGACATCACCAAACTACAAAAAGATTGACTTTGAGGTATTGGCAAGGGATATTCATCCCATTGACCAAATCGAATTGCACAAACAGGCTGGAGAGATTATTTACTCCACCCTCATAGGTAAGCCATAGTTGTTCATCAGTTACAAAATTAATTGAGTAATATCTCAGCTCACTAGCAGTCAGAGAAGGCCTCCTCACAGGCCAAAGACATCAGAATTAAGTATTTGGAAGACTTAGTGATTGAATTGGGACATGATCCCAAAGACATTGAAGCCAATGAATAGCTGATAAAGAAAAAGAATGATGACATTGCAACACTTAAAAAACAATTGAAGATACCTCAGCTACAACATCCCCAAACACAGGAGGTCTTGGAGAGCCAAACTAGACATGAAGAAATTAAGAATTGATGGACTTAGTCCTAAAATTAAATGATCAGTTAAGGGAGACAGAGAAGGAATTAGACACTTTAATCCATTTGAAGCAAAGTGATATTCCCACTACATCTGCAAATGTCATCCCAACAGTCTCAACAGTAGTCCCTTCCACATTGGCAGCCTCGTTAGCTCCCACAGCTCCTATGCTTACAACACAACCAGTTTTAGCATAGTCTACATCAGCAGCAGGTACATCAGGGGAAGAGGCAGCAAAATTGGTTAGGGCTATGGAGGAAATGTCCATACAGGCTACAGAAATGAATAAGTTGAAAGAAAAGGTGTCAAGTTTGGAAACTGATTACAAGCTTGCCAAAATCATGCACAAGGAAGAAGTGCAGAAAGCTGCCAGAATGAATGAGAGAATAAAAGCCATGGAAAAGGACCTAACACTCAAAGAACCTCTTGGGCAAGCTAAGGAACTGCTATGGGCCAATATCATTGACTCTGTCAATGATATTTGGTCATCTATTAAGGTAATCTTCGAGAAGATAGATCTAATTAAGATGGCTATAGAAGCCATCCAAAAGGTAAAAGAGCAATTGGGAGAGATGCCCGAAGATGCCACTAGAATCATCCAATTCCTAAACAGTAAAAATAGATATGAGCTTCAGGAATTGGATATAGAGGACAGAACTGAAACAATTTTGGAAGTGAGGAAGGTCCTTTATAAAAGAAACTTGATGTTAAAGTTGGAGGACAAGTGCCAAAATATGCAGGTAGCCATTGATAGATTTATGGCTAAGTTTCAGATTTTGAGAGAGAAAGGGTTACCCAGTCCCTTAGTCATAAATGATAAGCTCATGACACAATAAGATTACAACAGAAAACTCAGAGAGCTAGCAAAAGGACAAGCTAGTACATCTTCACTGGAAACATTGCCAACAAGCAAAGTACTATACCACAGTTTGAAAACTTTTTTTACCTCTAGTATGAGGTAAAACACTTGTTTGTCAATAAGCCTACTTTTTCCAAGTACACTGAGGTAGATGAAATATACAGAAGGATGCTGAAGATCAAATTACCTAATGCTCAAATGTGGGAAAAATTGATTGATTTACTGTAAGAAAAATCTAGTAAAAAGGTAAAAGTAAAACAGCTAGGTAAAAAGATGAAGACAGGTCAGCAGGGTCAAAGAGTATCAGTGTCAAAGTGTATCAGATGAAAGCCTAAAGTGACTAAAGCCTTCAGCGTGAAAGTTCAAACAGAAAAGAGCACAAAGGGCTAAAACCAAACCATAAAAGGCCAGCATGACCAAAATAAATGGGATAGCATGAAATAGTTCAATAGATGTCTCTATCTTCTTGCAAGAAGATATTTTTATTCCCTTGATTAAATCTCAAGTTATTTTGAGATATTTTGTAATAACTTTTGTATAAATACTTCACAATTCAAAGTATGTAGTGTGGATTCTTAGACATTTCTATAGACTTCTTTATCAAAACACTGTAAAGCTATTGTATCATTGACTGAGCCAGCAAGATGGATTGATGAATAAAGACAAGATATTTCACAGGATTCATGTGTTGAGAAAAGTGTAGACAAGTATTTTCTTATGTTATCGTTATCTTTCTTAAAGTTTTTCCACAATCTTTAATGTATTTCTGAATCTGAATGCCATAACTGGAACAATATCTCAGAATTTGTTTAATTACACTTCGTTTTAACGGTTAGGCATATAAATGTTTTCTACTGATATCTAAGTTAAGGAATTCTTAATTTCTCCTTAGTTTAGGTTGTTTCTTGCTAATCCAGATCAAAGGATTCTTAGGTTCCCTTTGTTTTCGATTACCCTTTATTCCTCGTTTAGATCTTGGTCTCAGAACCCTTAATTTCTCTCTCACCCAGAGTAAAACCATTTCACCCCTCTGTTCCAAAGACCCGCACTTTACTCTACTAGCTTGCCCTTTGAACATTCCCTTTAGTGAGTTGATCCAGTTTTGTTGCCCTTCTATTGACTCCATAGCCCAATGGTCTAAAGACATCATTCTATCCATCTGTTTTAAGGATTCCACCATCCAACCTTGGATACCAATCAAAATCCCCATGAACATTCATAACTAGCCTGAAATCCTAGAAAACAAAGCTAAATCATATAGAGAGAGCCCTCTCTGAGCCTAGGATGGCTAGAGCCTATGCCCAAAAGTTGGTTTGTGATTACCTTGGTCATTTTCTTTCTTCTAATGACTTCTAGAGAAATTTCTGAGTGATAACACCCATGTAGCCCCCATATTGTTATTGTGGTTCCCCATAGAAGCCCATTATTGTTATTGTTATGCCCTTACATTATTAATGTTATGTAGGATCTTATTATATTGTGACCCCTTAGACTCCTATATATACAAAGGAATTCTTTTCATTTATATCATCCAAGAATTGTTCATTTATATAATGTAAAGGAGGTTTCATCCTCGAAGAGGATAATTTTTAATTCATTGTGTTATCAACATATTTTACCCTAGGGTCAATGTTCCTTAGTACACATGGATGTTTGACTTTTTCTAGACCTTAGACCTACATTTTCTAGTTTTATCCCCCAATTGCATGGATGCGTGCCTATGAGAGTGAATGGAGCCTCACAGTCTCTCCCAACCCTTCCTTATGTGTGTGACTATGACCTTTTTCACTATTTTCTATGCCTGCAACTGGGGATGTCTTCTAGAGTGTCCTAGTACTAGGAGACCAATCTGGCTTATCACTTATTCGATTTGGCAGGACTTATCAGTTAGAAGTTTCCATGACTTATCGTCATCCTGAGTGTCTACATACATCATCTTGGTACCTCTCTTCTGCCTATTTATACTAGACCATTTGAGAGGGTCAGGCTAGTTTTGGGAGAGCTAAAGTTGTGGAGTGTTAGAGATCTTGAGTCTATGTTGTTATTTTGCTAGAGAGAGACCTTGTGAGGTCCTTTCTACTTGAGTGTTGCTCTTCATGCTCATATCTTTATTATGGTGGGGAGACTCTACAGGATAGCAGAGAGGAAGCTTTGATTTGAAGGTATAAGCTTGTAATATGATTTTTTATTATTAATAGAAACACATGTTCCTTCCTATATTTGTTTGTATTCATCATGCTTTATGGTTGATTCTATGATATTTTTATCTAACGATCTTGTAAGGAAGGTCACTTGTTGCCTTTGTTTATTTGTGGTTGTGTGTAGGGAGCAAGAGAAGGTGTGGACAAGGTAGATCACTAGAGTGGAGTGCGGGAATCTGCATCGGTCCCAAAATCCTTCCCCAATCTGCGAGGAGGCCAGGTGCACGCATTATTCCTTATAATTTAAAACCAATCACTTGATGCATGTTTGATCAATTGGGTTGGGACACTATTGTACTTCTATTTGTCTTTCCTTTTTCTGTCTGGTGATCTGATTTGGACACAAGATCACGAAGCAACAGCTCCTTGCATGTGAATTTAGATGCAACAAGTTGATCTATCTTTTTGTGAGCTAGTTGCGTAACACACTTATACACATTTGCTTCAACCAAAAAACATATGTCCTGAAGATGAACCACATTGGATGGTTCGAAAAGCATCGGAAAAAATTCTTTGATGTTATTTTTACCGATTTTTTTTTCTTAATTCAATATGGATCACAGAATCCTGAATTCAGAAATGTACATACTATTTATTGAGATTTATAAATCTAGCTCAATATAATATTCGTAATAATATACAAATACATACATGTGCACATTTTATTTAACCAATAAATAAAAGGATACAATGATTGCATTAGCAATAAGGGAATCCAAAGGCTCACACCTTAACCCTCAAAGTAATACCAGGATTCACATCCTTCCCAAGTAGTCTAGAATCCACTGCTAATGTCAAACCTGCATCCAATATCCAACACTACGATCCTTGCATTACCTGTTCCCTCAGGGAATAGTTACTAGCTCATTGTTCCAGAGCACGCTCCCAATGTTCTTTTGATTCCATCTGGTAAAGCTAATGACCAAAAACAAATGTATTCCCCATCCTTCCCTTCTCTGCTACACAACCCCTCGAACAATCCAATCACCCCCTTTCATGCAGTCACACACCTTCCAAGTTTCTTTGGCATCCCCATCTCGAGAAATCCATCCCTTGGCAAGGTTTCCTCACATTGGAGGGTCCAAAAACCAAGGCATACCCCTGCCTAAAAACCATCATATCGGTCATAACATGCTCATGGAAATAAATGGACACTATTGGGTACTAGTGTCCCACAATGGCCCTGCTTCTGAATGCTTTACCATCATACTATTGCATGCACCAATTCATTTTCACATTGTTGCTGCTAATTCTCTGGTATACATTACCAACCACCTAAGCCAGGGATTTTCTAGGCTTTCCTAACCAAGCACATCATTTCCATTAGACTCTGAAATAAATTCAAATCATACCTCATTGATGTCCCATCAATAAGGCACACTTGCAATTTTTGTTACTTCTTGTCACAACAAGTCAAACTAGTTCTTTGATCAAATCATCATGTATATACATATCACATCCTGTTAGCTCAAAACTATACCATCATAAATCAAAATCATAAACTATGTGCATAATTAAAAACTGAAATAAAATATTGATACTTATCTTTCAAATGGTTCTTTATTTTTTCCTTTTTTCTTTGTCCTTTTTGTAAACACATTGAATTGGTTTCCAAACCTAGCAAGCACCCATTGCCTTCTCTTCCCTTCAATCACATGCACACATTGGATTAGTTTCCAAACCTGACAAGCACCCAGTACCTTCTCTTCTCTTCAAAGAAACAAGGGAATCTAGAGACTATATCACCTCTTCCCTCAATATTAGCAACAAGGGAATCCAAAGGCTAAACACCTCTACCTTCAATATCAACAAATCAATATTGGTCTCATCCCAAGTTGTCTAGGGCTTTGTCCCAAGCTGCAAACTCCAGGAAATTGTAACTCAACCCAAGTTGTTATAGGGCTCTAGAGAATTTGTTCCAGCCCACAACCATAGGAAACCTGAGAACCAATCCCCTTCACAACGCATACACATACAAAATGTACAACACAACACATACACCTACACTCAGAGTAAAACACGACACATACACCTACACCCAATGTACAACACCACACATATATGTACACACAATACAATACAATGAATACACATGTCATGATATAACGACTATACAATAATCATGCCATAGTACCACATGTACACAACACAACATGTACAACATATACACAACAATAGTACTGCACATCCAGAGACCACACCGTCTCTAATAAGAAAGCTTGCCTCTAATATATTTTCCACTCTTTACTGTGTGCATCCACAACCCAAGTCTCAGGTCTGTGACTTTATCCACTATCCATGCTTGTCATAGCATGTCGCAGATCACATTGCTTTCATTACTTTGATGTATCCTTCAACATTATGTGTCATAGTATAAACATAGGCATAGTTATAAGCACATAATAGAAAATCATATCCACATGGTACTAACCTCATAGATGTTCCAGGGATACTCTACCCACTTGATTCCTCATAAAACAATATTTTCATGCCATTCACCTGCATAAGTAATCATTCTTCCACAATAATGATC